>CM045900.1:27550632-27865632 GCA_025169545.1 Anguilla japonica | reverse complement strand
TGTAAGCCATAGCAGTATAAACACGTAAATAAATATGAGCATCAGTTCAGGGGCGGACAATCTGGGATCTTTCTTTGGTCTTAACCATTAAATCATAGAGGTTGTCATTAAATTTAATTGAATTATGTCCCTAATTCAGTTACATTCTGCTTTTAGTGCAATGTACAGTTAGTGTTATGGAAACAATTGCTCACCTTCCTGTTTTCCGTCCATATTAGAGGTACTCTAACTGTGGAGCAGAGAGAGAGAGAGAGAGAGAGAGAGAGGGAGGGTTTTTAAGATGGAAGGATGAATGTGGTTTTGTTCTTTAGCCAGCTATAGGTTTCTGTCTTTCAGTTTGGCATGACCTCAAAGAGGCTTTCCACATTAATCTCACAGATTGCCATCTGCTGGTTTCCTGCTGTGGAATAGCTCTCTTTTTTAACGCGGGACCTGCTTTCGCCAGTGCGTGCCCGCTGCCCGGCTCTGTCTTACAGTGGAAACTCATTGTGTTACACCCTCGATGCGTCGCCCCGGAAACAGGGCTCAGAAGCACCGTATCTACACCCTTCGTGTTAATCCGAGCCGCAGGGATGCGAGCAGGTCTGGATCCTTGAGCTGTAACAGTGGTTTAAAATCTCCGTAATTACACAGTGATAGCCTCTCCTTGGGCTGGTCCGAAATTCAGCCGCACCCCGACACTTTCCCATGAGCCATAATATTTAGCGGTAAAATTGTTCTTTGAGGGGGGGACTGTTCACCTGACATAAAAAAGATCTAAAATTATATGTGTATATCATACAGTAATATTCCACATTTTTTCTCTGTGAAATGCTACTGACTTGAACTCAGCTGTTATTAGTGAAACTGATCTCAGCTTTATTCCTGGTGTCTTCCTCTTCATACTGTGTACACCGCACTCTCCCAGAGATATGTACTATTTGAGATAAAATGTGTGGATGAATCATGGATTAGAATTATGTTTTTTGTGTGTGTGTGTTTTTATGAATTAAGTATTAACATTATGATACAATACAATAGCTAACCATTAATGTCAATTGCAATTGATAAGTAACGCTGTAGTCTAGGCGGATGGAACCTGGGCATGGTGAGGGAGTTCTGCCTAAAAAATGAGAGAAAAAAAGCTACATATTTCAGACAGCGTGAGGAAGGTCAGTAAGTACCTTTGGAATGAGTTCAGGGTGGGACAGTATGTCGGGAAATGACTGTAAAACTCATCTTCCTGCCAGAATTGTCCTCTAGCATCCTGCTGAGTTGTGCTCACTTCTCTTCCAGTGTGCCTGTACCTGACCTTTGACACCAATATGCTTTTTTTTCTTGTTTTCAATTGCTTTTAGAGTCATGCATTTATTTTTCTTTCGACACTGAGCATACACCTTGAATGACTCATTTTGACAGTAACCGTATGCCCATTTTACTGGAAGTGATTTTGTTCTCACGTCTTTGGCCTTAAAATGCACAGCTGCTCCAGGGGATATGGTACCAGGATACGGACGGAAACATTCTGGGAACGACATTCCTCATCACACCTAATAATTGGCAGCACATTGCCTGTGCTTGGCTGTGCTTGGCTGTGCTTGCCTGTGCTGTATTGATGAATGGAAGGCTCAGGCAAAGCAACAGTGAGGAGCACACAGCATTGAGGAGGGTATAAAATGGTCAAAAAGTCAGTCCTAAATGGATAATTGTGTTGGGCCAGGGGAGCATGTTAATTAGACTCTTTATTGACAGTAACTTGTTTCCCAGACATTGTTCGACGGCATGGGGTGAGTGCAGAGAGCATTGTGGGTAGAGTCCATGTGAGCTCCACATGCACAGAGGACTTCGGGGGCGAGGATTTGTGGTGTTTATGTTTACGGGGAAAATGGAAGGGATGACTGCGGGCTGGGACGGGGTTGTGCTCACAGTGTTTGGGTGAGAGGGGGTTGTGCTCACAGTGTTTGGGTGAGAGGGGGTTGTGCTCAGTGTTTGGGGAGAGGGGGTTGTGTTCAGAGTTTGGGTGTGACTGGGAGGCGGGGTCCAGGGAAGAGAGGAGAGTGACTCAGGAGAGGTGAGGAGGCAGAGCTACGTTTTGGTGGGAAAAACAACTGAGGTTTACTTCAGCCTCTAAAGCTGCTTTCAGTTTTCTTAAGTGATGCCTGCTTTTTTCTGCGCAGGGCTGTTTGAGAAAGAGCATCAGCAGCTGTTTCTTAAAAATGGAAAACCTCGCTGTGTTTGCACAGCATAATAAATCTGTTTAGTCTTTCATGACTAACTGTAATCTCAGTCACGATCATTTCAGAAAAAAAGGTTGGAGCGTGTTGGTTACAGTAGTCATTTTATTCAGCTGTTCCACTTCATTCTACTTTTTCTTATCTTTCCTTTTAATGCTTTTTTGATATTTTTTTTTCCAAATTCAGAATGCCTGATCATTTACAGGAGCTGTGCTTATTTCTGGAGCGTGCGGACTCTGTTCTGGAGCACACAGGCTCCGTTCTGGAGCACACAGACTCCGTTCTGGAGCACACAGGCTCCGTTCTGGAGCACACAGACTGTGTTCTGGAGCACACAGACTCCTGTTCTGGAGCACACAGACTGTTTTCTGGAGCACACAGACTGTGTTCTGGAGCACGCAGACTGTGTTCTGGAGCACGCAGACTGTGTTCTGGAGCACACAGACTCAGTTCTGGAGCATACAGACTGTTCTGGAGCACACAGACTGTTCTGGAGCACACAGACTGTGTTCTGGAGTACACAGACTGTTCTGGAGCACACAGACTGTGTTCTGGAGCACACAGACTGTTCTGGAGCATGCAGACTCAGCTCTGGAGCACAGTGACTCTGTTCTGGAGCACACAGACTCTGTTCTGGAGCACAGACTCCGTTCTGGAGCACACAGACTAGCACACTCTCTGCTCTCCAGCACAGGATGTAGCTACCGCTTCTTCCATGCTGGGAGCTGCTGAACAGGGTCACAAACACGAGCCAGAGGACACACAGTGCAGCTCCACGAGCAGCCTGCAGGCACCGCAATGACCAGAGGGGGTCGCTAGCGAGCCAAGATGATGCGGTCGTCATGGCCAACTGAAACCGTCACATCCCTGGGCAATGCTAGAGCCAATTGCTTGTCAATACCACCCCCCCATTTTGCCTTGAGCTAAACAGAGGACATATGAACACAAGCTCCAATTCTAAATCGGTTAAGAGGGAATACAGGAGAGGTGGCAGAACTCTGTATATGCTGTATACACTGAGCTCCTGTACTGCCCTGCACAGTCTCTTCTCTGTGGCGTTTTCTGTCCTAGTGGGACAGTTTCCATACTTTGGCAGTGGGCCGACGCTGTAAAACGAGGCGGTCAGTGGGTCGTCGTTATCGCTGATCGGAACAGCTGCGTGTCCCTCCCCGGCTGTAACAGACGCTCGCCGTGGGACTGCAGCGCGATTAGCCTCAGCTGGGACGTTAGCGCACAGTGCGTTATCGCAGCTTGACGGCTCTGAGCCCGGTCCGGTCCGAGCTGAGGACCACGGCGGATCGCATAGCTGCGATGTCTGGGGGACGGTGGGAGTCTTGTCGCCTCCCCAATTCCTGCAGCTGCCTGGATCGCGCGCAGCTGGCGGCTGTCACGCGCAGTTTTAGCAGAACCGCCGTTTCTCACTGTCAGATACGGAGACGCTCGGTGTGGCGCGATGGAGTGTGCCACCGTAACCACTAGGGGGCAGCACCACCAGGACAAGCTGTGAGTTATCAACAGTCCGCATCTCTGTAGTCATTCAAACTTGGAGGGTAGGCTACACCAAACTCTCCAGTCGGAGGGCATCCACACCTGAATACCCTGTTTGGAAAAGTGCGGGTAATGTGTTATGTGAGGATATTTTTTTACTGAATTTGACCAGCGGTGTTTTGGAAGACAGCTGGAAGGTGGAAGTCGTTGAAAAAAGTGAGATTTAAAATGAAAAAAATAAACAACGGTCATTTTTTTGCACATGTGTTTATGCATATCTTGACAGGTTTCATTTTCTTCTGCATCCTCAGTCTGTTTGGCTAAGACATTTCCACGATGAGAAATGCTTCTGAGAACAGAAAGCGTCCAATTAGTAACGGGAACATCGCAAGCTTCCCTGGAGGGGCCCTAAAATACTTGCCTGCTGACCTCAGTAATGACTTCCTACACCTCCCCCTGTACAATTATCATTCCCAGTGGTGTCTTTTGGTTTATAAATCATGGACCAAAGATAAATGTGAGAAGGCAGGTGTTTTTGGTGTGACAAATGACATCATTTTTAATCTATCCAGAGTGAATATGTAAATTAAGAGACTGTATTTAAGGCAACCGTGGCACAGTGCAGGAGGCTATTGAAAACACAGAGTCTAAAGCTTCACTGGCTGTAAGGGTCCTTGACACTGGACGATAAATATTTTCCTCTTATCACAAGTCGTGTCAGACTGATAGCAATTTATCAGTCAAACATTGAGTGATGTATGAAATGAATAGTCACTGATTACTTAAGCTCTTAATCACTAAAGTGTACCCTGCCCTTTGGAAAGAGGAGTGTTTGAGGAGGGAGTAGCACTTGATTGAGTGAAATGCATTAAGGACAGATTAAGCAAGGAGTGGCAAATGCACCATTTCTTCTGTTCATCCAACACTAATGCACGATGACTCAGTATCTGTCAGCGTTTCAGATATGACACTTGACCAGCCCTGTTACAGGTGGGGTACTGTTACATCACCATGTGCCTGATGTCATTTTAAAATAAACCTTGGGTTGTGTTGTAAGGAAAGTAAATCCTGCATTTCCAATCTTGTGTAAATTGGGTATTGAACGGGTGGATAAGGAGTCTGTCTTGCTTTGCTTTTGCATCTAGAACAAAGTAATGTGCACACACACCCAGCGTCATTTCAGGTGCATTGTAAAGACAAAGTGAATGATCGTCAGCAGTAGAACCCAAAAAACACAGCTGCTTCCAAAAGCGATGTTTTCAGTTTCACAGTAAGAGCGTTGTATTTTGGAGAAGCAGCACTGTTTCTCGTCATGGTACATCCATCCAAACACACTTCCTCTGGAACTCTTCATGAACTCATGAACTTTCTCCAGACAGCGGATGTTTGATTCAAGTTCCAGTGTGGTGTCCGTGATAATTGAAAATACTGAGGCAAACTACTGATATCTTTTTCGGAGAACACTGTGTGTGTTCATGTAATCTAGAAAAAAAAGAAAAAAACATTATGAATGGCTTTAGGCCCAAACATCAGCAGATTCCGGTACAATCACATAAACAGCCATGCACAGTAAATCCTATGTTTTCCTGTCATCCCTGAAAAAAGCATTCTTGTGAAGAGCTTGTGGGTGCAGGGTCGAGGGAGCAGGAAGTGGGAGTTTAAATTTTGGACAGTGGTGAGGAGCATTACAGAAAGGGGCAGATGCAGCCATATGATCCAAACCCGGAAACTACGATCCTTAAAACTATGTGTAAAGGTCAGAAACGGGTCTTTCTTCATCGCCCTGGTCTAGTTATGCAGAAATGTTAAGTATTTTAATAGGAGTGTGTCCATTTACAATCAAAGAAAGGAGCTTAATCTAGTTTGCACACACATACACACACACACAATCACACACATACACACACAAACACACTGAAACACAAACACACAACGCATATACACCAAATAGGCTCTGACAAAATATTGCAGTTATCAATAGGCCTGGAAGGGCTGGACCCTCTAATTGCACACAGGTTTGGGTGATTGGGAGTGGGCTTTTTGCACCTAATCACAGAAGTTAGCCAGTCCTGTGGATAGCTGCGATTCTGCTTACATTCCTGAGGAAGTCTGTTTATCAAAGACCCAATAGAGAGTGGGGGGGGGACTGACCTGGCCAAAATGCTTTCAAGGGGAAACATTCCAGTGTTTATAGTTTTTTTAACACATTTATATTTTATTCATTGTCCTCATTTGTATATTTTCAGTTAATTTATTTTGTCAGCTTTCACTTTTGCATAGGAGCCCAATTATGGATCCTAAAGTTTTCCTGAAGATTGAGATGGTTAAAGTAGGAAATGTAGGCCCCTTTTGTGAAATCGTTTTTAGGCCCCTTTTGTGATGTCGTTTTTAGGCCCCATTTGTGATGTCGTTGCAAAGAGTCTGACCCCTCAGCCTCAGCTTTCATGGGGTTCATCTCATTTCTGGGTCCAGGCTGGGAACAGTGCCCCCTAGCTGCAAGGATGTTACACAGTAGCTTGAGGTGATGGTGTCTACTGCTCCTCAGACAGTACTGATTTGCATTGTTACTGTAGCTATATTATGAAATGCATTGGATTCATTTTACATCTTTATCCATTGACTCCAGCTAGAGAGTTCTTGTCTCTGTAAAAGCAGAAATTGATTTACTGTGGTTTTATTCGTGGTGAAACCCATCCATTTGTTGGCGACCACATCTTACCAACTGTATGAAATCAAGCAATGGTCAACAGACAATGTATCTATTTTACATGCTTATAGACATTACATTGGGATGGTAGCCATTAAAGTAGTGTATCATCTCAAAGGAGCTCTCACAATCCATGCCCTGTGGATGTGTGAATGAGTCTGGGGTCGGCGAGGGCGTGAATAACTGTTTTTCTCTCCCTGCTGCCATGGCGACGCGCAGTTTGGATGTACGGGCTGCCCGAGAGCCCGAAGAAAGAGGTGCCAGGTACCCCTGCATCCCCCCCCCCCCCCTTTTAGGGGGGGGCCTGCATCTGTCTGATATGCACTCTCACAACACACAGCTCAGCCATCGCTTCCATGCGGAGTTGTTTGTCATAACATTTTTGGTTAATTTCCACCGGGAACGATAACTTGCATAGCTGTTACCGCGGCCGTAAAATTATAACGAGGGTTCCTATTCAAACGTGTACTCTGAAACGAAATTTCTGCAAACGAGCTGTGATTATAGAAATCACTCTCCGAAGGAATTTTATCGTACGTCCTGCGTGGTAAAGCATTTCTGACCAGCCGCTGTACCCATGGGAACCACGTATGTGTTGATTGGCATGTGTACCGCGGTGATGATTCTGTGTTGTAGTAACTAGTGAATGATTTATGGTTCATCCTTTAGTTACAGTGATAATTCCCGGTGGAAAGGGTTATTTGCTGTGTGTCGTTTGTGTGGTTGCGTGCCTGATTTGAGATGTTTGTTTTTTTAACATCCAAAAATGCATCCGCTCATTCATTGGTTTTCAGTGAGTGTGTTTTTCTTTCTAGAGAAGGTCATATTCAATACCTGGGGGACCGGCCTTATATCTAGTTTATTCCTTCTCGCTTTCCTTGCCGAATTATTATGCTGATAGCCTGGAAATGCAGTGAGACATACCAGCTCCAATATAGCTATGCCATTTACTTTTATTTTGGAGAACTACATGATTGGGCTAATTAAGAAATTAAGAGCGGAGCAGCGTACATCCCGGTCCACCAGGCTTTGAGCTTGACGAGCGGTTTGCTAAACCAAACCGTGCGGGTGTGGCATGCAGTGACGTGTTTGACTGAGACCCTGCGGAACTTGACTGCTAATGTAGCACGTCACGGTCTGGTTCCTGGGCCTGCCTGGGTTTAGCCAAGCTAACGCCTCGGCCAAGCAGTACAACCTCAGGAAATGCCTCATTTGTCTCATAGAGTCTCATTTTCTGATGTTGCGAGCAGCGTGCATTCAAATCGGGAATTTCCCAGCAGGTGGATTGTTTGCATACAGGAGCAAATAATTTATGCCAGCTGAGTCAAGCATGCGTTTTCTCAGTGGTTCTTAGATCTGCAGTGTATTTTCACAATGTTCTTGAACGAGTTGAAATGAAGTTGATTCAACTTAAGGCTTGTTTTATCCCTTCCTGTGTTGATATCCGTCTGCGTAAAGAAGTCGTTGAATCGCATTATCCTTTCCGTACAGATGTGGGAATGGGGAACGCTGGCATGCTTTGAGCATGCTAAGTGTGTCTGTTTCTGATTTTGGGGCTTGCTTCACCGTGTTTCTGCAGTGGAATTAATTTTTCTTAAGATTTGCTCGAAGTTTAACGTGGATCTTCAGTGTTGATGGAAGGTGTGGTGGACTGCAGTGTAAAATGGTTTGGGAATTTTAAGGGTAACGAAAAGGTCACAAGTATATTCTAGCAGATACTCTTGTGGAACGCTGAAACTCTCCGGCTGTATAATTGGACAGCGTAAAAAAAATGTCCTTCGGTTGAACTGCAGACATGTTAGTTTTTAGAGGAGGTGGTTTTCAGGTAAGGTCTTTGTATGGGCAAATTAAAAAAAAAAGTAAACTATATTTGCAGACACATTTAAAACAGTGAGAAATTGTACGTTGTGCCTCAGGCCAAACCAGGTGAAAGACGCTGCCAGGTGCGAAACACATTACGAAGGGCTCACGGCTGCTAGATACCACGGGCCCCTTTTATTTGAATAACACATGAAATTATACAGGTTTAGGGCTCCCTGTTGGCTCAGCTGGGGAAACTAGCTCAGCAGGAGTGTACCCTGGGCCCTGTGTGCCAGACATGATGAGGTCATGTTCTGGCCAAATACATCCAGTTCAGTCAATTAAAAAAATCTAACGAAAAATCCAGTCAAAATGAATTTAGATTTTACCAAAACTTGGTCACAGCATGTGTGTGGAAAGATGGGCTCCACCTGTTGAATTTTCCCTTGGTGGCATATAGGCTTTTGTAGGAAATTTCATCATGTATCCTGCATGTCACCAAGGGAAAATTCAACAGGTGGTGCCCATCTTTCCCCAAATGACTAGGTATGCAGCAAAATAATTGGTCTTGTTCTGGTTGATGCATTGTAAATGGTTTGAGCTTACCGGTTGAATGAAATGGTCTGCAAATGGCAAAAATAATTAAATCATGAATAAGTCAAAAAAGCAGTAGCAGTCAGGCTGTTTGTGTGTGGAATCTTCCTTCGGAATCAATGCATTTGGCTCCCTGCGTAAAACAAGCTAGATGCGCAATCAAGTCGTTGCTGAACTATTCAAAGACTCTTTGAACTTTGCCGATTTTCCACTACCTGTTCAATAAATACACCTCAGGAAGGGGAGCCTGATCTAGTCTCATGTCTAATCTGACCTAATCTGGTTCAGCGCACAAATATTGGAGTTTAATTTCAAAGCCACCCTGGGTGCCCATTTCCATGGCAACACTGCGTGATGATGATCGGGAGAGGATGCAGTCAGCTGCTGCTGATCCGGGATGAGGTCACAGGGACACAGGAAACACGGAAGAACTCGGAATGCCGTTTTCCCTACACAGGGCACGGAATAACAGCAAAAAGGCGCACGATTAAGTGTGCAAATTAAGGAAAGAATATATCGTAGCAACTGCAAAAAGTATACGTGCACGTGACAGTCTTATCATATATCAGTAAAGACCGACGGAGGGTTATGAGTTGAAAACTTTTAGCAGAGATGCCGAATCTTTCGAACAAAGTCACTGTCGCCAGTCCAAAAGTTGACAAGTCTAACAGGAGTGGAGAAAAAGCACCAGCCATCGCCTTAGAAACACCCCGCACCAGCCATCGCTGTAGAAACACCCCGCTCCAGCCATCGCCGTAGAAACACCCTGCTCCTGCCCTCGCCGTAGAAACACCCCGCTCCAGCCATCGCCGTAGAAACACCCCGCTCCTGCGCTTCACATAAACAGAGTCTGCCCCTCGCCAGCCCTCCGTCCCGCTCATATGTTTCTATTTAAGGGCCGGAGTGTAGACTCTTATGATTGGTGCGTGCATCCCCCCCTCTCTCCCCCTCCCCCCCCCCCCCCCCCTCTGGCCGGCTCCAGCCCCTGCCGGGAGAAGGAGTCTTTAAGCAGGCTGTTTATTTTCCAGGGGAAGCATTTCTTTTCTTCCCTTCGCTCAGAGCACTCCTTCTCCAACCCGCCCGCGGATCCCCCTCTTTCTGCCGACCGGCAGCCAGCCACTGGAGGAGCCCCAGCTGGGACGGGGCGAGTTTAACGGTCCTGTGAGCTGCAGAGAGAGAGAGAGAGAGAGAGACAGAGAGAAGGGACGCTGGGAATGTCTCTTTATTAGGCTTTCCCGGGCCGCTGCTCTGGCCGGCGCGGGGGCTGGAGCCGGACTCCGGCTGTATGGCCGAGCTCTCGGGGAAGCGCTCTGAGCCCAGCTTGCGTTGCGATTGGCGGAGGACGGCGGAGGTTTCGGGCCTATGGCGTGGCGGGCGGCGGGGGGCCGGTCGCGGGGGGGCCGTCGCGGGGGGGCCGGGCCGGGAGCTGGCTGACGGCTTGCTTTGTGCCCTCCCCAGGGGGGGACGGCGGGGACCCCATGGTGCTGGAGCAGTACGTGGTGGTGGCCAGCTACGAGCGGCAGGAGAGCTCCGAGATCAGCCTGCAGGCCGGGGAGCTGGTGGACGTCATTGAGAAGAGCGAGAGTGGTGAGTACCGACCCCCCTAATACCTCCCCCACCCCCCCGAATACTCCCCCAATACCCTCCCATACCCCCCTAATACCTCCCCGATTACCCCCCCATACCCTCTCTCCAATACCCCCCAATACCTCCCATACCCTCCCCCCAATACCCCCTAATAACCTCCCATACCCTCCCACCAATACCCCCCGATGCCCCCCATACCCCCCGATACCCTCCCCCCAATACCCCCATACCTTCCTCTTGATACCCCCCCATAACCCCATAGTTCTCTTTCCACTCTCTCTATCTTTCTCTGTCTGTCTTCCTCTCTGTCACTGTCTGTCTCTCTGTCGTTGTGTCATTAATCCACACAAGAGAGTGACTTACAAAAGTGGAGAACATCAGTCTAAGTGCGATATCACCAAGAAGCCATAGTAGGCCCATTTAAATGCATTGACTGTAAAGCTAGCCAAACCAAGCCACGCTTAGCACTATAAGTGAAAGTAAACAGAACTACTCAGCTAAGTCTGCATTCTCACAGGTATACTTGTAACATTACTGCCCCAGAGGGCTCTTCAGAGAGAAAAAAGAGGATACCTAAAGGTGGTCAGAGGTCTTCAGTCTGTTGGGTGATGGGTAGGGACTGTCTTGACCTTCTCCATCCACAGACTGCGTAGAGGTTTCTTCTGGAGGTGTGCTTTAGCCCACAGACACCCCAGGCTGTTCTTCCCCTGTTGGTTTAGGCGGGTGGCCAGAATGTAAAAAAGCGTATTAATTATCCAGGTTACTTTAAGGGAAAAATGGACCCACACTAAAGTAATGCACACTGGTCAGTTAGACTGCAAATTTACCGTATGGAAACAAGTTCTGTTTATGGAATTCCCTGAGTGTATGTTCTCTTGACTTCAGACGAGAGAAATGCAGGACTCGCTCACAGCTAGCATTGTGTTTCTGTGTCTTTGTTGTAAATGGCTCAGAACGTCCATGCAGTGGTACGCGTAGCACTGCGCTCCCTCATATGCATTTATGAACACAGAAAGGAGGACATTATGTACAGATTCAATATGTTGTTCATTACTATTGTATGGCTGGCTTCTTGCCATTGACCTACATTTTAAATGCTTTAACAGAGTCTTTATTCCACTGGGAATGTCCGATGCCAGCGAAGCGTCCATCGCTCTGCGTTTCCCCGCAATTTGGAGAGCGCGTCTCCGATCTGTAGTTTATTTGATTAGCCCTTTTTATCAGATGTAAAACGGGACTGTGCCGAAATGTGTGAAACTGTTCCTGCGTTCTACACTGCCGTTTGCTCTTTCTCGACATTTCCAGAGCGAGGCTCAGTCAGCAGAACGCCGGCAGTTTTTTTTTCAATGTTCCTTTCATACATTTTGCAGAGTGAGCCCATTGTCTGCCTCAGCCCAGCACGCGTGTGGAAACATCGCTCTCGGAACGTGCGTAGACTCTGTGCGTCCATTATTCAGTGAAAAGAGCTTTATAACAGAGTCCAGTGAAACTTTTTTTTTTGTTCACCTTAAGGCTTTAATGACAGTTTCTCTATTCATTGCCGTCTCTTTTCAGTTCGGCATGTTTGCAGGCCTTGCCATTTGTGATGCTTAGCTGCTGATTCGATCAGTCTTGCTGATGGGCTGAAGCGAACAAAGTCTCCGAAGGTGTTTTAATTCTCACACCGGCAGCTGTGAACGGCAGCTGTGTCAGATGAGGCTGTGCAGTGCCTGAGTCTCAGAGACTTTCCAAACTGAGCGCACAGGCTCGGCCAGTTACATCATGCAACATTATGACAGGAAAGCCATAAAAAAGCAGTAAATGTTGCCGGTGATTTGTTGCCATTGTTCTGCTGTAGTCACATGATTCCAGTCACATGATTCCTTTATATTCTCCACAGAGGATGGCCGTACAAGCTGCAGGTTTTTAGGGTTTTAGGTTTAGGGTTCCAAGCTGCAGGTTTTTAGAGTTTTAGGGTTCCAAGCTGCAGGTTTATAGAGTTTTAGGGTTCCAAGCTGCAGGTTTTTAGAGTTTTAGGGTTCCTTCTAAAGCAGTAAGGAGGTGAACTGAGTGAGGTTTCCAGCCAGCATGTGAATGGACTGTTTATTTTTCTTTCTGCATCAGCAGGGTATTGGCTCACCAAGTGGGCTGTTCTGAGACTGGCTTTACTAACACCTTTTATACACAGTATGATGTCACAGTGTGATGTCACAGCGGGCCGAGGTCAGTGTCCGTCCCATGGTAAAATAGTAAACGTAAACATGCAATGGCGTATTAGTGCTGGGCTAGAACAATCACCTCCACCCACACGGGCCCTGTTCCTGTGAGACTGGAGACCAGCTCTAATACAGAGACCACATTTTCAGTAATCTGACTCTCAGTGTTAAAATACACCAAGTTTGGTAACTGAAGAATAACTATAATACAGGCAGGTAGATATACTTTTAATGCTGGCAAAAAAGTCCCTCATCAAACAGGGTTTAAGTGTAAAGATGCTCTATCATACTTTCGCATGTAATACTGTAATGAAGTATACTGTCAACACATGCACAGATCATGAAGAATGGTTTTTATGTGTGAGTGAGTGTGCACCCGTACATGTATATGAGTGCGAGAGTGTGCATGTGTGTGCATGTGCGTATGTGTGTGCGTTCTTTTCTAACATTATTAGAAGCATATTTTAGACCCTCAACAGTTCTGATAGGTAGTTAAAGTAAAAAAGCAGTGACCTCATCTCAGTGCAGGATGCCAGTGCAGACAGGCCCAGGTGCATGTAGATGATTGTAGGTCTCTTTTAACTCCTTTAGGTCATTTTCACAACTGTGGGCCTTTACTGCCTTCGACAGAACACAGGCTGTGATATTAACATAGTATTTATGATTCATTTATCGTGGTCCTCTCACATTTACAGTATCCTTTAATGTGGGCTTCTTGATTTTTTTTCTGAAATTAGCGACAAGGTAGAAATGCTGTCAGACCAGTGTGGAAGGAGCTGGACAGAATCAGCCTCTCGCAGGTACCACCTGTCCTGCTGTAGCTGTAGCCATAATCCTTATAGATGATAAAGCTGTATTACATCCCAGTGGATGTCTGTGAATCGGCCAGTTTGATTGGTCAGCAGGACACAGACGGGGCCTGGACTTCCTCTCTCATTAGCGGGCATCATTTCTAATGAGGGGCCCGGCAGAGAGCTGGTGTGCATTCAGTGGGTAATTTCACATAAGCTCATTAGACCTGCACTGTCTGCGGTGTTCTGCAGAAACCTCTGCTCTTTTAAATAGACCCTGCATTCAGCCTCTAACTGGCCTTAATTCAGAACCGGGATTAGCAGGGACATATTGGCAGCATTTTTGTTTTTGGAGTCAGGAACGGAATTAACCGTCCTTATAAGAATTTGAGAGCCAGGTCCTGGATAACAGTCTGATTAATATGAGATAGAGATTTACATAAAGCCAGAAATTTAACCTGAGTATTCTTGTGCTTCTAAACAGAGCAACTCACTCAAAAGAAAGGAAGATCTACACAAACTGTAAATATTATGCATCCAACCCCCGCTTATTTCAATTTATGTGCTATTAGTTTAAACTTGTAAGGATGGAATTACTCCTGGTTATTCTACGAAGGAAAGAATGCTCTATAACATATTATTCTACATGAGAAGAGGTTTCTGTGTTTTCAGTGGAATCAAAGTTCTTCTTTTCCATGACATGACCACAGCAGTGTTTTCCCTCCCGAATACTAAAGGTTTTAGATGCATAGTGCTTTTTTTGTATGTATC
The DNA here is from genome assembly GCA_025169545.1 of Anguilla japonica. NCBI lineage: Eukaryota > Metazoa > Chordata > Actinopteri > Anguilliformes > Anguillidae > Anguilla > Anguilla japonica. Next base: position 27,851,486 of record CM045900.1, on the reverse strand, counting down.
ACATCGTGTTCTAGTGCACTGAGAGCGAGGCGGTCTTTATGGCCAGCTCTTGTAAATAAGTACTTTCTAGGAAAGATGTTTCGAGGAAACAAAATGGCGGTGGACTGATTAAGTGTGATGTGCACCGGTCTGCTTTGGATGTTTATCTTCCCCTTCTTGATTTATGAGTTCCCGTATTACAAAACAAAACTGCACAGGGCCAAGCGGCTCCAGTGCCAGAGCGGTCTGAGGTTGGAAAGCTGGCCGGGCCTGGCTTTAAAGCAGTATGTACACTTAGCCGTGCTCCTCCTGCTTGGAACCAGGCCTGGCCTTAAAGCTGTATGTACACTTAGCCGTGCTCCTCCTGCTCTGAAACCAGGCCTGGTCTTAAAGCTGTATGTACACTTAGCCATGCTCCTGCTGCTGGGAAACCAGGCCTGGCCTTAAAGCCATATGCAGAATTAGCCCCGTTCCTTCTGCTCTGAAACCAGGCCTGGTCTTAAAGCTGTATGTACACTTAGCTGTGCTCCTGCTGCTGGGAAACCAGGCCTGGTCTTAAAGCTGTATGTACACTTAGCCATGCTCCTGCTGCTAGGAGACCAGGCCTGGCTTTAAAGCTGTATGTACATTTAGCCGTGCTCCTCCTGCTGGGAAACCAGGCCTGGCCTTACAGCTGTATGAGAATTAGTCCTGTTCCTCCTGCTGGGAAACCAGGCCTGATCTTAAAGCTGTATGTACACTTAGCTACATTCATTCTGCTGGGGAACCAGGTCTGGCCTTAAAGCCATATGCAGAATTAGCCCCGTTCCTTCTGCTGGGAAACCAGGCCTGGCCTTAAAGCTGTATGTACACTTAGCCATGCTCCTGCTGCTAGGAGACCAGGCCTGGCTTTAAAGCTGTATGTACATTTAGCCGTGCTCCTCCTGCTGGGAAACCAGGCCTGGCCTTACAGCTGTATGAGAATTAGTCCTGTTCCTCCTGCTGGGAAACCAGGCCTGATCTTAAAGCTGTATGTACACTTAGCTACATTCATTCTGCTGGGGAACCAGGTCTGGCCTTAAAGCCATATGCAGAATTAGCCCCGTTCCTTCTGCTGGGAAACCAGGCCTGGCCTTAAAGCTGTATGTACACTTAGCCATGCTCCTGCTGCTGGGAAACCAGGCCTGGCCTTAAAGCCATATGCAGAATTAGCCCCGTTCCTTCTGCTCTGAAACCAGGCCTGGTCTTAAAGCTGTATGTACACTTAGCTGTGCTCCTGCTGCTGGGAAACCAGGCCTGGTCTTAAAGCTGTATGAGAATTAGTCCTGTTCCTCCTGCTGGGACACCAGGCCTGGTCTTAAAGCAGTATGTACACTTAGCCGTGCTCCTGCTGCTGGAAAACCAGGCCTGGCCTAAAGCTGTATGCAGATTTAGCCACGTTCCTTCTCGAAAACTGCGGAAATGAGCTGTAGCAGCTAAAAGGTGGACACTGCCTGTTCCTCACCACCCTAATCAGCCTGCCTCTGATTGGCTTAAAGTCATGAAGAGTCAAATGGATATATACAGACTATATACTTATATTAACCCATTCAGAAACATATGTTTTTTTTTCTTCCTAATTTGGTATTGCCCACTGTCACCTACACCCATGTATGAGTTATGCAGCTGAAGTGTGGCCACCCCTATGATTTACCCGTCTTTGTTGTCATTGGCAATTTCACACCTAACAGGCCTCACTACTGGAAGGTTTGTGCTGATTGGAGGAAAGAATTAAGAATGACAACTGGTAGCCAATGGGTGCATTGAGAGGAGGAGCTAAAGCAGGAATTAGCTGGGGAACCGTAGCCAACTTACGCTGCCCGGTAGTTGTCTAATGACAGAGGAGGCTTGAGGGTAGGATTGTAGTGCCCAGTCTGTGAACACAGTCCCCTTTACTGACCGAGCTACATCTGAGCCCTTCTTCCTTTGTTCAGTTAATTTACACAGCCAATATGCATTGATGTCATTTAAAAATATGTATTTATTTACTTAAATATGCTTACAGCTGTCATATTAAGGAGCATTTGGTAGAAACAGAGTGGAAACTCAAATTGGACCTTAGCACTGTATTCTACCTGAATGTTTACCCCAGTTACCCCCCTTCTTACCAGGACTGAGTCTAACCACAGCTTAAAATAATAACATACACATTTCAGAGAGTTAGCTGTACGATTGTCAGAGTCCTGATGTCTGAAGCTGACGTATCTTGTTTCCTTTTGGTACTTTTTTTTCCCTCTTCATTTTTTTGCAATTTGCAAGCTTTATTCTTCAAAAGAGATCAGAGAGGCTTTGTCCCACGGGTGCAGTTAGACGGTCTTAGCCCACTCTGACCCTGCGGTTCGTTCAGACGTGTGCTCTCAGTCTTTCTGGGCTGGAGTGGGTTTTTGCTGGCTCCTGTCCCGTTCTGCATCATCTGCTGTAAAAGCGTTTGCCGGACGGCCCGCTAGAACCTGTCACGGTAAAAAGGGGCGCTTTCATCGCTCTCTGATGTTCGTCAGCAGAACCGTAGCCTCTTCCTCAAGTTAAGCAAGCGGCTGCTTCGGCACTGCGGAAGGACAAACTTTGAGAATGCCTCATGTAAGTCATTAACATTCAGTCATTCCACATTGAAGTGAGTGGGATTTCTCAAAGATCACCAGGGGTGAGTGGTTCACTGTCCTCAGTCATCTGTGATATTGATGCGTGTTTGTGACAAAGCCCACTACATCCAATACTTAATTAAAACTAAAAATACTAAGCTGAACATTGCCATGACATGTATACGTCTTCAATTCAATTCAATTTTATTTGTATAGCACTTTTACAGAGGACTGTCACAAAGACACTTTACAAGGCAAGAGACAGAGCAAACAGAGCAAACAGGCCTGAACCCCCAAATAGAAATTACGTAAGGTGAAAACTCCCAGTGGGGAGAAAACCCTCAAACGGTGGAGAGAAAAAACTCCCCAATGGGAAGAAATCTCAAGAGGAACCTGACTATAGAGGGGGGGAGTCCATCCTCCCCTGGCCAGCCTGGTGTAAAGTAGCAGACAGCAAATAAAATGGGTTAAGCAGGTTACAGCTGAGGTGAAAGCTAACATCTTGCTGTGATACACTGTATTCTGTTACTACAGTAGCTTAAATAAAAAGGTGCTTTCCCAGTTAAAATGCAGTAAGTGTAATGGTATGGAGCTATCAGATCTCCCCTTGGGTTCTCTATACAGTGTGCACTCCAGCGCTGGTCTGGAATAACAGTCAGTGTTCACTTCAGATCTCTTTTTGAAGTGAGGATTTCAGTGAGTAACTGGAAAACCAAAAGGCCTTTACTGCTGGGTAGTTTCAGTTGGAGGTGGAAGCAAGTTTTACGTTTTGTCTCAAGTGTTTTGTTTGAGTCTATTTTTCCTGCTTCCAGGGTCTTGATGTCATTTCGTAGTGCATCAGTGTGAATTGATATTTGAGTTCTTAATATTATCAGTAAGGCCTGTGCACATTGCAAAATAAGCATGAGAAAGTTTATTGAGAAGCACACAAAGGTTCTCTGTTCAAGTTCATTATGTTAACAGTGAGCTGCTCTACTGTGGAATGGTAGTGCAGTACTTTTTACCACCAAAACACAATTAAATGTCAGAAGTCCATTTAATGTAAATACATAACACTGGCTACCATCTGAAAAGTGAACTAGTGAACTAACTAGTGAGCTTTTGCTGATTATAGTGACCATTAGTAACTGATTATGAAGTCACAGCTATGCGGTGAAGTTTGCTCTTGCCAATATGCAAGCTCTTATTAGCTAGCAAAGTTTAAAACATTTCTGTTCCAATTTAACCATCTTATTTACAGGAGCAGTCACTGAACTACTGTACCGGTCCTGCAAATGAACACTTTGGTTACCATGGCAGCTAGGTATTTTTAGCATCCAATTTAATTCCAAAGCTTGTTTTTATGTGTTTGCAGCGCTGGACCTGAAAGCAAATTGTGTTTTGATGATTTCACAGGTGACAGGTCATTGAAGTATGCGAAACAACTTGTGGTCCTTCTGAAAAGCTTAATTTGCTATTGTTCATCTTGTAAAGCAGGAAAGTTTCCTTGTTTCCTGCCTCAGAAGCGGTGATGGGAGAGGTCTAGTGGTGCTTTGATGTCTCAGCCAAACGTGCGCTCACTCCCTCCCGTTTCTCCTCGCATCAGCGTCTGCTTCAGCACTGAAGCCTTGGGGTACCACACGAAAGCCGCAATTACCTTTTTTATCAATTATATATTTTCTGCTTTTTCCACTGTTGAGCATTTTATAACAGTAAAGATGTCTGGGGCATGATTCATCATGATAGACAGCTCACGGCATGCAGAGCCTTGTGTAGATAGTAAACAAGGAAATGTGCTAATTGGAAGCAGTGCAGTTTGATTAAAGACAGCATGTTAAGGATTATGGTTATTATATGTATGCTCTGCAGTTATAATGGTGTAGACTAGACTGCTGCTTTCGTGTGTGTGTGTGCCTGTGTGTGTGTGTGCACACGTGTGAGTGAGCGTGTATGTTTGTGCGTGTGTGAGTGAGTGTATGAGTGTGTGAGGTAGTGTGTGTGTGTGTGTTTGTGTGAGTGAGCGTGTGTGTTTGTGCGTGTGTGAGTGAGTGAGTGAGTGTATGAGTGTGTGAGGTAGTGTGTGTGTTGTGTTTGTGTGTGTTTGTGTGTGTGCGTTTGTTCGTGTGAGTGAGTGTGTGTGTTTGTGTGTGAGGTAGTGTGTGTCTTGTGTGTGTGTGTGTGTGTTTGTGTGTGAGTGAGTGAGTGTATGAGTGTGTGAGGTAGTGTGTGTGTGTGTTTGTGTGTGTGCGTGTGTTCGTGTGAGTGTGTGTGTGTGTTTGTGTGTGAGTGTGTGAGGTAGTGTGTGTGTGTGTGTGTGTGAGTGTGTGAGGTAGTGTGTGTATGTGAGTGTGTGAGTGTGTGAGGTAGTGTGTGTGTGTGAGTGTGTGAGTGTGTGAGGTAGTGTGTGTGTGTGTGTGAGTGTGTGAGGTAGTGTGTGTGTGTGAGTGTGTGAGGTAGTGTGTGTATTTGAGTGTGTGAGTGTGTGAGGTTGTGTGTGTGAGTGTGAGTGTGTGAGGTAGTGTGTGTGTGTGAGGTAGTGTGTGTATGTGAGTGTGTGAGTGTGTGAGGTAGTGTGTGTGAGTGTGTGAGTGTGTGAGGTAGTGTGTGTGTGTGTGAGTGTGTGAGGTAGTGTGTGTATGTGAGTGTGTGTGTGTGTGTGAGTGTGTGAGGTAGTGTGTGTATGTGAGTGTGTGAGTGTGTGAAGTAGTGTGTGTGTGTGAGTGTGTGAGGTAGTGTGTGAGTGTGTGAGTGTGTGAGGTAGTGTGTGTATGTGAGTGTGTGTGTGTGTGTGAGGTAGTGTGTGTGTGTGAGTGTGTGAGGTAGTGTGTGTATGTGAGTGTGTGAGTGTGTGAAGTAGTGTGTGTGTGTGAGTGTGTGAGGTAGTGTGTGAGTGTGTGAGTGTGTGAGGTGTGTGTGTGTGTGTGTGTGTGTGAGTGTGTGAGTGTGTGAGGTAGTGTGTGTGTGTGTGAGTGTGTGAGGTAGTGTGTGTGTGTGTGAATGTGTCCTGTGGCCTTTAGTTCAGAGCACCATGTCATGTACCGTTTTTCCTAAAGTTTTTAATGTGCACCCTAATGAGCTTCAAGTGTCAGAGCAGAGTACAGCCCCCGTGTTCACCAGCCGTTCTGCTCACTTCCTCTTCCTGTTAGGGGCTTTGGAGAGGGGGGGGGGGGGGGGGCGTTGGAGGGGTAGGAGTACCATCTATGCTTTTGCCTTGGCCTAAAATATGGAGTTCTGGAGATGGTTGTGGGCGTTATGCAATGCGGAACTGATATCTGCTCTTCTGTTATATCTCACACTGTGGAGCGTTTGGCCTGGAGGCCTGACTGCGATGGAGGGCAGCTGGAGGGAAAGCTTGTCCTGACACTCAAAGCTCATTGGTCTGAGTACCAAGCTGATGTCTCCCTAAGTGGGTCTCAGAGTGGGTCTCCCTGAGTGGGTCTCTGAGTGGGTCTCCCTGAGTGGGTCTCTGAGTGGGTCTCCCTGATTGGGTCTCTGAGTGGGTCTCCCTGATTGGGTCTCTGAGTAGGTCTCCCTGAGTGGGTCTCTGAGTGGGTCTCCCTGAGTGGGTCTCTGAGTGGGTCTGAGTGGGTCTCTGAGTGGGGTCCCTGAGTGGGTCCCAGAGTGGGTCTCTGAGTGGGGTCCCTGAGTGGGTCCCAGAGTGCATCCCAGAGTGAGTCTCTGAGTGGGTCTCTGAGTGGGTCCCTCTGAGTAGGGTCTCTGAGTGCGTCTCTGAGTGGGTCTCTGAGTGGGTCTGAGTGGGTCTCTGAGTGTGTCTCTGAGTGGGTCTCTGAGTGGGTCCCTCTGAGTGGGGTCTCTGAGTGGGTCTCTGAGTGGGTCTCTGAGTGGGTCCCTTGAGTAGGGTCTCTGATTGCATCTCTGAGTGGGTCTCTGAGTGGGTCCCTCTGAGTAGGGTCTCTGAGTGGGTCCCTCTGAGTAGGGTCTCTGAGTGGGTCCCTCTGAGTGGGTCTCTGAGTGGGTCCCTCTGAGTAGGGTCTCTGAGTGCGTCTCTGAGTGGGTCTCTGAGTGGGTCTGAGTGGGTCTCTGAGTGGGGTCCCTGAGTGGGTCACTGAGTGGGTCCCAGAGTAGGTCCCAGAGTGAGTCTCTGAGTGGGTCCCTCTGAGTAGGGTCTCTGAGTGGGTCCCTGAGAGGTAGTGGGTCCCCAGAGTGAGTCTCTGAGTGGGTCCCTCTGAGTAGGGTCTCTGAGTGGGTCTCCCTGAGTAGGTCTCTGAGTGGGTCCCTCTGAGTAGGGTCTCTGAGTGGGTCTCCTCTGAGTAGGGTCTCTGAGTGGGTCCCTCTGAGTAGGGTCTCTGAGTGGGTTTCTCTGAGTGGGGTCTCCTTGAGTGGGTCTCCCTGAGTGGGTCTCTGAGTGGGTCTCTCTACCCACTCTGACGAGGGTGTAAGTTAAAATGTAGAACAACAAGGGAACATACCCAACTCCAGAACATTATTCCATTCCCTGGTCAGCAGGGAATGCAAGTGTTTTTGCACTTTTGCCTCAGAACATGTTTTCATGTCAACACAGTTTTTTCAGTCACAGTGACGTCTGTGTTGCGGCTGTTTCTAAGCTATGTCAGGACTGTGGTTTAGAATGCCTCCAGAAGAACAGAAACCTATTTCATGATCTGTATGCAAACGGTGGATGTGTCAAACATTTTACTATGATGTGGTCTTCTTGAATTTGCCTGTGGCAAGAGCGGTTGTCTGCTCAGTACACTTCAGTAAATCTGTGTCTGTGTCTGTCGATGTTCCTCCCGTGTCAGATGGTCAAAGTACCTGTGTTTTAGCTGTGTATGTTCCTCTACCTGTGGTACAGTTGTAGAGTGTTCTTTACCTGTGTTACAGCAGTGTAGGTTTCTTTACTAATAACAGGTTTGAGATTACTGTTGTTCACGGTGATATACCGTATCTAGTCCATTTCTGTATGTCCTAATGTACCCGAAGGAAAAACATCCCAGATGTCTACAGGAAAGCCTTCCATATTGTTTCAGTATGCATATTTGCATGAATTGCTTTTTATTGGCAGTGTATAATTTCTTTAGGAGTTCAAATATGAACGCATATGCAGGGACTCTAATAATCAGGAAGACATTTCTCTGATAAAGCCTGTTGACAACTTGTTTTACGCAAGAAAGACCCTGCTGTCTTCCAAATATGGATTGTATCGTTTATGTTGGAGAAACACACTGCTTTGTAATAAATCAGATGTGTTTTCTCTGATGGAGAGAGGCTTCAGACTGGAGATGATCATGGTTCACTGACTACTGTACCCCAGGGGTAGAGAGACTTGTTCTGTTGTTATTAGCTCTGTGTGTTGGATGTGTTGTGCTAGTAGGTCGTGCTTATCACACATGCTAGGGGACAGGCAGCAGTGGATTCTGGGCAGAGTGTCCCTGGCTGAAGAAGCCTTTCGCTCGTGTTTCTGAAGATGTCTCCCGCTGAGCAGCTCATTCTTGCGCAACCCCTGATTTACATTGTTTTCCACGAAATCCGCAGGTACGGAAGTCGGCCATTTCGCGGTCTTTCTATTTATAAAAGAGCTCAGAGAACACTGATAATGTACTCTAGCCATGTGTGGCAAACAAGCCTGCCACAGGCCACCAAAGTGGCTTTCCTAGGGGCCCTCCAGCACAGAGACACAGGGAGATGATGTTCAAAATAGTCCACATTTATTCACGAGGGTTTGGCAAGATGGTACAGCCAAATGAGCAGATCTTACACACTGTCATGACAGAGAAGCTCCTGGTGTGGGTGGGGATGGCAGATTTAACCTGTGCGCAGTGATTACCTCACTACGCACAGACGCAGCCACTCCTGTTCCTGGGCCCAATTAGCCTGGCCAATTATCTAATTCTTAACCAATTATCCAACTGGCCAGGTCTAATTAGCTTGACCCAGGGCAGGTGTGACTGCTTAAACCAGCCATCCCCACACCACACCATGTTTTCACACACAGGTGCCTTTTTACCATAATATTTTTCTGGGTACACGGATTACTAGACAGGCAGTTTTCAGACGTGTGTTTCTAATGTAAGTGCGCTGGTTCTGAAGGTGACAGGTCCTTCACAGACTGCACCTGTAACGTATGAAGTCTGACTAGGCCAGGAAATGAGCACTCGTGTTTTGGCTGCATTTTGCTCAGATGCATTTTACAGCTTGTTTCTGGTGTTCGGTTAGCTTACGGCCCCGTTAAGGCCAGCTGGGACCTTAGCTCTGGAACGACTGGGACCCCAGCCACCAATAACACCGCTTATTTACATTAAACCTGCGAATGCCACATGCCTCCTACTCTTAGTGCTCAGCAGTCTGCCAGGGCACCTTTGTTAGAGCCAACTTTCATTACTCCTCAGTCATTCACTTCATTTTAGAAACGGCCAGTGTTACAACGCTGACCAAACATCCCGGTAACGTTGTGAGAACATTTTAGTCCCCTACGGAGAACGACACCTGCTTTCCTCATGTTTCTGTTCTGGAAAATAGCCTGATTGGGCCTAAAAAATAATATCACCTGAGGATAGTTATGCTGATCCATAGTCACTATGCGAAACAGATGCATTTCTATACGTTTTTCAAACCATGTCACGCTTAATTGGGCTGAAACAGACAGAAACATCCACTTTTTGTGTTCGTTAGTCAGTAGTTTCTGCTTTTTAGGTCATGTACTACACATTTGGGGTAACAATGACATGCGGGCATGTCTCACAGCCTTTTACATTTCTTAAAGGGTGATTCTGAAATATTAACGCTACAGATACTAACTTTGTTTTTGTCATGTTTTTGTTGTGTTTGCCATTGTTAAAAATCTAAATGGAATATTAAAAAAATTATTTATGACAAATCCTCACCCTACCACACTTTTTTGTGATTTGGGATTTCTCTCTCTCTTTCTTCTCCTTTCTAAATAAAATAGCTCCCTTTACATTTTCTAATTAGTATTCCAGTGTGAAGTGCTTTTTTAATGGCAACAGCAAGAATATGCTAAAGCCGTATGAAATCATCATGCTGTTATAACAACCACATTTTACTTTCCATTATGCTGGTGCGACGTTTCCGAAAATGTCATAATCATCAAGTCTGTTTGGCGCCTGTTTGTTTATCTTCCACGACACGTTTCCTTAAAGCTCAGCTGGGCTTTCTGCAGTGCAGGCCTGTCTGTGCACTGCATGCTCTCCGGACCATGGGTGAATTATGACTGGAAAACAGGTCAGGACGTCTGTCTGACTGTGTCTGTTGAAAAAGGTTAGTGAAGGTGGCAAATGATCTTCTTCGCTCTGAATGGAAACATCTGTCAGACAGCTTATTGTAAACATCTGCAACCTGCACACTTGCACTAGAGAGGGGGTCGGGGTAACAGGGACCTTCTAGAATGGAGATATTGTTTGCTTGTTTGCCTTTAATGCAGGTGGACTCTGCTGATATCACTGCTTTAATATAATCAGTCTGAGCTCATTAAAATGGCCGTTTTGTCCTGGAGGTGGTCTCAGACACAAGGCCGCGTCCCACAGCTGTGCATTCAATACGAGCGAAATGTCAGTGTGGCTCGGTCCACTTTCAGTTCTGCTTGGACGTGGGCCGGTGGTCTCAGGGGCGCTTGTTCGGTTTGAATATTGAAAGAGTCCTGTGTGCTTAACTTGCTGGTGCAATGCCCTGGTGGCCCATGACGCCAGCGTCCTGAGACTCAAACTTTCAGCGCTCCTGCAACCAAACTATGAGTTAAAAACACAAACTCTGCGTTCGGGCTTTATTAGGAGATGATTCAGGACAATTATGCAGAAGACGGAGTTTCTAAGCGCCACCATTGTCGCGCTGGTCGTCCATTTCCCCAGCACCCCCTCCCTGGAGTCTCATATGAAACTACATCCCCCATGCATGACACACTGGACTGTCATATTTTGGAAAATATCATTATTTTTGAGGACTCCTGAGCATAGCTAAGCCATATGTTTTGCTGATAGACCAAGCTGGCATAGTTTTCTGCAGTAAGTCAGAAGAGGAGAATGACAGCATCATTCTCTGGAGGAGGACAATGCCTATTGAATACAGATAAGATTTCACCGTCCTTGTGTAAGTATTACTGCTCAAAATATTTCGCTTATATGCATTATTTTTTTAATTCAGTGTCTTTAAATAGGTTAGTGCTATTTTATAATGAGGATGTTTTACACTGTAGTGTAACATTGCATTGGTAGGTCAGTGGTGTTTATGTTTCATGCCCCGGATTTGACGTGAAGCTGGAGCATTGACAAAAGGTTTCGGTGGACGGTAGAATATTGTTTTAATGTTGTCCAATCCCCATACAAGAAAACATTAAATACTGTAGAGTACAGAAAAACATACGAGAGTTAATGATTACACATTTAGGTACTGTACCACATTGTGTGACAATGCTTATGCATTTTTAAAAATCTGATATCGATGTTTCATCTTAAACATTCATAAGGGGCTCATTTATATGCTTTATAATGGAAAAAAGCATTTCATTCCTTTTTGGAGAGATTTTGGATATGTTTCTGGACCCCCAGCTATTGTAGACCACTGTACTGACGGCAGGGCCGGCCCTAGCCTCGCGAGCCAGTCTCTTTTTTCACTTCGTTCAACAGAGCCTGGCTGATGCCTTGACGTTCTCGGCATAAACTAAGGAGGCTACCTTCCCGGGATAGTTGTATTTTTCCAACCAATCAGAGTGGAGAGGGGCGCCACTCCAAATGTGGTGAGGCGTGGTCTGAAACGTGCCCCGGAAAAACATTGCCTGAGGCAAACTTTTCCTCAGACCCGCATCAGTTCGCCACTATTTGGGGAAAATGGCTAACGTTAACGCCAGAGCACCGACCACACCATCAAAGTTTATCACCGAGATATGCAGAGTCTGCGGTTCGAGGTTCGATAATAAAAGAAACAAACACAATTTATTTATCGGTGATAAATTTATTTATTTAATTTTGGTTCAACAATTCCACTTCCATTATTGATTGTAATGGGCAAACAATCAAAACCATTGCTTCTTCTGGCCATTTTTCTAGGTATTTATTTGACAGCAGACTGCATACCATAGGCCACGCTTGAAAAATTAAACTTTTGCCAAATCCTGTAGGCAAGCAAGCGAGTACATCTCTGTTCGATAACAGCGTATCCAAACACACGTGCTGAAGGTCCTTCAACGAAGTCACGCCATGTATTCGGCAAGTCTGTGATATAACAGAATTAAAATCTTCTTGAATTTGTCCATAATTCTCTTTTTAGCAGATAATTTGGGTTAGCGCGATAGCTTTGTCCTTTCCGCTGGTGTGTTTCAGTCAGGACTTACGCAGCACACACGGAACAGAGCGAGGGAGTGTCGGGGGGAGGGAGAACCGGCACACTGAGACAGACAGTTCGATTAACCAATAGGGAAGTTGCCGCTGGCTCCCAGCGGCAGAGGCTCCTCCCTTTTGCCCCAGAAAGTACATGCGTTCGTCCAGACTAGGCCGGCCCTGACTGACGGAAAGCTTGTAAAATGATGCAAGAGGGAGTTTCTTGTATCAAAACATTTGATTTGTTGTGAAATACATGATTATGTTGTGATTTTCCAGAAATGCATAATTTAGACATTTTGGTAGATTTGGAGACATTGGCACACTGCTTACTTTTTGCTTCATAGATCTTTAGTAGTTTTGCATATCCACCCTTTTACGCACTTGTGGTCAAGGAGTTTTTGATTGTATACTGCCCTACAAAGCCTAACACCTGGAAAACATGTATAGTTAACATGTATTCTAAGTTTTATTTATGGCTGGCCAGGATCGTAGTTACATTATTTCATATGCAATTACTGCAAAAAAAAGAACAAATTCATTTTTGCTTTTTTGCCTAGACAATTGCATTTGTGGCACTTTATTTCTTCCTAAATTATTAATATAAACAAATCTAGTTAGTTAGTATTGGAAATGGTGCAAATGTCTTGCTTCACTTAAGCCATTTTTCAAGTCTCTGTGATGTTCACAACTGGAGTTATAAAGCTTTAAATAGGGTACCCCCTAAATGGGCAAGGATTGGCCAGATTTGGCACATGTGCGAAAGGGGTTAAGCGGGAGTTCACAAACTCCGGGCTGGTGCGCTGCCTTCAGTTTGCTGTTGTATGTTTGTCTTCAGCGTGCCAAGAAGTAGTGGGAGCGCATCGGTGGAAAAGCGCGGTAGCCTAGAACCTTCTGTGGGTAGATCATTCACACGGGCTTACGTTCGGCCAAACCTGTGGGGTACACAGACCAAACGGGGCGTGTCAGAGGGGCTGGGATGTGGACAGGCTCTCACTCTGTGAGAGGACTTTGTGGAGGCGCCTCACAGCCTCCATTTTAAGGGCAGCGCGGTCATGAATACTGTATGCCCGCTTGTGCCTGAGACCGAAAAGTAAGCAAAGGAGGATTTCTGGAGAATTCCACTGCATGTGTGTGTTTTTTTAACCAGGTCTGCAGGCTGAGGGCAGGTTTATAATGTGCATGTAGCTCTATGTTCTTGCATTTCAATGCTGGATGTGTCCTCTGGTGTCATCACAAATGTCTTTTCCATGTCGCTGGTCCATGGTGGATTCATTAATTAATTAATTAATAATTAATTAAATTTTAAGAGCAGAATTAGGGATCCAGAGTTACTTGACCATTAAACAGGAGACATAATAGAAATGTAACAGAAATCTGCATAATGCCCTTCACAATAAGGTTACGGATGCATATGCAGACCTTATCACAGAATCAGTCATTTCAATGTGGTGGAATACACTAAGTATTGAAAGTAGGTGAATGAACATTGGCCTTCCTTGTGGAATAGTGAATAGAAGTTTCTAGGTGTCTGGCTCTCTGTAAACATTGTGTGATTGCCATCCCACCTGTGGGTGAGAGCGAGGCACATTTCAGGGGGTGAAATAGCTGTAGCTTCACTGTCTCATGAACTGTGTCAACACAGCCTGACCCACAGGCCACAGAACGGTCAGCTACGGACCAGACCATTGATAACCGACAGCCAAAACCAACCAGGTGTTGACCAGCCTCAAATAGAGCTAGTGCTCCAACTGCACCAAACACTTAGGGCAAGCTTACGGCAAGGAAATAATTCTCACTGCTTGGTCTACATGTACACAATGTCTTTTTTTGTTTACCTAGAGGTAAATATATGGACAATCTAGTACTGGGGTTTCAAAATGGACAGAACAAAGAACATCTCATAAAATATTGAAAGAACAATTTAATGTGTTATCTTGAGGAAAGAAGATGGTTATCTAACAAAATGAAAAAGTATCTTGAATGAATGATTTAATATTTCAGGAAGCCCGACTTAATATGGCCAGGGAACAGCATCTTTATCTCAATGTGAATTATTTTATGAGATGAAGAAAAAATATCTTCATCTTGGGGGAAACAATATCTTCATCTTGAGGGAATTACTGACTAAATATCCTAGAGAACCAACATCTTATCTTCATAGAATACTTCTAGTTGCATAATCGTTTTGGTATTTGTTTTTAAATTTGAAACACCCTCAATGTATGTATGTAAGTCCAGATGTAATGTGGGCAGAGATTTGTGGAATTAGCCCTGGAAGAGACACATCTTCTGAACAGGCTGGTGGAATCCAGTTAACAGAGACAGCATTCTCTAAGAGCAGCCATACTCAGGAAGCAGGGATAGCCAGGATCTCTTCACTCTCTGGGGTGCCCTTTTGGGACTGGGGGGGGGGGGGGGCTTATGGAGGATGCTGCAGGAAATTACTCATGCCAAGTAACTGCGTTCTAACACCAGCAGCACAGTTTGCAGCAATGCAGGTGTGCACCAAGGGCCCATCTCTGGCCTTAGATCTCTTTAAACCAACCACTAACCCAAAACAATGAGGGGGGGGGGGCAGTTTATTGTGATACAGTACATCCCAAAATTTAACAGATGCTGTTACCCAGAGTTAACTTACACTACTTATATTCTTTGCATACAGTTGATTTATACAGCTGAATATGTACTGGAGCCGTTTGGGTGAAGTAGCTTTGCTCAAAGATGCAACTGCAGTGTCCCACTTGGGATCAGACCCACAACCTCACAGTTAAATTGCAGTTCCCTGACAGTTACGCTACACTAATCTGACCACCACTAATTTCTTCCAGTGCTTAATTGCTCACGCATAAAATATATTGTTCTGGATTGGGACCCAACAAGCCACGTTTCTGCTCATGAATATGAACATGGAAAACATATTTGTTCTGCGGCAAATATGCAAATTGTCAAGCTCTGCGTTGTTGTTTCCAGGGTTGTGATTTAAGGGTTATTAATGATGTGAGATTCTGAAAAAGTCAAAAGCGCACTGAAGCAGCTTTGCGAGGATTCTGTGGAGCAACCGCTCCAAAACTTCTCTCAGCCACAGACTCATTCCCCTCTGAAATCCATATTAATAATTTACTAATATTTCTTTATATTTGTACTTGGCATGATGCCCCTCCATAGAGCTGCTTTGTGCACACTGAACTGTGATAAAATCATGCTGTGTGTGTCAGCGATGTGACTCCGGTTTGAGAAAGCAGTGCTTCTGTAATCCATCACAGTAGTCAAGCGTGGCATTTAAACAGAGTTGCCGGTTGCTATGCGGATGAAGACGCACCCAGGCAAATCATGAGTGATGCCGATGGTGCTCAGGTCAGCCACGGCTAAATCAGCCTTAAAAGTCTTCATCTTGGAATCCGAAAAACACATCCTCCCAAGATGAATGATGTTCTTGGCCTTAACGGGAGAAAAAAAAGAAAAAAAACTGTTGGCCGGGATAGTCCGATCCACGTCCTCAGATCTCTGTCATTAGTTATGCAGGCTGCCCCGAGCCAAGTAAATGCTTTTAATTAAGCGGTGAAACGTTGAGCCGGCACTGGGCAGAGGCTTCAGCTCCGGGAAAGACGGAGAGCTTTTCCCGCCGTGAAAGAGCGCCGTGAAGCAGCGCAGCGATAGCACGCCGCGAAGCAGCGCAGCGATAGCACGCCGCGAAGCAGCGCAGCGACAGCACGCCGCGAAGCAGCGCAGCGACAGCACGCAGCGAAGCAGCGCAGCGATAGCACGCCGCGAAGCAGCGCAGCGATAGCATGCCGCGAAGCAGCGCAGCGACAGCACGCCGCGAAGCAGCGCAGCGATAGCACGCAGCAGCACGCCGCGAAGCAGCGCAGCGATAGCACGCAGCAGCGCAGCGATAGCATGCAGCGAAGCAGCGCAGCGACAGCACGCCGCGAAGCAGCACAGCGACAGCACGCCGTGAAGCAGCGCAGCGATAGCACGCAGCGATAGCACGCAGCGATAGCACGCCGCGAAGCAGCGCAGCGACAGCACGCCGCGAAGCAGCGCAGCGATAGCATGCAGCGAAGCAGCGCAGCGATAGCACGCCGCAAAGCAGCGCAGCGATAGCACGCAGCGATAGCACGCCGCGAAGCAGCGCAGCGATAGCACGCAGCGATAGCACGCCGCGAAGCAGCGCAGCGACAGCACGCCGCGAAGCAGCGCAGCGATAGCACGCCGCACACGCTGTCATTCAGCTAAATAAATATTTCAGTAAACATGATAGAGTTCGGTAGCCTCGCTGGAGGGTAGAGGCGCTCGGTTTTTGTGGCCGCCCACAGTCTGCGGCACGGAGAGACGTCGCTTTTACGTCTTCGCATGAAGTGCTGTGCTTGAGAGTAGAACGGACGTGTTTGACACTTTCTGGTGACAGGATCTGCCTACTCCATACTTCTGCCAGTCAGTTACCTGACAGGACAGACTGTGAGCCTGCGGGGTGTGTCAGTGAGCTGAGAGCCCGTTCTGATTCTCACAGTCCAGATTACTGGTGTTCTGCCTTTAAGCAGTTTATGACTATGAAATACATTTTTCTGAGACGTGTGTTAAATGCTTCCAAACAAGCTTATTGTATGGCAATACTGCACTGTATTTTTTTTACTATACGAAAATTATGTTGTTAATATAGCTTTGGGAAACTGTTTTATATCATTGTCCTCGGCTTATTTTGCTTATTAAAGTTTAAAGAATATTGTTCTTTTTTTCAGAATGAATGATGTATTCCTGTTTCCTTGTTTCTCTGAATCGAAATGGTCATAATAGGTTATTGCTCTACGCATGAATTTTTCAGTCTCCAGTTAATGTGTTCCCTCTTGGTTGTGTTTAGCTGTGTGCTGAATGAACAATCGTAATATCTGCCGTAATCATAATCAACATCATATTGAATGAGTCACAGCAAAGAAAATATGTTTGTCATGATATTCCACTCCCAGGCTGCCTGTTTTGCGGATCTGTTGATTGAGGCACACATTGAAATATTGTTTTGTCTGGTTTGTCGAGGGTTTGTTTTTTACTGTATCACAGCCTTTGAGTGGGAGCATTGCTTCTAATAATAAAAACCCAGCCAATAAGACATAGCACAAATAGGAACTAATGATCTAAGCTGTGGAGTTTTGTCTCCTCACAGTGTCTATGTGGGAAACCTTAGGGACCATGGAGGAAGGCGTAATAAGCAGGACCGGCAGGCTGTTGAGTTTCCTGCAGTCGGCTCAGTGCAGGAGGCCCTCTGGGCCTTTGGCACACTAAAAAATACAGAAATATTATCATACACACCCACACACACACATGCATACTCTCTCACACACACACACTCTCACACACACACACACACACGCAGGTATACTCTTACACACACACACACGCACGCACACATACACACACACACACACTCGCGCACACACACACACTCACACACTCTCACACACACACACACACACTCACACACTCTCACACACGCACTCTCTCACCCACACACACACACACACACACACACACACACACACAGTGAGTTTGAGCTGACCTGGTCTGTATTCTGTGCAGGCTGGTGGTTTGTCAGCACGGCAGAGGAGCAGGGCTGGGTCCCAGCCACGTACCTGGACTCCCAGAACGGCACACGGGACGACCTGGAGCTCAGCACCACCAGGGCTGGAGAAGGTAACATTCCCCGGGGTACAATTCGGGGGGGGGGGGGGGGGGGACACAAGTATGACACTGCTATTGTACCCTTGAGCTAAGAACTTTACCTGAATTGCTTCAGTAAAGTATCGAACCATATAAACGGATCATACGCAACAATGTAATCCGTGTAAGCCGTTCTGAATGGGAGTGCTGAAGAAAGCTCAATAAAAGTACGACGGTCTCTAATCTATTATGAAAAATACTGGGCCAAGGCTGGGGACTCTAATAAAGCTCTGTGCGGCCGCCTGGTTTGGGCCAGACCTCGCATCGTGTCCGTTTCGGAGTTAAGCGGAGTCGTGGAACGTGCCTCTCCGAAGCGGTTTGCTGCTGCCCCAGCGCTTCAGAGCCGCGATATGCTTTTCATTCTCAGAACAAGAGAAATGTGACTCTGATACAAAATCTCTCTCTCCGGGGGTTCGGACCGAACCCCAAACTCATAAATCTTGTCGCGGGGACCGTGGTGCGAATGAGAAGAACGAGCGTGTCTGTTACGACCGGCTCGACAAACCAGGCCGCAACAAACAAGTCCAAATGCACCAAAGAGCAGTCCAGAAAGTGATTTAAAGACAAAAACCCCAGACATTTATTAATATAAATTACAAACTAACACGCAAACTACAACGAACGAAAACCCTACAAAGTACACAAAACAAAAAGATCTTCACAAAAACCACAACACACAAACCACACACAGCCCCAGAGAAAATCCCTCTTCAGCCTCATACTGGAGGGCTTATATTGGGCCACAGGCAGGTGGAGGCAATCAGGCAATTAGTTAATTACCTCCACCTGCACTACCCAGACCAGCAGAGACCAGGGGCAGTAACAGTATCATCAAACTGTTTTTTTTTTCCTTTTAAGGCACCCACCTCCACAATAAAATACAAACCTAGCCTAATATAGATATTTATTATTAACATGAGGCTTGTGTTGGTTTGAAGGGCATTATGGGATACCATAATCTCCAAGGCCCCAGGGGAAACGAATTCATTCCTCGTTCCTCAGCCAACCCAGATATGTGGCATTTCAGCGGGTTTTGATTTCATCAGGGCAGGGAGAGGCTTGCGCTAAGGCCCGTCTCCCTCGCGATGACAAGCTCCGCCCTAAAACGGGAGGGACCCCCGCGGCCCGTCGTTTCCCGTTCTCTACGCTGCGCCCGATTTTAAACTCGCTTTACTTCGCGCCAAACAAACCGCGAAAGATTTCGACAAACAGTCGGAGGTTCTCGTTCTCGTGTGTGAACTGCGACACTTCAGCACTGGCAGTGAACCTGAACGCTACCACTGGGATCACACCTTCTGTTTAAATGCAGTCTTCTGCGCTTGTATTGACACTGCGTGGTCCCATGGCATCTATTTAATTTAGAAGAGTTCAGAAAGGGTTAAAAAAAATGTATAAATAAATCTAAAATGTAACCAATACAGTGGAAAACAAAAATGGGCTTTTCAACCAAATGCATTTTTTTTCGTTGCAGGGCACAATGATGGGAGACTGTTAAATAAATGAAAGGTTGATGGCCTTTCTGCAGAAGTGCTTGTTTTTGTAGTGTAGCGTAGAGCAACGCTGGGTGTCCTGTGATCATAAAGATGCCTTACCCTGCAGCAGGACTGCAGTCATGCGTGTGACACACAGCGAGACTCTCCATTAATCTACGCTCATAAAACAGCACACGCAGCCCCCCCCCCCCCCCCGTCAGGCGCCCGGTCCCCATGGCGATGACACCCACGCGCACGTGAGAGTAAATGACAAACACGATCGCTGAGAGGGAAAATAAACAAACATGATCACTGAGAGGAAAATAAACTACAAACACGATCACTGAGAGGACAATAAACTACAAACACGATCGCTGGGAGGAAAATAAACTACAAACACGATCACTGAGAGGAAAATAAACTACAAACACGATCACTGAGAAGGAAAGGTGGAGGGTGGAGGTTTGGGGGGTGGAGGTCGGGTGGGGTAATGCCTTGTCGCTGAGGATGTCAGGGACCACACAGGCACACATCTGTTTGAGCGTTAGGGGCGAAGCCTGCTGGTGCTGTATGGGGACAGCCCGTGTCTAATGAGCATTTATACGTCTGGACTCTGAAGTCCAAGCTTTAAACCAGAGCAGCCCAGCCCTGTTCCTGCAGATCTACCATCCTCTGCGTTTTCACTCCAACCTAACAAAGCACACCTCATTCAACAGCTAGAGATCTACTGTCCTGTAGGTTTTCACTCCAATCCTAAGAAAGCGCACCTCATTCAACAGCTAGAGATCTTGTTGAGTTTCTAATTAGAAGACACAGGTTTGCCAAATTACGGTTGAAATGAAAACCTACAGGATGGTAGATCTCCAGGAACAGGGTTGAGCAGCCCTGATTAAACCATCATTCCGTCAGTCTGTCAATGTTCTCGTATTTTTGTCACCACCGATACTGTGCTGTGGTCTGAACCATGGGAACATGGGATTGGACTTTCAGTATGCCAATACCAAGGACGGTCTGTGTTCCTTTTTTAACATTTAACTGTCAGTTCGCTACGAAGGGACATTTGATCTCAAGGACACTCTCTCAGAACTTTTCCCTAAAGAAAGTATGGATGGCTTTCATGGCACACCTGTTCTTTGCTTCTGTCACTTTGTGGTAATGGTAAGCTTGATCTTAAATGAGTGTTTGTGTGAAATGTCTAATGTTTCTCTCCACAGTTTCCAAGAACATTGACTTTGATTCAGCCAACATTTGCCCTTAATTTCAACTCAGAAATCAGTCCGAGTGTAACTGTTTATTCATTGATCTAGTTTGGGGAGTTAATTAAAATCTTTGTGAAGATTTAAAAAATCATGCATTTTAACATTAATCAAAGTTAATGAATATCCATGCTGTAGTCTTGTGGTAATTTTAGATGAATCAGTAAGAGGCAACCTCATCGCTTCATCATGTTTGGTCTTCCTTCATTTACAAACCCACAGAGTAACTATGGTTTAGTTCTAAAGAAGGACTGTGTTTAGTGCCATATGTAACCAAGGAGATATTTGATTGTGCTGTTTATAGGCTAGATCAGTTCACCTGTTAAAATGTGACCCTCACCTCATTTTCAAGACCTCATCATCATCATCATCTAATTAACTGAACTAACACCAGCTTGCACAATTACAGACCTGTCAAACAGCCCTGAATTCCCCTAAAAAAGCGAGAGGATTCTGACGGTCTGTTAATTGTGTCGTCTTCCTGGTCAGCAGGGCATTGTCCAGATGCCGCCGGGAACACTTTGTGTACATTTGTCACTAATGACCCGACGCGGCGGCCTCCATGTTGTCTGTGCCCTTGTGCCCTGCGTCGGTCCTGCCGCCGGCATCCATGTCACTGTGTGTGTTCTCCTGTCACTAACACCGATGTTCCCCCTGGGCCTTCCCGCTGGGCCTTCCCTGCCGCGTCCCGACCTTCCCGTCTCCTCGCGCCTGTCAGTCACAAAGCGACGGCAGTCCCACCTGAGACGGCTGGACCGCCGATGGACCCTGGGCGGCTTTGTGAACCGGTCGCAGAGTCGAGGTGAACAGACAACGGCTCCTCCCCCCCCGCTCCCCAAATCCTGTCCCGTTTCGTACCTGCATGTCCACCCTCCTGCAGTCCACCCCTGCGCAGTCCACCCTGCTCGGCCTGCAGTCTGCGGAGCGATCGCAAGATTGCTCATTCAGGAATATTTTTGCAAACAAGCTCTTGTCCATTATGTTCATTGTTGCCAGTTCTGTAATTATGAATAATTTTCAGGAGTGCAAGTGCTCCTAAATGGAAATAATTAGGAGCACACTAATGCATCCCAATTAGTAGATGTGCTCCGAAATTATTTTTCCAGTTAGCAGATGTCAGTTTTCAGGAGCAAATGCTCCTAAAATGGGAGCTCTGTCGAGCCCTGATACAGACACACACTCCCTGCGGAAAAAACGAAAGCATGTGTATTTCTCACTTTAATAAAAATCTGGCAGTTTGTGGTGCTTATGTACATATATCATATTCAGATTATTACAAATGAACACATGGATGAGATCCTGTTATACAGAGCTTTTACATTTAAACTTTCTCATTTGTACAGTACAGTCACTGTCATGATACAACAGTTGTAGTTATCAATCAGAAATGCAACACAGACTGGCTTTACCGGTCAGAGAATTTAGACAGAATTTGAAGTGGTGACAATACAGCGGACATTTTCACTTCATGAGGGTTTGCCGAGCAGCGTGGACAGTAATCAAAACTGACCTTTAACCTTTTACCTTTAACCTGCCAGTTCTGCCCATTTGTTGCATCCGTGTTCTTGCTGAGTGCTGATTTAGGGCGATGGGATGGGATGGGTGTTCTTGCTGAGTGCTGTTTTTAGGGTGATGGGATGGGTGTTCTTGCTGAGTGCTGTTTGAGGGTGATGGGATGGGTGTTCTTGCTGAGTGCTGTTTTATGGCGATGGGATGGAATGTTCTTCCTGAGTGCTGGTTTGAGGGCGATGGGATGGGTGTTCTTGCTGAGTGCTTTTTGAGGGTGATGGGATGGGTGTTCTTGCTGAGTGCTGTTTTAGGGCGATGGGATGGGATGGGTGTTCTTGCTGAGTGCTGTTTGAGGGTGATGGGATGGGATGGGTGTTCTTGCTGAGTGCTGTTTGAGGTGATGGGATGGGTGTTCTTGCTGAGTGCTGTTTTAGGGTGGTGGGATGGATGTTCTTGCTGAGTGCTGTTTGAGGGTGATGGGATGGGTGTTCTTGCTGAGTGCTGTTTGAGGGTGATGGGATGGGATGGGTGTTCTTGCTGAGTGCTGTTTGAGGGCGATGGGATGGGTGTTCTTGCTGAGTGCTGTTTGAGGGTGATGGGATGGGTGTTCTTGCTGAGTGCTGTTTGAGGGTGATGGGATGGGATGGGTGTTCTTGCTGAGTGCTGTTTGAGGGTGATGGGATGGGTGTTCTTGCTGAGTGCTGTTTGAGGGCGATGGGATGGGTGTTCTTGCTGAGTGCTGTTTAGGGCGATGGGATGGGATGGGTGTTCTTGCTGAGTGCTGTTTGAGGGCGATGCGATGGGGGGCGGGGATGAGCGATGAGAGGGAGGCATGCTCAAACTGATCTGAGATCAGGGGCACTGGAAGCATCCTGATTGGGTCGATGTAGAGCTGTGTTTTCATTTAGCTGGGGGTTGGAAGGAGTGAATGAGTAACTAGTCTCCTCTGCACTACAGTTTTTCCTGCAATATTTACGTATTCATATTTATTAATTCATTTATTTATTTATTTCACATTCCCAGCAGTAATTGCTGTCATCTGTAAGAAAGGAGGTACAGTTTTAATGAGCTAATAGTGTCTTACTGACACAGGATGGTGAAGAGGACTGCATTTCAACTCTCAATTTTCAGCTGCCCTGCATACATTATGGTATGAAAAAAAAGGTTTGACCAAAAAACTAGACTTGGCCACGATTAGGGTGTGCTGAAGCTAATTTAGTGCATCTTGGATTTATAGACCTCTTTTATAAGTGAATAAGTAGGGAAGGACTGTTGAGAAAAAAAATGCTTTGAAAATAGAATTTTCCAGGGCATTCCAGTGGAAATGACAGAGGTGCTGACAGCTGCCAGGCTAATGCCCAAATTACTCCATAAAAAATGTGAAGGGATCACACGTAGATGAGAGGTTTGAAAAAGATTGCGTGTGGATATTCTCCCCGTTGGGACCGCATTACAGACGGGCTTTTTATGGGGGATACAGTTGGATGACAAAGCAGCGAGAAAATGCTGTCGAGCCCTATGGCCCTTTTTCTGCCGGCTGTAACGACCGCAGTGAATTAAAACTAATGTCCTCTGGATGGCGAAGGGCTGTTTCCATCATAGAAAATAAGCCCACAGTCGCTATATTGCTGACTGTAGGGAAATGAGCATTTTTATTTCTCTCTGTCCACCCCCTTTCAGTCAGTTTTGATGCAGATGAAGGCCGCAGGGTTGCTAGGCAATGCGTGCTGTCACCTTCAAACTGCTGGTGTTTCCCATTGGATAGTACAGGCTCTGGAGTTTACCCATTGGATAGTACAGGCTCGGTAGTTTGCCCATTGGATAGTACAGACTCTGGAGTTTGCCCATTGGATAGTACAGACTCTGGAGTTTTCCCATTGCATAGTACAGGCTCTGGAGTTTCCCATTGGATAGTACATGCTCTGGAGTTTGCCCATGGATAGTACAGGTGCTGGAGTTTCCCATTGGATAGTACAGGCTCTGGAGTTTGCCCATTGGATAGTACAGGCTCTGGAGTTTCCCATTGGATAGTACAGGCTCTGGAGTTTGCCCATTGGATAGTACAGGCTCTGGTGTTTCCCATTGGATAGTACAGGCTCTGGAGTTTGCCCATTGGATAGTATAGGCTCTGGATTTTCCCATTGGATAGTACGGGCTCTGGAGTTTGCCCATTGGATAGCACAGGCTCTGTTTCAGGGAGCCTGTGCTGCAGCGCCCCCTGTCTTGCATCCATGACACTGCACTTGCCTGAGAGACAGGAAGTGCTGTGCATGAGGGGGATGCAGGAACCTTACAGCAGAGGTCTTTTAAAGCTGGACATCCAAAACACATTAGCCTCTGTATTTCATTATTAGTATTATTTTTATCCTTAGCAACAATTCCACAATCTTAAATTTGCTAAATAGCCCTTTAAACTTTCTTGTGTGGGAATATATTTTTTTAAAATAAATGAGGCAGCAGTAGATAGCCTAATTAAAATAAATGTTGAAAAGGTATTTGAAGGTATTTTTTCAGCATACGCAAAGACACTAGTACTTAGTGTTTCAGGAACCACATCTTTCACACATCGAATGATGTGTGAATTATGAAATGTATTTTTATAATAATACGATGCTGTATTGTTTTATCAGCTGTATGAGATACAGCTTTTTCACATTTTTAACTGGATGACACATTTGGAGTGCCAATAATTAGGGTTTCTCAGCTCTGTTTCTCCTCCCACTCCCCTCATACCGCACAATTCCCAGATTCATTTACAGCTCAGTGATTACAGAGCCTCAATACTGTCTTTAGCTTGTCTGACTGTGTCCCCAGAACCTCCCTCCTGTCAGCACCTCCCTCTTATATATCTGCAGTGTGGAGGGCCACAGTCAAAATCCAGCTCCTGATCAGCACCTCCCTATTATATATCTGCAGTATGGAGGGCCACAGTCAAAATCCAGCTCCTGATCAGCACCTCCCTCTATCTGCAGTATGGAGCAGCCCCCCCCCCCCCAAAAAAAAAACACACCAGATAATGACTTCTCTTTCTATTTTTTTTTTTTTTCCCCAGTCTTTCACACTCACATCCTAATTCAGTCTCTCCACTTAAGCCTTTGGTTTGGAGCTGACCGAAGCCTGGCTCTCTGCCCGAGCCGGCCCTTTGCCACCAGCGTACCCCTGCCCTGAATGCTGATGATCCGGTTCCGAGTCTTTTTATTGGGGTCATTGGCAGACGCCTCGCGCTTCAGGAACTGATTGTGATCTCTGCGTTTCCTGTCCCTGTCGCGAAGACGGCTGCCAGCCCAAGCTTTTAGAAACCTGCCTTCATAACCACAAATCCCCACCCTTCATTATTATTTCAAATATCATTTCTTTTCTCCTCAGTTCGTCATTCCCTTAGTAGGCTGGCGCATAATACAGTGCTTGAATAGAAATAACAAGAAGACAGATACAGTCAGTATCTCAGTAGATCAATGTCAGATTGGCAGAATATCATCATGCATTTGTAATGGTTTGAGCATACATGGACTGTCTAAAATGATCTGCTAGAGCCACATTGCCTTGTAGCATAGCACAGGACCTCAGGCAGTGACTGGTAAAAGAGCGGTGGACTTGCGGTCATGATTGTGTACAGGAATACGGCACTGTGGATATTGTAGGCAGAACGCAACCTTAGAACGTCCCGACGGAAGCTGTTAGGAAGGACATTGGGTGGAGTGAAATTGAGCCTGCTCTTTAGCAGTGTAGTACAAACTGCTCTTCTGTCTGGACATTATGCCCTAATGTTTCACAATGCAGTGTTAGAAGATGGATGAAGGTGGGGAATTTGATTAGGGGACGGGGAAAACAGTGCTAGTGGCATGTTTGCTTGTGGTTGCTGTGGTTTTTGATCTTGGTGTTTATGCAGCTTTGAATTTACCTTTCGTTTGACCTGATGAAGGTAGATTAAAACAGCCTGACGGACGTGCGATCCATAACTCGCACATTTACGTCATTGTTTGTGTTCTCGCTTTTATTATCCGGTCCGAAGAGGAGAAATATGTCACGGTGCAGTCCTACGCCAGCCAGGGTAAGGACGAGATCGGGTTCGAGAAAGGGGTCATCGTGGAGGTCATCCAGAAGAATCTGGAAGGCTGGTGGTTCATCAGGTGAGAGCGTTGGTGTAGGAGGACGGAGAGGGAGTTTGGGGGATTCATCTCGGTGATCGCTGCACTGTGTTTGTAAAACAGTAAAACACACTTGACTGGGGTGGCAGTGTAGTATAATGGGTAAGGAACTGGTCTTGTAACCTAAAGGTCGCAGGTTTGATTCCCAGGTAGGACACTGCTGTTGTACCCTTGAGCAATGTACTTAACCTGCATTGCTTCAGTATATATATCTGGCTGTAAAATTGGATACAATGTAAATGCATTTTTAAAAAGTTGTGTAAGTCGCTCTGGATAAGAGCGTCTACTAAGTGCCTGTAATGTAATGTAATGAATTTAAGTTTGAGTGGAGTCCAGGTTCAGCTGATTTATAACAAGTGTATAAGCTGGGATCAGAGGGCTCTCTGCAGCGCGACCTCACAGACACGGATCTCTTACTTCACCTTTACGCAGATACCTGGGGAACGAGGGATGGGCCCCCGCCTCCTACCTGAAGAAGGTGAAGGACGACTTCTCCCCGCGGAAGAAGACCCTGTCGGGCCCGGTAGAGATCATCGGTAACATCATGGAGATCAGCAACCTGCTGAACAAGAAGGCGGTGAGCGAGCGGGATGTGCACGCGGACCCCGAGGCCGAGGGGCCCCACCTGAGCAAGCGCCAGATCGGCCCCCCCGTCCCGCGCGAGGACCCGGCCACCGGCGCCTCCCTGCAGGACAGCCGCGCGTCCCCCGCCATCGCCCGGGTCACCCCACACAGCGTGGACTTCGGTGAGAATCCGCCCCGCGTGCGCTAACTGCTACACAGAGCAATGGGCGCTAAGCGCTACACAGAGCAATGGGCGCTAACTGCTACACAGAGCAATGGGCGCTAAGCGCTACACAGAGCAATGGGCGCTAAGCGCTACACAGAGCAATGGGCGCTAAGCGCTACACAGAGCAATGGGCGCTGAGCGCTACACAGAGCAATGGGCCCTAAGCGCTACACAGAGCAATGGGCGCTAAGCGCTACACAGAGCAATGGGCCCTAAGTGCTACACAGAGCAATGGGCGCTAAGCGCTACACAGAGCAATGGGCGCTAAGCGCTACACAGAGCAATGGGCGCTAAGCGCTACACAGAGCAATGGGCGCTAAGCGCTACACAGAGCAATGGGCGCTAAGCGCTACACAGAGCAATGGGCGCTAAGCGCTACACAGAGCAATGGGCCCTAAGCGCTACACAGAGCAATGGGCGCTAAGCGCTACACAGAGCAATGGGCGCTAAGCGCTACACAGAGCAATGGGCGCTAAGCGCTACACAGAGCAATGGGCGCTAAGCGCTACACAGAGCAATGGGCGCTAAGCGCTACACAGAGCAATGGGCGCTAAGCGCTACACAGAGCAATGGGCGCTAAGCGCTACACAGAGCAATGGGCGCTAAGCGCTACACAGAGCAATGGGCGCTAAGCGCTACACAGAGCAATGGGCTAAGCGCTACACAGAGCAATGGGCCCTAAGCGCTACACAGAGCAATGGGCCCTAAGCGCTACACAGAGCAATGGGCGCTAAGCGCTACACAGAGCAATGGGCGCTAAGCGCTACACAGAGCAATGGGCGCTAAGCGCTACACAGAGCAATGGGCGCTAAGCGCTACACAGAGCAATGGGCGCTAAGCGCTACACAGAGCAATGGGCGCTAAGCGCTACACAGAGCAATGGGCGCTAAGCGCTACACAGAGCAATGGGCGCTAAGCGCTACACAGAGCAATGGGCGCTAAGCGCTACACAGAGCAATGGGCGCTAAGCGCTACACAGAGCAATGGGCGCTAAGCGCTACACAGAGCAATGGGCGCTAAGCTAAGCGCTACACAGAGCAATGGGCGCTAAGCGCTACACAGAGCAATGGGCGCTAAGCGCTACACAGAGCAATGGGCGCTAAGCGCTACACAGAGCAATGGGCCCTAAGCGCTACACAGAGCAATGGGCGCTAAGCGCTACACAGAGCAATGGGCGCTAAGCGCTACACAGAGCAATGGGCGCTAAGCGCTACACAGAGCAATGGGCGCTAAGCGCTACACAGAGCAATGGGCACTAAGCGTTACACAGAGCAATGGGCGCTAAGCGTTACACAGAGCAATGGGCGCTAAGCGCTACACAGAGCAATGGGCCCTAAGCGCTACACAGAGCAATGGGCGCTAAGTGCTACACAGAGCAATGGCAGCTCTATCACCCGGGTCACCCCGCACCATGTGGACTTCCGCTGTGCATGCCCTAAGCGCTACACAGAATGATGCTGGCTCTCCCGTCTCACAGTGGCTGAGCAGCACATTCTAACTGTCAAGGAGCGACTGGTGAAGGCTGACTCCTAGCCGCGTGGCGTGATAGCGGGCATGCTATCTTAAAGGAGCATGCGGTATGCACAGTCCAGACTCTTACCTGCACACGTTATGATGAAATGAACATGTGTCAGATATGCTCTCGTGTGTTCAGACTTAATAAACCGAGCAGCCAAAGTCTGAAAGTGAATCAACCCCAGAGCAGGAGGTTATGGACTGTGTGTAGTGATCACGTGTTCAGTTTGACACTATTTGAGAGCTTTTGTGTGTTGAACAATCAATTATTCACTTACTGAATAATGTTCAGTAAGACACACTGCAGTATTTCATAGCTGCAGTTTGTATCCAGAACCTTTATTACTGCTGGTGTCTGACCCCATGTTGTTTTTGTGGCACAGAGAAAAGTGCACTTAATCCTGTGTGCAGATTTAAATAAAGTCATTCAAACTGTAATTCACTTCTACTGATCCACTGTGCAGTGAAATGCTCCAACTCAGGTTCAGGTTAGTACACTATTTTACAGTACTTTATGTATAATACACTGTAGTACACTATTTTACACTACTCTATTTGTAGCACACTGTAGTACACTATTTTCAGTACTTTATATATAGTACACTATTTTATTAAGCGTCCTCTGCCACTTCATTGCTCAAATAAGCTCTTGTGGAGAAGTACAAACTAATTTCCCCTTGGTGATAAGCATATATCTATCCAAAGCATCACCCTTTCAGTCTGTATTTAACAGATTTTTGCATTTATTGTATTAGTGCATGTATGTATGTGTGTAATGGATTAATGAGCCACACGCTATTTTCCAGGTTCTCCAAACCTCCGCCAGAGGCCGCCGCCTCGGAGAGACACCAGTCTGGTCAGTTACCCCCTTTTTGCCTTTTCGTGTAGGACACAACTGCAACATCTGCTTTTTCTCAGCCTCTGATTCAGTTCACCGCTTCGTCTGTCTTTCCCCCGCTACAGGGCTCCCTGTTACCCAAGCCTCCAGAGCCCCCTGCTGTCGAAGCGGAGTATTACACCATTGCAGAATTCCAGTCCGA
The DNA here is from genome assembly GCA_025169545.1 of Anguilla japonica. Lineage (NCBI taxonomy): Eukaryota > Metazoa > Chordata > Actinopteri > Anguilliformes > Anguillidae > Anguilla > Anguilla japonica. Next base: position 27,822,199 of record CM045900.1, on the reverse strand, counting down.
GATATCCGACGGGATTAGTTTTCATGGTGGACAGAAAGCTGATGTGAGTGTTTGAATATTCTCAGAGGGATTTATTTTTTTAAGATAAACACGGTGATATAAGTTTCAAGGTTTTGGAACATCTTTTCTTCAAGGTGCGTCCTATTGAATTGTTTGGTCAGCCTTGTTAGTGCTGTGGAAATTCACTGATGTGTTGGAGCACTGTCACTGCACAGGATTTGAGAGGGAGGTCATTCAGAAAGGAATAGAAACCGTTTTCCAGCTTCTTACAAGGAAAGACTATCAGATGTGGCCAAAGTTGTACTTCAAGTATTGAGTTGGAATGCTGATTTCAAATGGAGCGACACATTCTGTTTCTGTTTGTACTTGTATTTGCGCAGCTGTGCAAAGGCACATTGAAGAGGATTGAGCTGTTATAGTGCAGAGAGAGCACTATAGTGCAGAGATGGGGGATGGACGTGGTTTAATTCTGTGTGTGTGTGTGTGTGTGTGTGCAGGTGATTGAGAAGAACTGCGGGGGATGGTGGTACGTTCAGATCGGGGAGAAAGAGGGCTGGGCTCCCTGCTCCTACATCGACAAGCGGAAGAAGCCCACTCTCAACAGGAGGACCAGCACTCTGACCCGGCCGAAGGTCCCGCCCCCGGCCCCGCCAATCAAAAAGCAGGACTCTGAGGACGCCGCCCCTCCCGCCGACCCCCCTGCCAGCAGACCCCCGTACGAGGAGCCGGAGTACGACATCCCCGCCATCGGCTGCGACCTGGACTTCGACCTGGACTTCCTGAAGGGGGAGCTGTCCGCCAACTCCAGGGGCGGAGACGCGCCAAAGCCCGCCCCCGTCCCCGTCCCCGTCCCCGCCTCCTCCTCCCCCTGGAGGCGGTCCCTCAAGCTGAGCGAGGACACAGTGCGGGGGGAGGAGGAGGAGTGCGTGTACGAGAACGAGGGCGGCTTTCGGCCGCGCCGAGGGGACGGCGATTCGGGCGGAGATTCGGACTCGCCCAGGTCGAGTCGGTTCTGCACCGTCAGCGTGGCCTCGCAGGCCGCCCTGCGGGACGGGAGGGGGGCAAGAAGGGTGCAGGCAGAGCTGCCCAAAGCCGAGGACCTCGCCCCCGGGTCCCCCCGCACCGAGCCCGCCTGCCCCCTGGCCAAGCCCCTGGGGCTCCGGAAGGACCCGGAACCTAAACTGGGCCTGAGCGCCTCCACCAAACCCAAGCCCGTGGTGCGACCCAAGCCCCTCCTGACGAAATCGGAGCCCCAGAGCCCAGAGAAGATGGACATCGGCGCCCTCCGGAGGCAGCTGCGGCCCACGGGCCAGCTGAGGTCCGGCCCGAGGAGCTCCAGGGGCGACGACTCGGAGACGGCGTCCCTGGTCTCGTCCTCGGACTCGGCCTCGTCTCGCAGCACCTCGGACCTCTCCAGCGTGCACTCCAGGGGGGGCGGCCGGGGGGACTGGGACCCGGAGCCCTGCTGGTACCGGGCCACCGACAGCTACGAGAGGGCGCAGCAGTCGGAGGTCAGCCTGGCGGCGGGGGCGGAGGTGGAGGTGCTGGAGAGGCAGGAGAGCGGGTGGTGGTACGTGCGCTGCGGGGGCGCCGAGGGCTGGGCGCCCTCCTACTACCTGGAGCCGCTCAGGCCGCAGTCGGACGGGGGGGGCTCCGGGTCCGAGGGGACCCCCTCCAAACCGGGCAGCCTGAGCAAGTCCAACAGCCTGGAGAAGAACGAGCAGCGGGTGCAGGCGCTCAACAACATCAACCAGAGCCTGCAGAGGGTCGGCTCGTCGCCCCCCATCCCCAACAAGCCCCCCGGGGGCTTCGCCAAGGCCGCCGCCCCCCCCGCCGCCCCCAACGGCCCGGTGAAGATGCGCAACGCCGTGCGGCAGCTGGCCGTGCGCCCGCAGTCCGTCTTCATCCCGCCGCCCGTCAAGGACACCAACGTCCTGACGGGCTCCCTGCGGAGGAACGAGTCCCTGGGCTCCGCCCACCAGCCCAGGGCCGGCTCCCCCGCCGTCCGCCGGAACTCCTCCTTCGGCGCGGTCCCGGCGCAGGCGCGCGAGGGCGGGGCCGAGCGGCGGGACGGGGCGGGCCCGGGGGACCGGGCGCAGCCGCGCACCGGCGTTCCCGTGTCCGCCGTCAGGCCCAAGCCCATCGAGAAGGCCCACCTCATCCACAACAACCTCCGCGAGGTCTACGTCACCATCGCCGACTACCGCGGCGACAAGGAGACCATGGGCTTCACCGAGGGCACCAGCCTGGAGGTCCTGGAGCGCAACCCCAACGGCTGGTGGTACTGCCAGGTGCTGGACGGGGGGCGTGCCCAGAAGGGCTGGGTGCCCTCAAACTACCTGGAGAGGAAGAACTAGCACTTCTCTGCTAACGTTTCAAATACATTCTTATTTTTTAAAAGTCAATGCAAAACTGTGTGATCATATTTGAAGAAGACTCTTTCGGAGCTGGTTTACTGAAAAGGCATGGAGTATGAGAGGACTTACATGGTCGTTGGCATAGAGTGGAGCAGGCAACATCGTGTCTTAGGGGGGAAATTCATTGTTGGAACTGAGGTTAAAGGAGGATATTTGTGTGATAGTTGCTCTGAGCAGGGTCATCCACGTATTATCCCTGATAAGGGTGCCTTTCGATGACCTTAAACAGAATAAATATGTTGAGGAATTAAAGAAACGTAAATGCAAATGGTGAAGAATCAAAAGCTTTTTTGTGCAACTCAAAGAAAAAAAGTGTTAGAAGAGAACATATATGCAGGAATTGGATTAAGCTTTATTGATAAATGTTCATCAACATGCAATACTGACTGGGGTTGTAGTGACTCAGCAGATCCTTCGGTTCTCCTCTCAAAAGTGTGTTTTCTGTCTGGTGTGTTTTTTGCATTGTTTAAAGATGCATCTCAGCTTTAGTCTTATGACACCCACACAACTAGTCTGAGTCTGAAGGTGTTTTAGTCCGGCACGGTTCAGCTCAGAGTTTATATGTAAAGCCTGAGTCTGAAGGTGTTTTAGTCCGGCACGGTTCAGCTCAGAGTTTATATGTAAAGCCTGAGTCTGAAGGTGTTTTAGTCCGGCACGGTTCAGCTCAGAGGTTTATATGTAAAGCCTGAGTCTGAAGGTGTTTTAGTCCAACACGTCTCTGCTCAGAGGTTTATATGTAAAGCCTGAGTCTGAAGGTGTTTCTCATCTGATACTGAGAAACAGTACCAGCACATAAACACACACAGGCAGAGACGCGCACACACACGCACGCATCAAAAGTCAAAAATTCTAAATCGTATCTCCATCGCTGACCTGTGTGCCTGTAGTAGCTTTACAATTTTTTTTTTACTTTCTTCCTAGTTGTTGTTCCAGGAAAAATCCTTTCTTCATGCTCGCCCATAAGATGGAAGTATTGTTGCTGGAAATTTAAGCACTCAGATAGTGTCTGTTGGAAGTTTCATGGGAACCACAGACCAGTACTGGAAATTAGGCTTCAGCTTTGCCAACCAACCCAGGGATATAGATACATATCTTTGAGCCTGAAATGTGGTTCACACAAAAAAAACATCAGTGCCGATTTCGTATGTAGTGTTATGTACCTACAAATTAAAGGCTACAACACATTTCCTGGCAGAAATAACATTGATATCCGGAGGAACTTCGATCTTCTTGCCCTGAGTAATAACATTTCTGTGTAGGATGGATTTTTCAGTTTTAATATTGCTGTGCAGTATTAGTTAAATTAGCGAAATTTCCAGGCAAGTCAGTTTACATTTAAATTTTGTATGACTATTTATATTATTTTATTATTTAAAGCAGTATGGTATTTCTAGTCAAGAAAAATAAATGCAGTAAAAGCTGTCTCTGACCCTTTTCTGGAATCAGAACTCCAGAGAACCTGATCAAATCTGAGATGGATAAGTTGGAAGGTGTAACTGGGGACTTTTTCTGGTTTCCTGATTTGGAATCAAATTGAAAGCCAGATGGTTGGGATATTATTCATGTTATTTTTATGTTAATCACATGTTTCTGTTTAATTTACCAAAGCATTAAATGACTTAAGCCAATTCAATTGGCTGATGTTCAAGGCTGCCAAAATATTTCTCCCAAACAGTACAGTCTCCAAGTATGTGGGTTAAGCACTAACTTTTAATTTCTGCTGGGCAGTATTAAATATAGCATTAGACAACATATTTTAAATTTTCAGCCCTTTTTTACTGAGCAAAAAGTGTTGCGCATAAACAATAATGAGAAAAGAAGTGGTCATTTTTGGAAATAAATGCACTTTAAAATCTTGTCAGATCTGAGTGCATTACTTAAAGGTGCAGCATGATTAATTCCAATCGCAGTAATATTATTTATTGGATTTCCTTTTTATACATACAAATCTTTTTTTATAAAGTGTTTCATTGAATTTTCAGACAGTTCATTGCAAAAGTAGCTCATACAATGTTAGTGAATTAGCGAGCAAGAGTTTTAAAGTGGCCTTTCCTCCTAAGTTTTAAAAAGAACTTTTATCCAACTTGTTCAGTCATGATTTTTTTAATTTTTTTTTTTTTTTTTGCATTTATATGTATTTATTAATGGAATCTGTGAAATATTGCCCCATTGGTATTAAGAGCTGTGGCCTCAGATGCAATTCATTGTGCTTCCATTGAAACAAATCTCGTCTATAGCTGTAGAGACATTTAATATTTCCCGACTGCAAAATAAAACTAAATATTAAAATTCTCATTTTTATTAGGCCTTTTATTGGTGATAATTTCCCCTTTAAAATGTATGTTCGTTACCTAATGCTGTGTACTGTAGCTTTAACAATGACAGGCCCTTCCTGTGTCATTGTGTGACTTTATATAATGCCTGATTGCTTTTTTTGCCGGTTTGTGTGCAGAACGTGAATGGTGGCATGCCAAATGACTCATAAGGGGGAGAGCTGCAGAGCCGAGCTGAGGCTGAACAGGTTGCAGTGCCCGGCCTTCCTCTGGTCAGACAGTCAGCTCCCTCACGCAGAAGCAATCAGACACGTTAGCCACGCATAGCTGAACATGGCTCGTGTGGAGAGGGGGTCTCATTTAGACTCTCTGCCGTAGTTATCATGAAGACTTGAGTTACATTTTTGTACGAGGATCCTGTGCAATTGTATTTTCTAACTTCTATCAGTTTAAACATGAACTGGAAAAAAACATGTCCACCTCCGTTCACCTGTTTATGACGAAGGCATTATATAAAAGTGTTCAATTTCATAAAAATGTTTAGTACAGCATGTACTAAGGTGCTAGCCAATTACTTTCAATTAAAACATACCTGCTTTGCTTTATAAAACCACAAGGGAATATAATTATTGTGTTAATTATTTTATGTGTAATAGCATTACTGCATATATATATATATATATATATGCAAAAGTATTGGGACAGTGATGCAATTTTTTTCTGTTTTGGCTCTGTACTCCAGCACATTTGAAATTGATTTGAAATAAAATGATGAATATGTGATTAAAATGTAGACTGTCAGCTTTACATTGAAGGAATTACAGCCCTTTTTTTTATATAGTCCCCCATTTTAGGGGAGAAAAAGTAATTGGACTTTCATTCAATGACTGCCTGAAGCATGCGACCCACAGACATCACCTGACACAAAAAGAGGGAAGAGCTTCCTGTTCCTACACTGTCCAATATTTTTACAATATTTTTGAATTTCATTTGATAATTTGTTTATGAATCATTGTGAATACATTTTCTTTTGTTCTCCATTTTTTAAATTAAGATACGAATAAGAGAATATGCGCAATAGAAGGGGGGTGGGGGGAGGCACTTCATAACATGAATGACGCCTGCATTGAGATGAATTGATTTTGAAGTCTGGCCCATACTTATGATGTCACCAAAACTGAAAATAAACAATACTAATATTTTGTATTTTTAAAAATATCTGGAGGAAAGCACTGCTGATCACAAACGTATGTAGGGCTCCCCCTGCTGGTCTGCACTGGGCTGTACACACAAACGCATGTAGCGCTCCCCCTGCTGGTCTGCACTGGGCGGTACACTACACTTTGGCGGTTGACGGCCTCAACTGTACTGGGAAGCCGGGCGATTTGTGCCGTTATGAGCCGACATGCGTCTCGGTTCCTCACTCCCTGTTTTAAATGTCGGAGAGCTGCTGCCCGTCTCTGTGTCACTGCCTTCAAGATGGCTGACCCTCTGACACGCTTCCAAAATACTAACAGCAGCAGTTCCACTGCTCCAGCCGCCTCGAGGACATGGCATGTGACATCACAGCTCAAATAAAACACCAGGGGATCAAGTCATACTTAAGATCAATTTTGATCTTAAGTATGACTTACGCAGAAAACCACGTATACGTAGTTATTTATAAAACCTTACTTTGACGTGGAAATGATCATATCTCTACGCGAAGTCTAGACTTGACATAAGTGATTTTCCTGCTGGTTATGTAGGGGTATTGCAGTTTGGGACACATATTATGCGTCCAAGCCTGTGGTAAACTTTGCATTAGCTTTATGAACAATTTCATAGGAATTTTCAATTAAAGGTGTGAGGAATTAATTGCCAGACACAAGGTGTTTTGAATTAAAAACCGGATGCAATGTTCTATAAATAGTGTGTCAAATTAGAAAAAAGTAACCATGGCTGTTCTTGCGTTAGTGGAAGACATTGAAAACCGTGCTTTTAGAAGGGAGAGAGTTTTCAGAGACCGGAATTACTTTTTTGCGCATGATGATCTTCCAAAAAGTTTGCTTTTCTCTTTTGGTCCATGGTTATTCCTGACTAAACCCACATTTGTGCTAGAATTATATAAGGGGAAATCGCTGATTGTAAGGCACGTTCAGGCACGTTCAGTTAATTTGAGATTTATAGATCACAGGTGTGTAAGTTACAAATGGGCTTCTCAGAACCTGCGTAAGCAAGGTTTTTTATGCTCAGGATCCTTTATGAATCGAACGTAAGCACACTGTCAGAAATGATCTTAAGGCTAAGTTCAAGTATAAATCTAAGAACATTTTTATAAATGAGGCCCCTGGGCCCTAGCCCTGAGCCACCAAAATTAGACGTATCCTACTCCTGTTCTATTGCGTGCAGCTCATTGTACACTGAGATTCATTATTATCATAAAAATGACCTGGGGCAAATGCTTTTTATTTATATTCTGAGAATGGGAATTATAAAGACAAACAGAATGCCTCATTTTCTAAAAGCTTGTCCGTTGGATAAGGTGCATTGCATTTACAGCGTACAGAAGCGTACGCTAGGTTTCAGTGTTTGGGGTTATTGAAAAGGTTACACAGCTGAAAGAGCTTGCCCTGATTGAAGTGTCTCATGCAGTAAAGTCTCCACAGGCTGTCTTAAAGGCTCATTCCTCTTTGGCACTTCAGGAAACAGCAAGTCTGGGTGGAAACCGGAATTTCCATTTTTGCAGTTGCATTTCAGGTATTTACCCAGCGAGTCTAGACGTTGAGAGGGGTGGAAATCTTATTTGAGAGACATTTCGACATGAATGGACTAAGTTAGCCCAAATATAGCTATGGTTTTATCCTGATATAGCCAGGCTATGTCCTGGTAAACTTTAGAAAACTCCCTTTTAAAATGTAGCTTTTCACCAAATGTAGTTTCACCAACTCTTTACTGACTTTTCACCACAAGAATGTTCACTGGGTAATTCAGACAATCCTGTGGTGGAAGTTCTCTTTTTTTCAAATAAAGATCCATGTTTTCTGTTTTGCAACACTGGATTGCGGATGATAACGCTGTGTTGACAGAAGTCATGCTGTGCTGTGCTGTGCTGTGCTGTGCGGTTCATCCAAGAACGGCTGAATGAGAAGTTTTCAATGGTTTCATAATTGTTTTATATAAATTGATCTGGTCTTTGGAGAGGCTCGGCCTGTTTGCTCAGTTGCATCCCTCCCTGTGAGAGTACTGGACCTGTTGTGTTCTGTTATCTCTCAGGAGGTTTACAATGGCAAAATGGCCACTTCCATCAGTAGATTGGCTGGACTAGATTGGGGACGCTTCAAAGGGAAAACAGGCAGTTTTTGTCCGTGGTTTGTAGATCATAGATGATGGATGGATGGATATATGAGACTATGAGAGTGGCATGTGAGTGTTTAGAGACGGTTTGCGAGCATGCTGTGTGTTGATGGGAATTCACTGAGAATGACAGACTGCATCCAGTCCTAATTGAAGAGTGTACACATTCTGCACTCTGTCACACTGTCGGTTAAGCAGTGCTTAAATCTGAAACTCTGTATTTAAGTAATGATTACTCAGTGTCATTCACCCAGCTTAAAATCAGCCCGGTTGAGTATGCACTGCTGAGAAGTGGGGGATTTCACCACTGGAACATGTTTGTAATTTCTCTCCTAAAATGACAGATGGGTGAAGTTAATGAAACTTTGAGACCCTTAAAGAAGTTTTTTTTCAAATAGCCTAAGTGTTTAAGTCTTAACAAGCTGTGAGGATTTCTGAAATCAGTACTGGTGAGTCATAAGACAGCATTGTGCGCGTGTGTGTGTGTGTGTGTGTGTGCGTGGTTGTCTTACTGCACTTGAAGGTAGTCTTGATGAAAGGCACAGGATGCTGAGGTGAACGTGGCCTGCGGCGCTAAGCTGTATTAGCATGGCGTCGCAGCAGCAGTCTGTGCTGTAACTGTAAGGCTGAGGAGGGGAACATGGGCAGCTCACTTAGCTTTGATACCATTAAGAAGCTACCTCAGCTTGCAGTTATAATTTTAACTGTGTCCTGTATATTCAGCAGATTCATGAAAATAACATTTCTCTTCCTGCACCCGTACGGGTTGAAGGAAGACAATAGGAGTGAAAATTAAACTCCATAGTCCATAGTGAAGAGCTCATTTCAGAAGCAGGCTACAGAATATTATAACTATCCCTATGTGAAAAGGATAATTGGAAACATAATTAGGCTAGTTAAAATGAAAGGACACATCTGAAATGGACTAATATGGTCTATTTTGAGACAGAATGGAGTTCAAATGATTTATTCACGTTTTTACATGCATTTAATGTTCATAAAGATGTTAACTGGCTAAATTCGATGAAGTTTTATTTCCCAGAACACCAATGTCCAAAATAGGCAAGCACTAACATACAGTACTTGATTTAAATCTCAATAATCTTCTCAAAGAATGCAATTTCCATGACAAAAATCATTCAACGTAGATGGACCAGTCATTATTTATTCATTTATTTGGCGCTTTTAGGCTGGTTTTCCGATTGCTTCAGGAACCGAAGGAGTTAATGTGTTTGGAGATGGAATTTTAATGCGCAGGCGCGATGGACGAATGCTCAGACCAAAATCCTTCACAGGTCAAGAAACTGGCCCTCGCGCAGTTCACTTGGCTTGTCTTTTTCTTTTGGTATAGTTACTACTGTGCGAAGGATGTTATAGAGGACTGTCAAATAATGTCCCGGGATAATCTTTTTTTATAAAACACTGGAGATTCTATAGAAATTAACTCAATAATTTCGGGGTTTTTCAATTTCTGCTATATTCAGAAACTCCAAAATTAATCGAGTTTCCTTTAAGCAATTTTGATAGGCTGATAATTGAAACCATGAAATTAAATAATTGATTTGGGCCTATAACTTCTGACGTCATTAACAGACAGGTTACCAATCTGAATGAGTTCATTTTAATTCTCAATTGCTTCAGAAATCGCTGAACTAAACTTATGGCAGTATTGGAAAGTTTATGCGCTTTCGTGGTTGTTGGAGAACTTTGAATTCATCTTCGAAAAGCTTGCGGTTAGCTATCAAATGACACCATCTTAACAAAACGTAGGCCAAATTACACGGTATTGCCACTGTTTAAGACGCACCAAACCTACACACAGATAGTTTTGTAGGAGCTAAAAGCTATGTCTATACAGTCCTTACTATTAATGCGTAAATCCTAATAAATACTGCAATAATCATAATAATAAAAACCAACAGTGATGATGGCCCTGACCACGCCCACAGAAAGAGATTGCCTACAAAAAGTGTAACAGGTGCAAATACCCCTTTAATAATACAAAATATAATTTGTACCAAAATTAAGTAATAACAATCCAGTCACAGCAGGCAGTAAATAAAATGAGTTTATGTTTAAGGATTTTAGAACTGTTAGGTCGCCCACAGCAAGCTGAAAAGCGTGCCACGCAGACACACAGGCGGCTGAATCAGGCAGTCTGCGCGCCACCACTACGGTCTGAGAACGAGGCGTCTGAAGGAACAAGGATAAGTTCACCTTACCACTGGCTCTCTCCATGGCTCCGTTTGGGCACCTCGTCGCATTGCGAAGTGATAATTGTTGTCTGAGGAAACCATGAGAAATAACAAGTCGCTAGATTAACACGTTGATAGTTCGTTCATTTTGATTAATGAGTTTAGTTTGCGCGGAATGCAGACAGAAAATACGTAGGCATAAGAAAAATCCATATGAAATGATTAACTACTGTATCTCAATCCTGTCATATTTCACCCTTTTCAACATGCTATGGGCGATGTAGCAGTCCTCAAATCCTTAAACAAACTAATTTTATTTACCGCCTGCTATAGCTGGATTGTTATTACTCAATTTTGGTACAAATTATATTTTATGATATCCACTAGGTGGCAGTGTATGATCTACCAACATCCATGAGTTTGTAATTTGAAGTCGCAGTCCTGATGTTAAATATTGGGATCCATAAATTTAAATAGGCATTTTGAGTTATGCATTAATTTGCCAAGTCTGTTCTAATTGACAGATTTGGTCCGCATATGCATCAGCCACTTAAGCAGTTTTTCTACGTTGCGTATAAATATATGGATTTATATTAATTGAAAAAATGAAACCACAGACTCACGCTTTCATTTTAGTCATCTAGAACGCAAGCAAATATGTAAACATAAACAGACAAGCTGACTTCACTGTAGGCTTGTCAGTCTCAGTAGGCTACAACGTGCCAAATTACATAATTTTCAGATTTTTTTCCTGAGCTGTGGCAACACTCAAAAAATTTAGGTTTTCATATTTTGGATGGTTTCATATTCGATGAGCCTTTAAAACAAGCAAAAATAAATACAGCAAAATAAAACCATCTCCTGTATTGCGTACACTCCGCCCTAGTTTAAACTCGAGCACTTCAGGGCATATGCAATGAAACCAAATGCCCATTTTTTAAATTTAATTTTTAATATTCAGTTAAACTGTCATTATGCTAATATGGTTCTGCATTACTCTCATCGGGGACAAAAATCCAAGAGACAATAAGAGGTGTGACCTGAAAACAGAACATTTACTGCAAGGAAACAAAATACGTACCGCACCCATACCAACAGAAGACCGCATCCACTGAAGCACACGTCTGCACGCGCTAGCACCAGTTACACAGGTGTGGCAAGACGTAGATAAAGAACAAGGAGAAGTGACAGTCAGTTCTTTTTCTGATTAAACCAAGATGCTAGTCTCTCATAGAACCTGGTCGTTAGCATTTAAAGCACACTAACTGCGATGCACAGGAGACCAGATGTGCTGATTAGCGCGTGGCAGTTGGGACTATATTGCTTCATGGTTTTAATCTGGCTCCACATAAAACCGATGCTAGTTTCCAGCAAAAGAACCCAGTGTGTTTGACTGAAAGCACCCCGTATACTGCGCGAATCATAGCTGCCAAGTCTCATGCATTAGGCCTGCGATTTACACAATGAGAACAGAATGTATACAGGGTGGCTTCCATCAAAACACACTAGGTTTGAACACATCACAGAGTTCAATAAAAGTTTCTGCATCTTTGATGGCAGAGTTAGCGTAATTTAAAACCAAACATGAACCCATACATTTAAACCCACAGTGCATTATATTACATTACATTAAGTTAGCTGATGATCTTATCCAGAGCGACTCATCATGTGAGAGAACAGGAGCGCATGCGCCTGATTTATGAGTAAGAGCCCAGGCCTGGTTAGGAACATTCCCAGATCTACACGAACATATAACATCACTGAAGCAATTCATGGAAATTAACTATGCAAAACTAGAACCAAAATTCTAATCCTGAATGTGTATGGATGTAAATGAATAAAAAGCCCAAAAAGAAAACCTAAAACCTAAAAAATTACCAGAACCTGAACTAGTACAGAAGGTTCAAGGGTGACGATGGGAGGGGAAATAAGACACAGTCTGAAGAGGTGGGTTTCGAGTCTGTCTGTCTGAAATTGGAAGGAGGGGCTACTAAATATAATTTAAGTTGTAAAGTAAGGAACTATATCATGGACTCCAGATTTTCAGATTTTTCCCCCATACATGGACTTTAACATAGCTCAGTGTTTTTAAAAGTGTTCTGGCAGAAACCTGGCATATGTGTCTGTTGGGCATTGCCATTTAATACCATGCTCATGTTACTGGATTGAAGCACACATTTCAGTAGTCAAGACCATGTCTTTTTTAGCCTCACATACATTTAATTCGCAAATCCCCAAGTCACCCACGAGCCCCCAACTCACCTCAGACCGACACATTTACAATCACCTGGAAACCAGCAAAGAACACACAACCTGCAACTCGCGAAAAATGTGTCAAATCTCCGCTGTAGATGTTTCATAAAAGCGCAGGTTCAAAGAGAGGTCTGCTTAGAAAGCGTTTGTACACAAGAGAAAGATTTATCGGACTAATTTTTTACACATCAGCGTACCCTGCATCACTTCAAAGAAACATTTCCTTGAGAAACGGCCCCGGAGGTCTGTTTTATGTTTTTTGTGTGTGTTATGCTACAATCTAAAACACTTCAAGCAGCGCTGCACTAAATAACAGATGCTGCGCGCGGAGCCAGCGCTGCATACCTCGGCGCTAAACATCGCGCTCGTGAGTAACAGTTGTGTATTCCTTCAGGCATTTCAGTTTCCAGATACGGGACCGCCAGGCAGCCCCCCCACCGTCCCCGCCGGACTTGTTCTCAGGGTGGGGGCTGGTAAAGTCACCTTTTTCTGCGAGTTCAGGACATTGTTGGAAATTCAAATCTTAAGGAAAATAGAAAAGTAAAAAAAAAGAAAACAAAGGTCGTGTTAAGTGAAGCATGGCTGAAACACAACCCTCTCCTTTTATTGACAGACACATTCATCTCAGTCAACCAGAAAACAGGATTTACAAGCACTTCGGTCAAAGCTGTTTTTTTTTATAAACAAAGGCTGAGTCACACGGAGAAATACGAGTATCGCGTAAATTCATAGCACGATGGAGTCGCAGCAGACCCAGCTGAGTTTGGTGAATTTTGGTTTGTAAATACAGTATAAACAGCCACTGGCTTGATCCTAGTGCAGAGTGTTGGTCCCACTGTTAAACGACTGAGGACTGACTGTAATCTACAAATGCTCCAAAATGTTTACAGGATTGAAAAAGAAATTAACAATGATAATGGATAAACTCTAAATATTATTTCAGGACAACCTGACAAATGTGAACCCTTTTCTTCATCTTCTACCAAGCTCTGTCTCTCCTGAAACCCCAATTATATTCACCCATAACATTGTGACATTTGAAACTGATAAATACTGTACAGTGATACATAAAAACAATAAATAATCATAACATTGTACAGAATTATATATATATATATATATATATATATATATATATATATATATATATATATATTTGCACTGTGTTCAGAACCAAACATGTTTGCAGGTTTGCCAGCATAAAAAAGGTTAACATTGATTTCATTATGTGGAAAAATTACTTAAAATAGGTAGAGAGGATAACTACTGAGTAGATTAAGAAAACATTTTTTAAAAATAATGAGCAATCTTTAACAGGACAGAGGCACAATTTTGTTGGGAAACTATACTGCATTAATTACAAAACACTTTTATGAAAATACCACAAATGAAACATTCTGTTAGTAATTACCGATTTGAAACACATCACATTTCTATGTGTACATGTGTGTTGGTGAAAATGCATGCATCGGCACTGGAACATAGTACATGCTTAGCAGCGTAAAATAAATCCTAAACCTATTTTATTTTAAATGGCAAGAAGCTGTTTCACCCTCTTCAGTAAGGTCTTCTCAGGAGTGTAATTATGAACAGATTCCGTTACACGCTTTGAGGCACCAAAAAGTCTTAATCTGAGATGATTCTACAAGCAGCAGTGGTAAATGTCAGGTTACACTCGCGAACATTAGAAACTTTCATTTCTGGTATCTTTACAAGGAGTACCACACAGGTACATGTTCATGTATAGGCATGTTCACAGACATGTTTGACTAAGCTGCACACCCGAAGATTCAGAAGATATATGACACCCAAGAGGTGTCACGTAAATACAGCTTTCAAGATCTGTTCTTCAATTTTCGATTGTCACCGCAATTTAATGGACTATATACAGTGGGAACCAAAACTCAGAGCACACTACCAAGAACCGATTATTTTCATTATTTGTCCAGGTCCAATACAATCATAACACACTCTTTTGCATGTCTTTTTCAAGAATGTATTATTTTCATAATATTATTTCATAATACGTGTGTAGGTATTTACTGAAGGTAGATTGTTAGTACTTGGTGTGTCCACCTTCCGCCTTGATTACTGCTTCACTCTGCTTGGCATTGATTCCACCATCTTATGCAGCACCTCATCTTCCATTTCATCCCAGCACTTTCTCAACACTTCCCACCTCATCTTCCATTTCACCACAGCACTTTTTCAACACTTCCCATAGATGATCTGCTGATGTTTGGGTTTTCCCCTCTTCAGCTGCTCCCCCAGATGTTCGACTGGGTTCAATCAATCAATCAATCTTTATTTGTATGGCACATTTCATACAGTGGCTGTAGCCCAATGTGCTGCACATGACAGAAAAACAATGCTATAAAAACATAAGTAAACAGATCTGGTGCCTGTGGTAGAAATCAATGCCAGCCCAATAAGCTCTGCTTGTTCTCAAAAATGTATAAGAAGTGTAACTGGAGTATCATAATTACATTATTCCTTGGTAAATAATGGAAAAAAAACTGGACTTGGTGGACCTCAGACCTTTGGTTCTCACTGTATTTAGGTTTGAATAATATAAAATGGCTTTTACCTCTCAATAAAATGATAATTTAACAATATCGACACCATTGATACCGATCAGAGCTGAAAAAAAGCACAACCTCAATTAAAATTGTGCTTTATTGTCAAAAATATATAGCTAATATATATATTAGCTAAATAAATAGCTAAAAATAATTCTTAAATGATTCTTATTCTTATTTTCAGATCATGGATTACAATGCTTATTATCAAAGTGTAACTTCATGTACCTTTTTATGAATGAGATAAAAAATGATTCCTCCTTTTCTCATCGATACAAAAGAATGCTTCCTTTTCCAGATTCAACGAACTGTAGCCACATTCAGTATAAACTGAATTGTCAATTCTAGTTTATGTAAACTACACACCCATATGTACACTGACAGCTTGTTTAAATATCCTTACCCCAAATACACCAGTAAAACCGATCATTTGTGCTGTGAAGGTATTGCTCATCTTACATTAGACTCTGGCATTATTTGGTTTTAACGCACGCCAAATTGAAGAGTTTGCCGCCGTCAGCGGATGGGTACACCACCCCAGAGATGTGGCAGAGGCTGAGTGGAAATGTGCGAAAGAGATAATAACCCCTTCTCCCTTTTAAGAGCGATCGCTAATGCACTTATTCAAAAGAGCGTGAATCAGACGGCACAATACTGACCCGGAGGCAGTCTACCTGAACTTCGGTGCGACAGGAGGCGTGGCTTCCCACATGAAAGACTGCAATGTCAAAATCTCGAGAACAGCATTTCAATTTAAACCGAAAGAGCGGCACGTTAAAACAGTCACGGTGCCGTCTCTGGACTATGTATCGGGCGAGTCCGATGGCGTCACAGGTCGGGTCTGCGTTCTGTCGGCACGGCGACTGTGGCGACGCGGCGACGGCACAGCCCCTCAGCGCTAGCATCGGTGATGTCCCGGTTATATAGGGTAAATTATTGCGTGGTTTTGTGACTGCTACCCCTCTTTACAATGCTAGCGTGCACACGTTTCATCCAGAGTAAAAAAAATAAATAAATTAAAAAAGGGCCAGAGGTACTCTGTTTTGGTCAATTCCATCTCAACTCAGTCAATTTAGTTCATAAGTTGAAAAAAACCTTGCAGAACATTAACGGCCATTTTTCACTTCATCAACTGGATTTCTTTTAATTTCCTGAATTGAAATTGGAAATTGGAATTAGCCCAAACCTCACGGGACTCTTAAAACACTTCCCTTCATTGCATTGCTACTGGTACACAAATCTAATCCTCACTTTAACGGCTTGCCATTCTTAGAGCTGATAAGGTATTGGTATCAGTGTCGGTGACTTGTACATAGGTGCTCATAAACCCCTATTTCCAGATATTTCCATACATTTTTTTCTGTCACTGCTGAGGCTTCCTGTGTGCGTGTGTGTGTGTGTGTGTGTGTGTGTGTATGTGCGTGTTTGCATGAGTGTGTGTATGTAAGTGTGTGTGTCTGTGTGCGTGTATGTGTGTGTTTGCATGAGTGTGTGTATGTGTGTAAGTGTGTGTGTCTGTGTGTGTGTGTGTTTGCGTGTGTGTGCGTGTCCTCACACTCAGTCATGACTGACAGAATAAGAATATGTGTGTAACACAGTTGGGGTCAATACCATTTCAGTTCAGTTCATTCAGCAAGCAAACTGAAAAAGGCGCAGAATGTTCTACAGAAATTTTCAATGAATTTGCTGAATTGGCTGAACTGAAATGAACTGACTGAAGGTCTGGGGTGCAACAGAAACGCCCCACTGAGGGAACAAATTCACTGCACATTCTGCTCATGCAGATCTGAACATATTTGTCATGTACGAGAATAGTAATTAACATAATTTCAACACTATATAACACAAAAAGTAGGCTTTTTATTTCATACTGTAAGTTGGTCTTTGACTACAGGTCTACACAGACCTTTGCTCCATGATGTGGATGCCAGTAATTTACTAATGGTGTTGTTTCTGTGGAGTCCATGTTTAGGTCCCTGTTATCTGGTCCTAGGGTTGGACACAATCACACTCAATGGCAGCGGTAAAGCTGTACAACCTGGAAAGCAATGGCCAAGTGGTCCTGGGGAAAAAAATAAAATAAATAAAAATAAAAACATTTAATTACAATCTGTGTAAGGCCATAACCCACTGCATTAGAGCAGCTTTGGAGAAAAACAGAACTACAAGGGAGAAAACATACGATCTCATCGCCTGCACCCAGAGTCACTAGCACAACACAAACCTGAAGATCGACCCATAAAAAGTGAGGTCCGCTTTACTTTCCAGCCCCCTCCCAGACAGGCTGATGATCCACCCGTCAGTCCTGCCCTCAGACACATGTCCTAAGTTTCTGAATCCTCAGTTTCTGAATCCCCTGAATCCTCAGTTTCTGAATCCCCTGAATCCTCAGTTTCCGAATCCCCTGAATCCTCAGTTTCTGAATCCTCGGCGGGGAATAATATGTAGTTCCACTCCAGGCAGAGCGCAAGTGTTTTGGCGTAAACTCCTGGACGACCGGGTCAGCGAGACGCGTCACAGGCCTGGATGGGCCCGTCGTGACCTCTGCGTGACCTTGCAGGCACCATAAACGGCTGAGCAGCGTGCCCCGGACTCAGAGCCCGGGCCCTGATTGGGCGCCTAAGAGCTGCGGTAGGTCTTTATGATGTCTTTGACAGCCCTCCGGCAAATGGGGCAGCAGGGGCGGGGCATCCCCTTCAGCTTGAGCCCGCAGGTGTAGCACAGGCACATGTGACCGCAGGAGTAGATCACCGCGTCCACCGCGTTCTCGTAGCAGATGGTGCACTCGTCGCTCCAGGACCCCGGGGCTGATGGGAAGGTGGAGGACTCGGGGAGGCTGGTGGGTGAGCTGGGAGTCAGCCCTGTGGAGTAAAGGGGACACTTCAGTGCTTCGCCACATCGGGTTCAGCAATGCACAGTATGACAAACCGTGTCAAACCTATGGCTAATTAGCATGGCTCTATTAGTTTACCAGCGAATGTAGTGTAAGTGAGCTAAGTTATGTGAGAAGTCTGCTTGCCATAATACATTTACTGTACAAATGTACCAAATATACAGTGTGCCTTTCCCTGCCTTGTTCAAGACCCTGTACAGTAACCTTTTCATGAATTAATTTATGAAAAATAATTTTTCCTTACTTTTCAAATTCATATGCAGGAAAATAAAATTTTCTTTTGATGTCAGGTTTGTAATTTCTAAATATGTTCCCTGGATGTCTGACACTATTCTGTATGGACATTTTCTTCTAGTTCATTTCTGATTGGAAGCCCACTAAACATTTGCATTTCTGATTGGTTAAAATGTAAAATGTAAAAACCATTAATTATTAATGGCCGATACCAAATAATGCGGTAGTGGGCACTTTAACTTTGGTTTATGTAACATATTATAACTGTTTAAAAAGCAGTTGATGACATTGATTGAGCAGGGCCATTGGGAGTTATTTGGTTAGCGGTGGCCATGCGGTACGTGTGTGGAAGGCTGGTTTTGGGAAAGAGCACTGACCGTCAGCCGAGTTACACAAAGCGCCAGGACAGCTTCCGCTGAGGGCGGGGTCAAAGCCGCCGCTCCCCCTGCAGGTTCCCGTGGGGGTGCCGGGGGTGGAGCTTGGGGTGCTGGGTCCGGACGGGCCCCGCGGGTCACCCAGCTGAGCCGAACCTGCGGTGACAAGAAAGAGTTTTTTTACGTTACTTTCCTTCTCGCTGAACTCGATGCGTTTTGCGTGCGCAAAGCTGCTTTCGTTCTCGAATCAGATTAAAGGTCCAGAGCGGAGGGCAGACGTGTTTGCGAAACATAGCGAGCATAGCGGGGCTCAGCCAATGAGAGCGCAGGAAAAACGTAACCCTCTCTCTCAAAAACACTGCCGCTCGCTCGGTACTCAAAATGACTGAACCTGCCACTCAGTTCAGAAGTCTACTCACCGAATATCCTGCTCTCACATTATTTACATCGTGATCGAGACGATCACAATACCAACGCAATGCCACAGTGCCAGGTTGCATTGACACACCCAGACACCCAACCTAAATCTGCTTTGACAGCAGGGTTCTTTCTTGTAATTTATTGCCGTCTGTTATATTGAAATGCAAATCTGGCATTTCTGTAATAACTGGTACTTATGCAATGAGACTGGCATGCCTGCCATTTATTTATAGCTCCCAAATGAACACTTTAAAATGCGACATCAGTCACGGAAGTCATCGGACATTAACCATCACTGAATACTACAACCATTGCAGTGATTAGACATTAAAGTCCTTGCACATGGTAACCATTAGTCACTGAACATTGATCTATGTGATGGAAAAACAAAATTGTGGAAAAGGCATTGTGCTCAAATGACTGCTGTACACTCATGCGCTACACAGTCAAATGTCCAGTGTTGTCAGGCAGGTGTAGTAGTCTTTCCTCATACCTTCGTGCCGCACGTGTAAGTAAATGGGAGTTCACGGGAAACTTGATAAGAGGCACTTTAGACTCTGCATACCTTCAGAGGTCAGGGGAATACCAGCAACTCAGATTCCTCTCAAAAGGACAAAGGCTTGGAAACACAAATGCCACAACAGACAGAAAAGGGGGGGGGGGTTTAGCTGTGATCTGGCACCCCACTGAAGCCACACACCGCAAGCACAGCCTGAGCCTTTAGCCAAGGCTGGAGCGAGAATGAATCTCTGCATATGTCACTGGGTACCGGTGACTGGGTGGGCACGATGCCTGATTAGCTAGCCAGCGGTAGGGTGGGCCCAAGCGGCCAAAACCAGACTTCGTTTTTGAAGCTCATTTCCTGGTGTTGTAGTTCCTGGTTGCTCACTAGCGCCACTACGGATGGCTCCAGTATAGGTGTTTTCATATCCGGTTTCCATGTAAGTCTACGGTACAAATGCGGTCAAAATACAAAGTCAATCATTTTTTTTCATGAGAACAAATAGTCACAATATGTGTGTTTTATTCGTCTTATGACTGTCCATGGGTCGATTTCATTATTTATTGCGTCATTTGGGCACAGTGCCAATATTTGTTCTGGACCAATGAGGTACAGCTTGCGTCACTTCCGGAATACTGCGGAGGACTGAGCTACAGGAGGGGCTACAGTCTATGGTCACTGGGGTGGGCGGTGGCGCCTCTTGGCCTTGACATTGCGGCTCCGGCCACGGTCCGCCTGTGCTAAGTCTGAAAATGCAGGCATCCCATTTCGTGGTGATTTCATTATGGCATGTGCTATTTACAGCTGCACTAGACGACCATAAAATAATCCTCCTCTTAAGTTTTTCGGTAGCCTACTTAACCAAATAATTACTTGGCAGAAAGCGTAATCAGCTTGCTATATTTGGTAGTCCAGTAGTAGCCTATGCTAAAACAGTTCGCAACTTCGGCTACCAAGCCATTTGACTAGCTAGCTAACCTTAACCGGCAAACATTCAATCTGTCAGACGTGTTTGACGGCTTGTCAGTCATGTACATTCCGTAAATGTCTACCTGGGCCATGCTTCACGCATGAGATAAAGCTACTATAATCCCGATTTTGGGATAAACACTTTTTCAGTTTCACGAAGCGAATTAAGAGTCTCAAGGTTCATTTGCTGAATAACATACAACACACGATGAAATCACACATACAGAATTTAACGAAATTAACCATCTTGGCATTTAGAAAGGAACATGTTTTTAGCATTCAAGAGACCGACAAGCTAGGCATTTAAGACAGTGGTTCTCAGAATCGGTCCTGGGGGCTCCTTGCGTATATTGGCTTTTCTCCATTGGTTTTGATGATTTACAAGAAAAAAATAATAGCCTAATAATAATTAGAAATTCAATGTAGGCTACATTATTTTTGTCTTCATGCACCAGGTGGAAAACTTGCTGTACAAAGTGCGTTGTCATATTTACACGCCTGCAGATCAGTTATTAAAATACTTGGTAGATTTGTTAATCACCGCTGACAGTGTTAATTTTTATTCGGTAGAAAGTGATTTGCGAACGATCGGTCAGCTAGCGTCACCCAGCAAGTGAACACCACAAACGGCGATGGAGTAGCTAGTAGCAGTTACTGGCTCATTAACTGACTGTGGCGAAAACCTACGACGATAACTTGCTCGGTTAACAGCAGGTCTACCAGACAGTTATACGAAAATGAGCCTAGTCAAATCACCAGTAGCCTACACATCTCTGATTGATTGACCATCAGTGTAGTCAATGTTCTTTCCCTGTGGTTCATATTGCTAATGCGTGAGCTAACCACGGATAGCCTACCTAGCTCACTGGCAAACTGATATGCTAGCTAAGCATATTCGTTTTGCTGAGAAACATAAATTGAAGATAACTGAACATAGCCTAATTGTATTTTTAATGTCATACATATAACGTGATTACATGACACAGTACAGTCACGGATAGAAATTAAACTCCGTAAACATCAGATAATATATTTTAAAACATAATGGCAGACAGTCAGCTAGCCTCAAGTTCGTTCTGCAATCGTTCGTTCAGGTTGATGGGCTTTTCCGCACCGGACTGTCAATCAAATTGTAAAAATCACAAGACCGCTTAACTCTATGGTTTTGGCTCCAAATCGAGACAATGGCCGCGCCCGCCATTGAGCTTCAAAACGTGTTTTAGAGACCCACGGAGAGTCAATGGGTGACGTCACAGTAGCTTTGTCCATATTTTTTACAGTCTCTGGGTGGCCCAGGTCAGACAGGGTTGCCAGGTTATGAGCGAATCAGCGTGTCCTGGTGCTTCACCAGGTGTGTACAGATTACCATCCCATCCCCAGGGAGAGACGTGTCTGTCGTCTGATCAGTGGAGGAGACCCACACTGCACACTTTACTCGTCTTTAGAGTGTCACTGTTTCCTGGCTTCGGTGCATTTGTAAGCGGAGAGCTAGCTTTCCTTCGCCTGTGATGTGGAAGGTGTCGACTGGTTTGCAGGCGTCCTGAGTGGAACGTGTTCTCAAATATTCCCAACATTCCAAATTACATCCCACTGGGCTAGGAAAAGGGGGGAAACTAAAGAGATCTGACTGCACAGAATTTTAAAAATGCCCCCGTTTTCAATTCATTAATGTTCTGAAAAACCATTAAAAAAAAAAACAACATCAACACAACGGTACCTCCTATACTTGCAAACTGCGATTGTAAAAGTTCTGGGTCGTGAAAACACTTCAACAATGTTTTGTGTTTAAATAGCCTGTACCCCAATATCCTGTGGTGTGCTTATTTGTATTTAAAGAGTAGGTCATTGGTTGTGTCTTTACTTACAAGTGCATTCGAATGCAAATGCATTTTCCTTACTTGGTTTGCCTGCTGCACTCAGAAAAAGTAATGAAGCAAACGTGCATACAGAATAATACTAATGTAATTAGGTCAGAAGCCTGTAAAATGTCTGGGGGGTTTAAAAATCACATTGTATTAACTCCCCATGATTAAACAGCAAATGATTAAATATTAACAATTAAAAAGCAAATGCACCTTAAGAAATTCAAATGAATTAGGATTCATCTCTTTTTGTCCTTATAAAGTCACACCTAGGACTGAATGAGATGTGAAATATGTGAGCTGTTTGTAGTGAGAGTGGACAGCATTCACGCTGAGGCTGTGGGACTCCATTGGGCAGTGGGGGTTTCTATGGCGATGGCGCGCTCACACTGAGCGTGCTCATCATGTACACTGCTTCAATTTAGGGCTTCTGGATAGGAGCAAAGCAGCAGGAAGAACAAAACTGTGTGAAGAACTAAAGTAACACATTATTTTTATTATTATTATTATTATTTTATTATTATTATTATTATTATTATTATTATTGTTATTATCTGAAAATGTTTAACCCAATTAATTATATGAATTGTACTAATGTGTGCATATGTATGTGTGTGTGTCTGTGCATGTGTGTGTATGTGAGTGTGTATGTGCGTTCGTGTGTGTGTGTGTGCGTGTATGTGAGTGTGTATGTGCGTGCGTGTGTGTGTGTGTGTATGTGAGTATGTGCATGCGTGTGTGTCTATTGTGTGTGCGTGTGCATGTGCGTGTGCGCATCATTATTGAGGTATTGTGTCAGAAAGGGCCAGGTGTATTGTGTGTGTGTACAGTATGATATCTGTCAGGTGACCACCCGTGTGTCCCGCATACATTATTGAGGTATTAGTCAGGACTCAGAAAGGGCCAGGCGGTATTACACAGGGGGCCTCTCCTCGCTGAGCTGTGTACAGTATGATATCTGTCAGGGGCGAGCCGCCTGCGCTTCCAAAGGCCGCCAGATCGCGCTAGCCGGCGCGCGGCGGTTTAAACGCAGCGCGGACGCAGAGAACGTGAGCGACAGGGGGGCGCTTGGCGTAACGTGGGAGATGGATGTGTGGCAGTGACTGCTTCGCAGGAGCGCACGTGCATTTCACTGAATGTGCTCATTGAGAACACACATACTGTGGATAACATCTAGGCCGACGTGTTTCCCCCACGAATCCCTGAGCTGTGACCGTGTTCCAGCATGTTCTGTCGGGTGGAGAGGTCTGATGATGACAGCTAACAGTAATAACATGGAAAGCACCAGTGCTGTAGCGGTTAAACGGTGGGTAAACTCTGGTCCCGCTCAGGTTCTACCCTGCCGTACAGGGCTGGAGCACCGGCAGGAGCATCGGCAGGACCTGCCTGTGCATGGCCAGTTTACGCCGCGGTGCAGAAACAAGCTGACCCTCTTTTAAGATTAACAATTTAATCGCTATTCACCTCAGGGCTGGCATCAATCCATTCTTCAGATCAATTCACACACTTGGCAGGATAAATTCATGTCATTTGTTTCCCATTCAATCTTTTAGCATTCACTAATTCACTAATTCACTAAAATCCTCCTCATTGCTGTTCCCACAATTCAGTCCCCTCTCATAACCAATAGCTTCATTAAATCTCTTTTCAATATCAGTTTTCTTAGTTAAATAACACCCATCTCCTAAATTATGTGGTGTCTGTATTCAATTCACATAGATCACACAAAGGGAAAATAATAAATATACAGTATCAATATGAATATTGCAAGTAATCAATGACTGACAATAGAATTATTATTTTGAAAAATCTATATTTACATATGATTGTCTATGTTTCTGTCAGTAATACAATTATCACCCTAAAAAAGTGAAATTATCATTAACACTATAACTAATGGCCAGTAAAATTAGTTTGAACAGCCTCTGAAACTAATGCAAACCAAAAAATGGTTTATTCACAGAGGTACAAGTTTATATGAAACAAAACAAACTGGTACAGACAAACCAAACATGCTTTCCATTGCCTAAGGATGTCAGCAGGGGAATCAAATCAAATGAAAGTGTATGTTTATATATATATATATATATATATATATGGCTTTTTCAGTGTTATTGGACAGGACAGTGTAGAGAGATAGAGACGTGTGCGACAAAGGGTCGCGCGGTCGGACTCGAACCGCCGACGTCGCGGCTCGTAACGAGCATGTGGACAGTGCTCTACAGGCTGCGCCACGAGACACCCGAAAGTGTATGTTTTTAAATGAAGTTTTCTTAATGAGATACTGTACACGGCAGGCCAACCTAATTGTTTATATGTCGGTAGAGGATCTACAGGGCTAGCCAACATTAATTCAGAAATGTGGCATTGCAGGGTAGCTACAGCAGCCTAGTTAAAAATAGTTATCAGTACAGACACAGCTGTGAATTTGACCATTTTGACTTCAAGAAAATCGATGCTCAAACCATTTAAACATTGCTAATAAAATTTCTTAAAGTACTGAAATAACTTAAGCAAATTCCTAACAGTACAGCAACAATAACAACAATAATTATGTTTACAGCGATATGTTCAACTCTACAAAATAAAAAAGCATAATTTATTACACTAATGGATAACGGCAAGCGGCTTGTGTGTGTGAACGGTAACTGGAAATACAGCCCTGTGAGTGATGTGGTAATTGTGCCACTTAGCCGTTGGCAATTTGTTTTTTAAAATTACTCAGAATTTTTAGATTATAAAAAATGGGCAAAAGGCATTATTTTTTGAATACAAACAAATGCCCCAGTGTCATAAATTATTTCGAAGGAATAAGAAAAACGGCGTTCATTTCTCCCCTGGCCAAAAATGCTAACGAACCCAAAGGGAATGACGATCTGACTTCTAAGGCCATGACACGTCACTCTCATACAATAGCGTTATGTGATGTAGAAAATCTACAAGAATAAAGCATTAGCGTAAAACTGAAACAATGTGAATGGTCAATCAACGCTCTTAAATGGAAATTGGGTGAGCATTTTATTTTAAAAAGGTGGATAAATGGTTTCTACGCTCCACTACATCCCTGGAAAGCACAACCCACAAGTTCACAAGCAGTTTTTTTTTGCAACACTGGCTACTTCTTCACAGCATAGATTAAAATCTTTAAAATATGCCAAATATACTTTGTCTATGGTGCCCTTTACCCCTTTCTGATTGGCTGTTGACATATGAGTGTCAGGACAGGGAGGTCTGATTCTCAGACGAATCCTCTGGCCCGAAACTGGGGCCCTGTTTTTGATGGAAGCGGCCCCTCCCTCAGGACAACAGGGGTGGAGCCACAGCCCCAGCAGGAAGCTGTGACATCCAATAGGCATCCAGCTTAGTGACAGCCTCACTGCCATTTTTAAAGATATGAGCAACCTCTATCAAGTAATCAGATATCCTTCATATCTATATACAAACGCCACCCCCAGGATCGATATCGGGTTTCTCTGTCATATAATCTCTCTCTCTGGCGTGGCAAGGGCAACATTTGAAGACTTTGTCTTTGTGTGCACTATTAGTCTGTGCCCCAGAATGCAGTCCGTCCAGTCCTGGAATGGAGACGGAGTTTTCAGGACGTACCTCACATCCCTGCGCGAGGCGTGCCTTTACCATGTGACAAGCGGCTTTCACAAGCTCCGCCTCCATTCATATTGAGATCAAGCACCAAGGTGTGAAACAAAATTTTACTTGCCCCGGTCAGCAACCAAAGTTCGTCAGCTCTGTCTCCAGGACGTTGGAGATAAGCAAGCAATGTGAATGCAACCAAACAAGAGACAAAAAGCGTTCAAATTCCGATCTCAAATAAAATAAAACAAAACGGCTACGGTATGTTGCTTTTCAGCTTGACACTGAGAGATAAATGCAACAACCACTGAGCCCACCCACCCTCACAGGCATGCAGAGGTAGCCATGATGACACCCTCAAACTCAAAGGCAATTTGAGCGCGATGTTATATAATCCCTGCTTGTTCCTGCCCTAGCACAGCCGTAGTTCCCTGATGCTACATCACAACGCGCCTCAAGTCGCACTTAGCTGCTGCGCTAGCTGGCTGAGCGAAAAAAAAAAAAAAAGGCGTTTATGGTGTGAGCAAAAACTGGAAAGTTTAAAAAGGTACTGAAGATGTAAAAACTGCGCAGCGAGCGCGGACGTTGGAACCCTGGGAAGGCTCTGAAAGTGCGAGCCGTGCGGCGGTAACGCGCGTCATCAGCTGGCCTCCAGACCTCGCTGAGCGCCGAGCGCCGAACAGGAGCCCGTGACTCACGCTCGCTGCCTCCTACGCTGCGTCCGTCCGTCCGTCCGTCTGTCTGTCTGTCTGTCTGTCTGCCAGCCAGCGGGACACACAGCAACACCAGCGGGAGGGAGAGAGAGCCAGAGAGGGGGGGGGGGGGGGGGAGAGAGGGGGAGGGGGAGAGAGAGAGAGAGAGAGAGAGAGGGAGAGACAGGGAGAGCGAGAGAGAGGGAGACAGCGAGAGAGTTAGAGAGAGGGAGAGAGAGCAAGAGAGAGGAAGAGAGTGAGAGAGAGTAATAGAGACAGCCAGAGAGAGGGGGCGAGAGAGAGAGAGAGGGAGAGAGAGAGAGAGAGGAGAGAGAGAGAGAGAGAGAGAGAGAGAGAGAGGGAGAGAGAGATCGAGAGAGAGAGCGAGCGAGAGAGAGCGGGGACGATGAGCAGACCAGACAGGAGCAGCATTAGCGCTGGTGGGGGGAGGACGTAGGTGGCGAGCAGCGCGTCTGAGCGTGAACAAAGTGCCATTCCACAGGAATGCATTACACATACGGAGCGGGCTGAATAATACCCAGCCAACAGCCCTCCGTGCTAAACGCGCTTTCCCTGCCCACGCGCAACACAGCACAGCGTCCCTCAGGTTTTAGAGTGCGTCTGAAGCGCCTCTCAAATCCAATCACAGCGTCTGAAGCATCTCTCATATCCAATCAGGGCGCCTGAAGCATCTCTCATATCCAATCAGAGCGCCTGTACCCCTTTTACTGTCTCAACACACCATTCTCTCCACTGTCCTCTACCTGCACCTGTGCCATGGGTCTCTGAATAATGTAAAGCACCTTTTGGCTTCACAGATAAGTGATTTCAAGTCAAATTCAAGTCAAGAAGTCAAATTTCATCACATAATGAAGTGTGCCAGTTAAGAAGGGGAGAGTGATGATCACTTCATAGTGAATTTCACCAGAATGAGTGGAGAGAGCCTGACTCTTGGTGTTAGACACTCCGCACTCTTACGCCGGGCACCCACCGCACGCGTCGCGTAAGCGTCGCGTAAGCAGCACGGCGAAGCAGCACGGCGCGGCGCGTATCGTGTCTCCACTGGTTCCGTTTGTGTCGCGCAAAGGCTTGCTTAAAGCTCTATATTCCTAGTAGCTCTCGCAGTCTGCAGTGGGATTACATCGTGTATTTCACGTTTGTTCACGACTGTTGATTATGGGTCAAGTGAATACTTGGTGAGAGACCTTTTTAAATTTGTTAATTTGGTAATATTTTGTTAACTCATGTAAATACGTGAGAAAGTAAACGCTTTAAAGAATTACCATAAGCTTAAATCGCGACGTAGCCTACATAATAATCAATATCAGACTGTATTAATTTATTTGCTTGGTTAACAAGCGTGCAAACTTTATGAAGAATATGTAATGATAATGATAATGATAATAATAATAATAATAATAATAATAATAATAATAATAATAATAATAATAAATAATCCGTAATCAACCATTGGGAATTCCCGTGTTGTCTTGTCATTCACGTCAAAACATTTATAGGATCAGATTTAGTAAAATCAGCTAATCATCAAAAAGATAGCGTTACAGTTTAATCTTGAAGGGATATGAACACCACAACGCCATGAACACCGGAAGCTTTGAAGTACAAGTGCAATAATGGCTTGCTGACAACTTCCTTTACAAAATAGGTTTATTTTCATCGGCAAGACCACTAAATAATCTGATTTTTAAAGCTCTGTGGATTATCTGATTTTTATTAGCAAGCCCTTTTTGAAAGCACGGCGAACGAAGACATCGGAGAAGTCAAATAGGCTGAGCAATGGTTGGTTAAAAACTACCTTCCAACACTCGAGCTAACAAACCGCTGCTCGGTGCATTCACTTCTACATCATTCAATTGGCTACGTCGTTCTGTGGTGTATTTTCAAATTTACCCCACCCCCTCCGCAAAATATGATAGCGAAACTAAGTTTGCCTTTTCCCCTGGTTCCAGTTTTTTGTTGTTGTTTTTTTTTTCTGCAAGGACAATACAAAAACGAAAATCTTTGTATTTTTTTTAGCTGCTTATAAAATATCAGGGAGGGAACTATGGACACACCCCCAGTAGCCTAATATAAGGATGAAATATAAATCAGAGCATGTATACCAGCATTTTAGAGCATATTTCTGTGTATTAACAGGCCATCGTGACGCGCGACAAGCCGAAAAAATAGAACAGAAGCGAAAAACTACGCTTCAGTTCGCTTGTGTCGCGCGAGCTTCGCAGCCGGTTCGCGACGCGTTCGCATCTGGTGGAGACGACGTCGCCCGCTGCCGTTGCAATAACAGTACTTCAACTACGCTTCAGTTACGCGCGTAATACGCGCGTAGTGCGCTCGCGGTCGATACGCGTGCGGTGGGTGCCCGGCTTTACACATTTCAGCACTGTGCCTGGTCCTGTATGTACAGTATGTCATAATGAATTTGAAAAACAAAATTAACATTATTAACATTATTATTATTGAATACAGACATCAGGGTGGTAAAAATGCGTCACTTGAATCCAACACAGTTTGGTTTCTGCAGTTTCTCCCCAAGACTGTGTTGCGCCTCTGCTGGGTGATATAAATCCCACTGAGATGAGGAGTTTGAAAAATGCACATCAGCTCACCTGTGATTCATTTTCCTCCAGTGAGTCCCTTAAATGATTCATCACACAAATTGCTGTGTGAAAGCCTGGAACATTCAGACCCAGGGAGCCATAAAGTTGAAGCCCTTCACGCAGGCAAAGAGCTGGATTCAGTGTTGCCAAAGGCCATGTCTACTGTCTATACAAGTGTCTCTAGGCCTGACTTTGGCCAGTTTTAGATCAGAAACACTCAGACAAACCCGTGCCCTCCAGAAATGAGTCGACTGAAAAATTCTAAATTGCAAGTCTGACAGAAAGATTTAAACTTTCCAGGATATCGCCTTCATCAGTGCAATGGCATTGCAAGCTAATTACACAAGAACAACCAATCAGACCGGTAAGCTATTAACAAATACTTAACTCAAGCCAGAAAATCCATAAAGTAGCATACACTGGGTAAACAAGTTTTACTTCCTGAATTCTTTTTTTGGTTTTTGGAGAAGGCAGGCATGAGAGACTGCGGTCGGGACTGGTGCCACCAAATGCCTCCTTGCACTTTTGGCAAAGCCGACCAGTCACCTGCAACCACCTTTTCCCAAACAGGAAGCACTGCCTCCTTCCAAACAGGTGGCACCACGGGCTTCAGTGTAGCAAATAAAGTTTGCGCATATTGATTAGCCTAAGCTGTGGCAGGCGTTCTCGCCATAAGCTGTCATCGTCAGACTGCTTCGATCAGGAGCTGGAACATGTCCACAGCTCAGGGGTTTATGGGAAAACACGTCAGCCTCGACGTTATACGCAGTATCTGGGCTCTCCAGGAGCACATGCAGTGAAATGCACGTGTGCTCCTGTGAAGCAGGCACTGCCACACAGTCTATCTGCCATGCAGTGCATTCTGGGTGACTGTGAGATGGCCTCTGGCGTCAGACCTGTTCCTCTCAGGAGACAGGAGGGGTTCAACAGGTGCACTGTGCTGTAGACCTATCCAGTCCCTCCTGAGAGGAACAGGGCTGGATAGGTCTACAGCACAGTGCAGCTCACCTCAGGAGACCAAGCTATCAGAGCTACTCAGCTGGGAAACTCATAAAGGAACCCATAACCATTCCTATAAAAGCTCTGGATCAGTGATAAAAGCATTACATTTCATTAACAAAATAAATATATAAAAGAATAAAAACTATCGAGAATACCAATAGTCACAATATAATACGATTTCAGACATTGGCAATTCTTAATCAAAAGGGAGTTTGGTATCCTAAAAAAGGTATTAAGCATTTTTAAAGTCAATGTCACTCGATCAGACCACCAATCAGACAGATTTGCGGGCAACACTTTGCTAGAGCAAAACATCCATATTTATCCATATTTAAAATTTCACCATCATTCATTGGCAGATCACACCTCCAGTAATTTTCATCATCCAATCCCTGTGTTACATAAAGGCAAATGGCATATTACTTCCTTTTCAATCTGAATTTGCCCCATATGTTTACACAAGGTGGACCAAATGTTATCTGTTAGAGCTGAATTAACACTGTTAGTGTTGAATGAACACTGGACAGTTTACTGTGTATCTCCACTGCAGAGAACAGGTACAGACTGTAGTTTCTCTGATGGCACAGTTTAGGCAGAACAACCGCCCCCTGCCTCCCCCCCCCCCCCCCCCCCCCCCCCCCCCCACCCCACATACAACGTGCTGACCTGATTCCATCTGGCCCAATTTAGCCCGATGCTAACTTCCTTACTACCCTGTAAGTTCCACTGTTGGTGTGTATATCTAACACAGCACCAGCCTGCACGTACAATGTTCATATTCATAACACAAATGCGCCATAATGACGATCCTGAGCACTGGAAAACATTGTTGCATTTGAAACGGCTTTATAGCTGTTGTTTACACCACAGCCGAATGTGACGTTGATCTTAGAATCCGCCCTTGAGCACGGGTCGATATTATTTTTGACAAGAACAATCCTTTGGTTGGCAGTACTCTCACACAAGAAACATATATTACTGGAATACATTGGATAATACAATTTAATATACGGAGGCACTTAACATTCTGTTCAGCTAAATCCCACTCCCAAAGCAGCAATAACTGGAATATTTTGCCATGGATTTCTTTATTAAATTAAATATGTATTCAAAACATTTCTCAATAAAATAGAATTTATCGTACATTTCTATTCAAATTTTACAAACAGGCCAGTGGTATGTGTTGATATCATTGAAATGTTACACTGCATACGCTGAAAATGTTACCAACACAGCCTTTCATTGTGACAGATATGAGGGAAAATTATATTTCTCCGTGCGTAAGGGAAGTTAGAGTGAAAGTTCTGGGGCTCTGACTAAACGTGTGATGTGTTGAAAGGTAAGCACTGCGCCAGGGCTTACCTGAGAGCTCAGACGTGCCACACTGCTGCAGGTGGGCACCTGTAGAACATTCCGGAAACTCTCAGAGCTAACGCTCTGCTAGCTGCACTCCGGAAGGCGACCAAGGCCTACCAGGAGCCTAAGCCAGTGTCTTTTCCCACTTAATAAATGCTTCTCACCTTCAGCCCAAAGATTCCTCTAAGTGCGAACACCACGCTAACTCATTTCAGCACCGCCCCGTTATCAAACGGTTGAGAGGAACAGGTTTTTTTTCCGTATTCTTTTATCACATAAACTAAGAAAAAAAAATCAGGAATTCCAATATGGCTTTGAGGTTGCGTTAGCAGGTGCGATGTGATTTTCAGGGGGTGCGCATACTTGGTGGAGAACACGACGCTTTCTACCCATCAGACACGCACGTAATCTTGAAGGCGCTATCTTTCAAAGGACTGGTGTTAATGGAAAAGTGGCAGGTTGAGTGGACGGACTTCTGTCGGTGCTTTGCCAGTTGTACTCGGAGTCCTTCTGAACTGATTGGCTGGATGCGGTGTGAATGACGAGGGCCCTTCAGAGCTGAGCTATTCAATCTGCCCGAGTCCTCGGTGACTCAGTGGATACTCATCTGTGTGAGCTCTCCATTCTGCTAGCAGAACACAATGCTACAGACACACCAAAAGTGCTGCTCACTGCCGGGGTGTGGACACAGTTTCGGGTAGGAGCAGTCAGGCTGTCATTATTCCAAGTAGAAAAAAGAAACAGATGAATTGTCTGGTGACAAAGTGTGACACAGACCTTGGGCCTTGGACCCACGTATCAAGGTTTTTAAAAAAAAAATCTAATGCGTGGTTAGTATTGTTATACAGGAAATCGGTTTTTCAATGGACACAACCACAGATTGACAGAAGGACTACGGACGTCCATAGCACAGAAACACAAAAGGACACCAGAAGCACACCGACTCCTTCTGAATGTGTCAGCAGGGATTAAAAGCCAGCGCGTCGTGACTAAACGTTCTTGCAAATGTCTTCCGTGCGGTACACCTTTTTGTCACCAAGGGAAATAAATCGAGAACTGTACTCGAGCCCGCTGCTAATTCCCCCCCCCATCCTCATCTTTTCAGAACTACTCACCCTGTGCTTCATAAATTTCACATTCTGTTCTGAGCTTCCACAAACATCTCCTTCTGAGTCACTCCCACCTACTTATAAATAACTCCCTTTGAGAGTCAAAGTTCTGGCAAACGGCACTGAGATTCACACAAACCTCTCCTCATTTGTTCTAAACTTTAATAAATTACCTTCAGGCAATTTGAAGTTTTTCCAGTTCTTAAACAAGTTAAGGAGTCGCTGAAACTACAAAAAATGAAAGTGCACAATTAAGAAATTACGAAGGACAAAGAACACATTGGTTAGGCTACTCAGAAGATATCTTGCCGAAGGGGAAAATTGTTCAGTGCAAGATGCTAGCTTATGATCTATGGATATACAGTATGGGTGGGATGGTGCCTCAGCACTTACCCAGAATCCTCAGCTGTGTGACGGCGCCATGGAGACCGAAGAACATCCACAGAGGGCGGGAGTTGTCCACGCAGACCTGCATGCCGGCGTTCCTCCCGTTGTGGCTGAGGGTGACCTCCCCCTCCGCGTTCACCGCCAGCCCCAGGACGTCCCCGCTGTGGAGGGCCACGGGCACCCGGCACACGGCCCAGAATTCCTTGCGGTCCACCAGGGACTCGGGGCTGCTGGGCAGGTCGCCGGGCCGCAGGTCGCCGGGGTCGCAGGTCGTGACCCCGTAGGAGAGGGAGCCGGGGCGGGCGGGGCCGGGGGCGGGGCCGCCGACGGTCACCTTGACGAAGACGGACTCGGCGGCGCGGAGCGGGCGCTCGGTGAAGGCCAGCGTCCGGTCCTCGCGCCCGCGCTCGGGGGAGCGCGCCATCGTCCGCGGGTCCAGGGGGGCGACGTGGGCCCCGTGGAGCGGGTGGAAGCGCAGGTCGCCGTCCAGGCGCGGGGGGAGCAGGGAGCAGCGCTGCGAGTTCAGGGAGTTCTGCGGGACGGGGCAGGACGAAGGGGCCGGGCGCAGGCGCTCCTCCTCCTCCTCCGCGCTCAGGTCGCACAGGCTGACGGAGAGGCGCGACTCGTCCCTCTCTCTGCGCAGGGAGGACATGCGCACCGTGCCGAAGGGGCGTGGCCTCAGACAGCTCGGCTGCATTACCTCACTTCCTGTGAGGAGACATACAGGAGGACACAGTCTCAGAACACATATATGGCCGCCGCGATATAACAGCTGATTAAATTACCACTGATGCTATAAGAATAAGCTGAAACTTAGGCTTGGCTTGAATTCAATCAACATTTGTCTGTAACTTAATAAAGTCAAGCATTATTTTCACTGTTCAGAACTTAAGCAACTTAATTTACGTGATTACTGAACTCAGCATACAAAAACCAAAAGAAAAACACAAATTTGTAGTTAATTGTGTCAAACTAAACGCCAAATGTTAACTGAATCCAGACCACATGCTCACTTGCCATACAATCCATTTATACATCTAGTTTCCTCCAGGAGTGACTGATATTTCTGCACTGTAACTTTCCATTGTCACCTCCTAAGGATGTCCATATTAGGATAGTTTCTTTATGGTGGGGGGGGTGGGTACGGATGGGAGGATGGGAGGGTTTGAGCTAGCCAGGATGACACCAGCGAACCTCAGCCAATCGGGTGCGCGGTGTGTGTTGGTTGAGCTGCACATAAAAGGACCTTCCTCTGACTCACGTCTGTGCAAGGCTGACTGGAGAACTGCGGTGCCACAATAAGGGGCAGCTGACATCACACGCTTAGGAGGGCACGCTATTGGCTGCCCGCTCCCGAACTGACAGCAGAGGTTGCGAGGCTGCGTTGCAGCTTGATTTGACGGTCCAAATTGGGGAGAAAATTAGCTTCATGTGCCTCTGTGGGCGGAGCCAGCTGAGCTATTCCACAGGGCGAGAGAGGGGGAAGCTGCGCTAACATCCTGCTCTTCAACAACCCGGGAGCAGCCAGGTCCCAGAATGCCCCTCTGCGAAATTACCCAACAGCCTTCTGACCTCGCCGCTCACCCACGTTTCACAGAGGACCCGTAGGAAGCCGTATGGCGTCCGTGCATATGCCTGTATGAAAATGGGAGGACCCCTCAGTTTCTGCGTGAGCAGAGGACCTTGTTTTAATAACACACACATACCCCAGAGAAACACAGAGCGGAGTTAGCCGGGGAGATTCACTCACGATGGTGGTCACAGTTAGCAGCAGCCGCTGCTGTGTGAGTGTGAGCTGTCACCGTCTGAAATACGCTCAGGTGCTGTTTATACACAGATCCCTGGAGCTGTGGAGAGGGACGGGCCTTCCCTCACATCCACAGGGTCTCTGCTCACAAAAATGGTCCCCCAAAAGAAGGTCCCCTCTGTACTGTCTGTGGTCTGTGGTCTATGCAGCGATGGGACAAAATTAGCACCAGATGTAAGAGGGTCCCCCCCCCGCCCCACCCCCCAGGAGAAGCGTCACATTCAGGTCATTTCACACCCCTCACTCTGTCAAACATGGCCGCTCTCCTCCGATCACAGATCAAGAGCTCATCCTCAATCAGCTTCTCCCAGTCAGAGCAGCTCGCCAGCTAGAGAAAGGGCCCGTAAATGAACACCTTAAGCTGAGTCTCAACATGCTCCACCCCCTGTACAACCAGCCGCAGCACAATAATCCTACACGGAAAACACATCAACAAAACATAAATGCACATTTGGGAGCACAACCACATCACTGTTGCCACTGAAGGGAACTAACAGCAGTAGAATTAGCTCCAGTAGTATACAGCAGTGACTATTGACACCAGACTCACTAGAATACCAGCACACGGTCTCCATATTGATTTCCTGTGGACAAAATTAAATTATTCAGTTAAGTTTCACATTTCAGAAACCGCTCAGGTTGTTTTCAAGCCGCTGAACTGGTACGAGAACTCACGATCATTCAAGTGGACGTTCCGATATGACGAAATAACCCCAGGATCAGAAAATAGACAGAACTGGCCATGCACACATTTTGGGGGGCATCATAAAAACATCACTGAGAAAGCTCAGGCCATTTCAAATGCCATCGAAGGCACAGATAAGCATAGGATGTTCCTAACACCGGTCACCGAGGAGATCAGACCTCAACATCAGAAGGACAGATAACCACACGCAGGAAAGCATCCCACGGGCAACGCGGATTAGCAACAGGGCCGCCCGATAAGCACTATTTATGAGACGCACAGTCATGGTCTTTACAATCTGCACAATCTTTACCTTGAGAGGGAAATTAAACTCTCCTATCTTCACGGCTGTTATCTGTCCCGCCGTAATGTGGAGTCTGGCCACACGGAAGTCAACAAAGCCGAGAGGAAGTCGTGCGTTTCCATCTCCCGCTGCGACGGCTCACCGGTCCCGGTGACACCCGCCCAGCCGCCACCATCCATAAAGATAAGAGCGTCCCGCTGCTCCGCGGAAGAGTGCCTCCTTTGTCTTGCTGCTGATAAGCGGGGGAGCAGCCGCAGGCTAACGCGCTCAATGCTGCCGAATATGAATTGTAGATGCGTATCTAAATTGGATGGCCGCTGAGCGCACACGCGCTCGCCACCTGTTCCGGCAGCGCTGAAATCTAATTATCCTGTTTGAGTCCCAAATGCGGCCGTTTCTCCGGGCGTCCCCTGACTCCGAACCACGCTACTTCCACGGCTCTGTTCGCAGACAGGCAGGGAGGTGGTGGTGGTGGTGGTGGAGGTGGATAGCAAGGCTTATTAACAGACAGAATGTGCTGTTGGTGAGAAAAGAGCATGCAGCTGGAGTATTGTATTTCTGTGGGTAGAACTGTCTGAGTAATGCATGCTCATGCCCCCAAAGTTTTCTGTACAATATGCCAGATTTTGGCAAAGGTTTCTGGGTATTAGCACATGTGCGGAACCCTGCTGTATGTAGTCTAACAGTGGGTTATGAACGGCCCAGTCTCTCTCTACCTGTCCAGGTAAAGCAGGGGTCACAGCTGAGGTCCCGGAGGGGTGGAGTCTATCCGGGCATCACAGTTCTCTCTCTACATCTGACCACAGTGAGACATCTTCACCAAGGATGGATGTGCAGTCTGCAGCTATGGCTGACGGTTTTATCAAATTTGCCAGAACAAAAAAAAAAAACTGAATGACTAGAATCAGAAGTGGGCAGGAAATCCTAAAACATCACAGGCCCTTGTTGTGTACCCCTGTCCTACAGTCTCTGGGGATGCCACCTGGCACGCGGTGGGGGAAAACAGTTCACATCATTTCCCCTCTGCGAGCTACTTTTACTTTTATTCTCTCAAAGCAATTTCAGCTTCATGAAAAAAAGATGCAAGGGGACAGTTCAAATGCTCCTGTTTAATTCACCACATACACCACTGCAGTAGATTACAAACAAGAAGCTGCAGAAAGAGCCACAACAA
The DNA here is from genome assembly GCA_025169545.1 of Anguilla japonica. Lineage (NCBI taxonomy): Eukaryota > Metazoa > Chordata > Actinopteri > Anguilliformes > Anguillidae > Anguilla > Anguilla japonica. The sequence continues at coordinate 27,785,167 of CM045900.1, read as the reverse complement.
TCTAATGCGAGTTGGCATTTAAGACACATTTTTAATTTCCGCATTGACCAGGCGCGTAGTCCTTAATTACTGCTCGTCAATAAGGAAGAAATTTGTGTCCTATGGGTCACATTGTATAAGGTTAGAGGACTTGTGTGTCAGTTTCTTTTTTTTTTTACAGAACGCATCAGCCTTAAACTGTCATTCCCTCTTAGACAGGTAGAACATGCATTCTCTGTCCTTTCAAAGCTTTTCAAAGTTGTGTCTCTGTCGAGAATCTGGCAAGGAATCTGCCGTTGCTTAAAAAAAAGCTTTAAAAAAAATTATGAAAACTCCTTTTTGGGCCTTTTTAGCAGAAACACTTTGAAACACAGTGGAACAAACAAAATATAAAAAATGCATTAATATTTGAGCTGTTAAATAAACTGAGATGACTCACGCATCAAATGAATTCCTTTTTTTTCCAGTCTAACTTATGAACTCCCAAACCCACGCACAGACAGACGGTACAGCTGGCTGCCACTTCAAACTTGAGCAGCTGACTGAATTTGCTCAGTGAAACGCTTTTTGGCTCAAAACGCACAGAAAAACAAACAGGTACTGTGCAGTGCTGTGAAAAAGTATTTGACCCCTCCGGATTTCCTATATTACCATATCTGTCACACAGATATCCTTAGGGATCATCCAGGTGCTTTTTCGCAAATATAAAGGAGCATTGATGTTTCTCTTGGTTCGCAGTGGTTTATGCATTGCTGCTCTCCCATGAATCACATTTTTGCCCAGTTGCTTTCCTACTGTGGAGTCATGAACACTGACCGTAGCTGAGGATAAAGAGGCCTGCAGTTTTTCGGATGTTCTGGGATTTTGTGTGACTTCCTGGGTGAATTGTCACTGCACCCTTGGTGAAACTTTGACATATGGAATATTCACCACTGTTCCACGTGTCCTCCATTTCTTTCTCATCTCTTCTGGAATTTCCTTTTATCACAGCATAGCATGCCTGTAAAAACTTTGTGGTGACTACTTCACTCTGATCGTAAGGTTCAACATGAGTGAGGGTTAGATTCAACCAGGCTGACTGCAATCAAGCCTGGCTGTGTTCAATCAGCTGAATCTAATTATCAATTAAATTTGGTTAATTGGTTGATTGAGTAACAATTACCTCTTCACATGGGTGATAGGTGTGTTTGATAACTTTTTTCATTAAATAAATGAAATAATTTAAACCGTTCATTTTGTGTTTACTCAAAACACCTTCCTGTCTCATATTACATTTTGTCGAAAGATCTGAAACCATTCAGTGTGACAAATATGCAATAATAGAGGAAATCAGGAAGGAGGAAAATACTTTCTCAGGGCACTGTATGTTGTGTTGACACAACATCAATACCAGTCTTCAAAGGCAGAGTTATTATGTATAATTTCTAATGAAATGAACACTTCTCCCTTCAGATTCGGTACTCTATAGGTTCTGATGAACAGAGAAAAATAATGAAATGTACAGCGTGGTTTGCACAACTCTATCCAGCAAAGGATTTCAGACAAGCTTGCTTTACTGCATAATAAAATGAGACCTTCAGTATGGACTAATTTACAAAAGGTAAAGGACAAAAAAGTAAATTTATAAAATTGTGGGCGAATTCTACTTCAATCAATTTAAGTGTGCTTAAATGTACAACTGAAAGCAATCTATTAAATTTAAGGGTATCGGCCTAGGAAAGTATAATAATGCCAATAAAAGCATCAACCAAATAATCTCACTTCTAAATGCAACATTATTACACAAAAGATATGAACAAATTCAAATGTGCCTCACGTAAATCTGTAATTGAATATTAAGACCAGATGAAACTGTATTGACCTTCTAACATACTGATAGCATTTCCAGTAAATGTTAACTCCCAGTTATTTCAGTATATAATTAAGTTCTGCAAGGAATACAATCTGTTAACATTTCTGCATTTCTACTTCCTTTTGATATTCCTTTTAATCAAACCAGAGAACACAGGAAACGGTCAGCAGAATAAATTCAACCACAATACCTGCTGGCTCAAATCAAACTGACTCTTATCTATTAGCCTCACTAAATCTAATGTCTAAAATTCTCATGGTACTTGAAGCCCGGGCCATGAATGAGAAAATAATATTTATGCTGAACTGATTGAATTGGCTCCCTGTCCACATTTCAGTAACATGATAAAATGTGTTTCTTTGGGATTATTGAGAAAATATAAGGTGAGCAAAATTGAGTGAGGTCACAAAAGTTCATAGCAGTTTCCGGAGGAAATTGTGAACACACACACACGCATGCACACACACACGTGCGCGCGCACACACCCACACTCACACACACACACACACACACACACACACATGCACATGTCTGGACTCAGCCCCAAACATCAGAGAGCAGCCTGGGAAACGTGCGGTCCTCCTGTTGGCCATACGACGCACGGCTAATCCATCCATACGTGGGTAGGAAAAGAGCACAGCGTAAGGCTAATTAATACAGCACTGGCAGAAGGTCCTTTTATTGCCTCCATAGCAAAACCCAAGCTCAGGTCTGCCACAGCAGCGTTTCAACGACAGGGTGAGACTGGTGAAAATGCGCAGCTGTACACTGCCCTCCTTATGAGATGTGCTATTTGATACACACATTGATTAAAGCATACTTTAATCTTGCTTGGTTTCAGGTGCCTACTTGGTGTAAAGTAGGTTGTGTCATGCAGTGTAAGGAGGGAAAGATGGAGGATTGGAGGTTGGCTACGTCAGAGTAGTTTCTGAAAGGACATTCCGGCTGCTTCAAACCAAATCCAATTCAAAGAGTGAGAACTGTGCCAGCTTTGGGCCTCTGTTAGCCTGCAGGGCTCTGCTCATAATACAGCAGCCATTTGCAATCTTCTACATTTCTCAGCTTTCTCTGTGTTCGATTCAGGCCAAATTCAACCCATGGGGCTTAACATCTACCTTTTTGCAAACACATTACTTTTAGAGTATACATGCATTCTGAAATTATGTAAATAATGCAATCGATGGTTTAGATTATTTCACTTTAAAAATAAATGCAGCTCTCCCCTTGAACAAACACATATTGCCACATCCACGGTTAATTATTTGGTGAATAAATAGTTTCCCATCACCACAGTACAGAAAAAAAACTACAGCAGACATATTACTTCCTGATAAATATATTTCAGCATTTGACATTTGTTTTAAAGTTTTGTTTGAAGATGAAAAAAGTAATAAAACCCACACTATCTGTGAAAGTGAAGTAAATCACTCACAGTGTTTTTAATGAGTGTATTTGATGTGCTATAGAGCTAGGAGGGGAGGCTCTGTTATCTATAGTGGAGTGGGGCATGACCTCCCCAAGGTCATTTCTCCTGATTGGAGATGGAGGGGAGGGTGCTGTCAGTCTGATTGGCTGGAGGGAGTCCAGCTTTATCCAAGCCTGTCAGGAGGGGGGTGGAGGCAAGGAGTGTTCGTTTTTGGGAGTGCCTCCATTGTTGACAGGCCCAGGATTGTTTGGGATGAGGTTGTAAAACACAAGCTATCACATAAACCAGACACTGCGGTCCTGTGTTTGAATTAGTTCCAGACCAATATCTGGGCGGACTGATATATAGGGCCAATATTTCAATTTCTGGACCATATCTGTATTGGTAATTAAGGTGGCTGACGTAGAGGACCTATATAATAATAATAATAATAATAATAATAATAATAATAATAATAATAATAATAAACTTTATTTGTATAGCACTTTTCAAAAACAAAGTTACAAAGTGCTTTACACACAAAAAAGAAATAAAATAATACAAGATGTAGACGACAGCTTAAGGGACACATTAAAACAAAGTATATGAATAAATTAACATGAAAATAGGAGCAGCATGAGAGAGGGCCAAACAGAAGAACAGATACAGATACAGATACAAGGTTAAAAGAATATAGTAAATAACAGGATGTTAAAAATATACAAAACATAAGAGTAGAAAAGGTATTAAGAGGTCTAAAACATTAAAAACAACTTTGTAAAAATTTGTATATATACATTGTTTATTTTGTAAATTGACACCTGGGTGCTCCTAAGACTCCATCTCTACATCTAAAATGAACGTATTTCTAAATGAAACAGACACAAAGTGTTATGCTAGCACAATAGGGAAAATCTACGAAGACAAGAGGAGCTCTGGCAGGTGCAAATGCAGATGAGCTATGCTTCTTGTTTTATAATGTGTCACTAACTTACTGGCAGTGGCTTTAAACAGATCACAAGGTGAACACACAAATGCAGTTTCTCTCCTGATGGAACCTAGGTCTGTTCCACAAGCTAATTTGTATTTTTTCTGGACACAGATCTGACCAACCAATTTTATTCAGTTTCCGAAGAAAATGTAATATTTTCAAAGACTGGGTAACTGACCCATCACTTAGCTTTAGCAAGCTAGTCCAAACACATTATAAAGCATTTAAGCTTAATGCAACATGCTCAAAACTGAGGAAATGTGAACCAAGGGAAAAATGCCCCAAATAAAATACATAACTATCAATACTGAGAAAAAATATACAAAGAAAAAAATGGTAATATAATTTGGTGCAAGTAGGGTAGTCCTGAGTTACAGTGCTGAGTTTCACAGCTGAGTTTCAGTGCTGAGTTACAGTCCTGAGTTATGGTGCTGAGTTACAGTGCTGAGTTACAGTCCTGAGTTATGGTGCTGAGTTACAGTCCTGAGTTACAGTGCTGAGTTATGGTTCTGAGTTACAGTGCTGAGTTAAAGTGCTGAGTTACAGTCCTGAGTTATGGTGCTGAGTTACAGTCCTGAGTTACAGAGCTGAGTTTCAGTGCTGAGTTACAGGACTGAGTTTCAGTGCTGAGTTACAGTCCTGAGTTATGGTGCTGAGTTACAGTCCTGAGTTACAGTACTGAGTTATGGTGCTGAGTTACAGTCCTGAGTTACAGTGCTGAGTTATGGTTCTGAGTTACAGTGCTGAGTTAAAGTGCTGAGTTACGGTATTGAGTTACAGGGCTGAGTTACAGTCCATGAGTTCCAGTGCTGAGCTACAGTGCTGAGTTAAAGTGCTGAGTTACGGTATTGAGTTACAGGGCTGAGTTACAGTCCATGAGTTCCAGTGCTGAGTTACTGTGCTGAGTTAAAGTGCTGAGTTACGGTATTGAGTTACAGGGCTGAGTTACAGTCCATGAGTTCCAGTGCTGAGCTACAGTGCTGAGTTAAAGTGCTGAGTTACGGTATTGAGTTACAGGGCTGAGTTACAGTCCATGAGTTCCAGTGCTGAGTTACTGTGCTGAGTTATGGTGTTGAGTTTCAGTGCTGAGTTACAGTGCTAAGTTACAGGACTGCGTTTCAGTGCTGAGTTACAGTGCTAAGTTACAGGGCTGAGTTAAGGTGCTGAGTTACTGTGCTGAGTTACAGTCTTGAGTTATGGTGCTGAGTTTCAATGCTGATTTAAAGTCCTGAGTTTCAGTGTTGAGTTATGGTGCTGAGTTACAGCGCTGAGTTACTGTGCTGAGATGCATCTGCTAGTTTCAGGGTTGCCTTTAGAGGTTTCTGCGGGCTTCCATATCTCTGCCGGGCCTCTATAAACATGTCCTGTCGCCTACGCTGAACCATGCGCAAAGAATGCACCATCAGCAAAGAGTGCGGATTGTGAAAAGCAACATTTGGAGTTCTCCAGTGATTCCCTCTGACCACAAACACATTTCCCCAATTACGGTCTCATATTGTTTTAGACAAGGGAACCCCCCAAAGGAAACCTCCATATGGGGCCTTCGCTATTGGTAATACATTTTTCAGCCATCTGAAAGTGATTATGATCTGGAACACATTCTGAGCTCCCCTGTCCCCTGGCTGCCAGGAGCTTTAATTATTTAAGTTATTATCTAATTGCGTTTCTGTACAATATCGCTGAAGTAATTCAATCACAGTAGATGTGCACAGCTACACTGATGCATTTTTCTGTTAATAAGTTTAACATGTTGACCTTGCTGGTAACAGAAACTGCCAATGGCGGGGAACAGCGCACAGGAAAAATTATAAACAATAAATCACCAGTCACTTCTAGAGATTGCACTGCCAACATGTGCATGCATGCATTACTGTTGCAAGCTGTGCCACAAAGCACAATAGCTGCAAAAACACTTTTATGTGCATCTGTGATGAATTCCAGTACACCATTATGCCAAAATCTCAGACTGTCAGAATGAGCACTGCTGACATTTTGGTTTTCTGTGTCAGGACAGGGAAAGGGCATGAACTGTGGAAGCTGGGGACGTCCATGTCAGATATAAACCGGAAAAAAAAAAAACATGTTCGATGTCATTTTGGGAGAAGGAAATCAGAATAAAACCTCTTACACTTTATCCGGGGTAAAATTCCAAATAATCAGAGCACATGATCTGTTATTTTAGTTTCGTTGAACAGGGTTCAAGTGGTTGGTCATTTACGGGGAGTAATAGTGGACATCCGCATGTACGGCTGTGCCAAGCTTTCCGATTGGCCAAAGGTTTATAAAATGGAGGGTCGCAGGTCTTCAGCTCCATAAGAGGTTTCCTGTTGACTTAATGAGCTTCACTAAAGGACTGTGCACATCAGCAGAACCATTCTACATTCAGGCTTATTATTTTTGGATCTTTAATTTGTAACATTAGTTTGGAATTGTTTATTTGAGCAAATTCAAACCTTCAGGCCAATCAGATGCCTTCATAAACTAACAAAGAAAACCCGTTCATTTCTCTCTTTCTCTCTCTCTTTTACAGAAAAAACATGGATGTCAGCAGAAGTGTACTGCACTTAATGGTCCAGATGATTTACGTCATATATTCATACACATCTCAGCAAATCTGAGCTGAAAGCTGTGGAACAATTTATTACATTTGCTCATGTGAAAAACGCTAAGCAGAAACGGGTTGTTTTCGCCAGATGGGGAAGTGCCCACCGTATGCCAAATCCACACTGGCCAGCTCTCCGTGCCAGTCAGGGCAGCAGTGCCCCCCCCCCCCCCCCCCAACCCCCCTTCCAGCACACACATCCCATGCTTCAGACTCGCCCCTTCACCCTCGACAGTGGAGTTGCAGTAGTAATGGTGCAATAAAGTACAGTTGTGAAAGGATAGGCTTAGCTGTGTGGTGGTATTTACTTTTGTTCACAATGCTAATTGGTGGTTTGTTTGGCTAACGTTACACTTCTCCATAATAAACAGACTTCCGTGCCTTCTTGGTGACGTCATTCTTCCTGAGATCTACAGTACACTGATGTTCTCTCCTTCTGTAAATCACTCTCTATATGCATCTGCTCAGTGAAGGTAATGTAATGTAATTTAGTCGAATGCATTCACACTGCTCATAAATCTATATTTGGTGTGTTTTATTTCCCAGCATTCCCACGGTTGAAATCTTAAACATTCTGCACAACTTGCCAAACTAGTATTTCTATCGTCAGGATCACCACTGAGCTTGCTGTATATGGTATGAGAAACATACCCCCATTTAACTGACAAGAAGAAAAAAGCTACACTGCAGCTCAGCAGAATATGGGTTTGGTATCTACTGCTGGGTTTGTATCTGCGATCTAGGCAAAGGTGCTGTACCCTTGAGAAATGAACTTCAGTTATTATTTCATCATCCATACAAAATCAATCATGTTCAAAATTGGCATACGTGCGGTTGCATGGCAAGAACAACCAATCAGATCGGAATAAATGTCCGTGCTGGCTTGGTTCTGACAATCTGATCCTTCACACTTAAAAACAGTCATTTAGTACCAGGATCTGGCCCCGTGTGCTGCTTACATTGATTCTGTTATGACAAGCTGAGAGAAAGGCTTGATTGCAAAAACTGAGAAAACCTGACATAGGCATCGATTGTGTCGCAATCACATGAAGCGTTTTCATTTTATCCGAACGATTTTCAATTTGTGCCGCATATAAACTAACTTTCCAGCAAGCGTGGCAATGTGATTACTGGATGTAGTCGTGGAACTTGGATATAAGACAACAAATATTCAGAGTGACATATTGGAAGTGAAATGCCTATAAAAAAACAGGCCTGTACCACATACTGAATAATCTGTAGTGCATTAATTTCAGATCGCACAACTCGAGCGAGCTCCAGCCAAGACCGACTCGGCTGCAGATGGTTTTATATCGGCGCTGACACCTTTTGGGCCTGCCCTCGTCTGAAACGACACGTTCTGTGAGGTTCTGACTGACTGCTCCGCGAACCGAGTGACAGGTTGTCAGTGGCAACGATCGCCCCGACGCGTTTTCAAAAGCCACCCAGAAAACACGGCCTCTGCTCACCCTGTCCCCCATCCATCAAACCGCCACGGTTCGTTTTCATGGTCGGACATGTTTATTTTCAAAGCAGAAACACGCCTAAAAAAATGACATTTTGATTATTATTGTAAAGTAACCGCCAACACAAAAAGCACGTACATAATTATTAATAAGAATATCTATTTCTGCAGAAATTAATGCACCTTCAGATCTTCTTGTCCTTAAGTGTTCCAAAAAAAATAATTGCAACAATCCATTGAAGGAGAATACTCAAATTACTACAGACAAACATATGAATTATATTGCTTTTCCTTATTGGGCAACTATTGGTTAAAGTATCATGTGAAGATTCGCATCAGATTTCAACTCATAAATGGTCAGTGTTGGATTTTCTGTCCTTAGCCCAACTACTTAATGAACAGAATAAACCACAAGCCCCCAGAAAAAAAGATGGAAAATATGGTGCAAATGTGTGAATATCTCAGAAAACCACACCAGCATAATCACAGATGGAAGAGCGGTGTGGTGGTTGAGCGCCTGGATACATAACCAGATGACTAAGAGGGAGTAATAAAATTTACAGACAGAATAATGGCCTGGATTCAACCAACATTCATTCTTAAATTCCACTCCTGCACTTGTTAGTGCCTTCCTACCACAAACACAGTTTGCCAACTTCAGCAATCACCAAAATTAACTTTTTTGGGTTGCTTTTGGGTAAATAGTGCAATTTAACTGCATAATTCAATAGTGCTGGAAATTTTAGAAGGCCTAAAACTCGCATTTATTCAAACTTTATTTGTAAGTTTAATGATGTTTACATGTTTGGCTGAATCTAGGACCATGCTTGGGTACCTTTTGCACAAGACACTGCCCTGAACAGCCTTGGTAAACACATCCAACTGTATATACAACATTCACGTATGTATCAACATTCATTCAGCTGCTGTAAGCTACTGTGGGGAAAAGTGTCTGCATAGCAGATAAACAATATCATCAGATTAAACATTCTACTGTAGAGCAAAGTAATCACTCTTCAAGATTCCCGGACAAGATGAACACTGTTGATCATACCGTTGAATATAAAGCACACTTTCAAATATCCTCACCCACTGTACGAGGCTGAGTTCCTCATATTTGCTGCCAGTGATTTTAATACCATCATATTTAAAGCGACTGATTTTAATATTGCCATAAGTAATGAGACATGTTTAAAAACATTTCCAGCTGGCTGAACCGCGACATATTGTATTTCAAGCTTTCTTAAGCACATAGAAAGGCCTTCTCAGGGATGTTTGATGTCTGAGGCCTTTTCCACCGAATCCTCTTTTTTTAGCAAAGCCGAGGTTTTCGGTGAAGAATCGGCTGAGCTTCCTCTCGCCACACAGCGCGCACCGGCGTTAGCGTCAGGTGGCGAGTGATGACGCGACTGGCCCGTACTGAACCGCACACGTGCGAGGCTGACCTCCAGGGCCAGGGACAATTCCACAGAGGATAAATCTGCCTGCCGAGTCACGTGACCTCCCCCTGGCCTACCCCAGCGGATCTGACTGACTGATGATACAGCGCATGACAGCTGAGGACCGAGTTTTTCCCAATATCACACAGTAAAGAGATTGATTTGTACTTGAGAACATGGCCAGTCAAAGCGATCGAATCAATCACACAAGAGCACGTGAGAGAATGCTGGCTGCCCGACTGACCTACAGTACAGCCCACAGTGTGAACACGGGGAAGAAACGCCCCTGCTCTAACAAAGCAAGGGGAGATCTATCTCATCGCTCACACACAATCAAGGAGATAGGACTCAACATTACGCCTGTCACCTTCAAACAGGCGTACAACAATCATTCCCTGCCACAGATGCACGATTCTGCAGCTCGTATGCTATATGCCACAGTGCATTTACAAAAATTACTTCAAAAAGACCGCATGTAATTTCATTGTTATTAAAGGTGTTTATTGTGATCCTTTTCTCTGAATTATGGCTTCTCAGAAGAACTAGAAGCACTGCTGTTTCAGTTTCTACATTTAGTATTATGTAGAAACCCCACTTTCATTAAATACAGTCAGTTAAATACAAGTATGTCAATAAAAATTGTTTTTGACTGTAAGAAATTACTTTGCAAAAATAAACACTGTGCCTTAAACTTTTGTGTACTGAAACTACCCCACTCTGGTGTGTGAAAAAAATGCCACAATCTGATGAGAGTCATTAAGAGCTACACATAACACCTGGCACTCATCTCTTACGAGGCGTTCTCACTGAATCTGGCACTCGTTGCATCCCACATTACAGGCACCCAAAGGACATTGAGCTCGGGTTTCTAATACAGCACCTGATTACTGTGAACTACCAAAGTGACAGTTCTGTGTCAAAGTCCACCTTTACCGTTACTATTTTCCAAAAGGTGAGTTTGATCTGTTCTTCTGGCAGTGATCTGTGTGTGAACAGGGTCAGTCGGACAATCTATGAAACTGGAGAAAGCAATCTGGAATCCCGCCACTTGTGCTGGTAGTTTGAAGCTAAGTGTGGGAGACCTGGCTGGTGGCCAGTTCTTTTTCTCAGGCCTACAGCCTATTACAGTAAATACACTACATGGCCAAAAGTATCTGGACAACCCTTGGTCTGTGGCTGTTTTCGTGGTTTGGGCCAGGCCCCCTAGTTCCAATGAAGGCAAATCTTAATGCAGCAGCATACAATCACATTCTAGACGATTCTGTGCTTCCCCAACAGTTTGGGGAAGGGCCCTTCCACTTTTTTTAGCATGACAATGCCACCGGGCACATAGGGAGGTCCATATAGAAATGGTATGGTCAAGAATGGTGTGGAAGAAATTGATTGGCCTGCACAGAGCCCTGACCTCAACCCTATCCAACACCTTTGGGATCAATTGGAAAACCAACTGTGAGCCAGGCCTAATCGCCCAATCAGTGCCCAGCCTCACTAATGCCCTTCTGGCTGAATGGAAGCAAATCCCTGCAGCAATGCTCCAACATCTCGTATAAAGCCTTCCCAGAAGAGTGGAGGTTGTTACAGCAACAAAGGGTGGACCAACTCCATATTAACGCTGATAATTTTTGATGAGTTGTTGGGTGTCAGGTGTCCACATACAATTGGCCATGTATTGTATAATCCTGCTACATTTGTAGAGAAACGGTAAGGGAAAAGGAATGCACGCCTTGCAGTGTCAGGCTCCATATGGGGGTCAATCAGCACTAAAGCTGCCTCAGGATGGCACCCACAGCTGCTCCCCACAGCTGCTCTCCACAGCTGCTCTCCGCTGCTGCTCCCCACAGCTACTCTCCACAGCTACTCTCCACAGCTGCTCTCCGCTGCTGCTCTCCACTACTGCTCTCCACTGCTGCTCTCCCGTTAAACAGAGTGTGTGGCGGGAAAGGCATATCAGCGGGTCACATGTTTAAGATCGCGCCTGTGAGACCCATGACATCATTCCCCAATCAGGAACACACAGCGAGGACGGGAAACACACATTCTGTTATCAGCAAACACAACAGCGTCCCATCAGTAAAAGGGCTGGCTGCGGTAACTACGGCAAACAGCAGGAGACAAACAGTACTGAGTACTTCCTTAAATAAAGCCACAACAGTCTCAAGTCCTAAGCCTGGTACAGGTAAACAAACTGTTACATTTGCGTAAAGTTTATTATATATTTAAGGTGGCGCAGTCCTGAAGAGGCCAATCCTGACTGTATTGGACTGATAGCAGCTTTGATGCGCTTCCAGCAAGTGGAGGTCAAGTCTGAGTTGTGTATCTGACTGAAACGATCTCAGCTGCAGTCCACACAAAGGGAGTTTGCTCCTATCTCAGGATGAAAGCCAATAGACTGGTTTTTAACAAAAATGTAAAGACCTTGTACACTTGTTTCTCACAGCTGTTCTCACGTACCTCAAGCCCCAAGATAACAATGGTATTATTTCAAATTCCTAAATGGGAAAAAAAATTCCTTTTGATGTCATTTCTAAACACAAACATCAGATGTACGACACAGGATGTTAGTTCTGTATTGATATTCACTTCAAGATCACTGACGATTAGCAGTCCACTAAATGGACTCACTGCTGATTGGTTAAAATGTAAATGCCACACAACTTCTAAAAGCAACATTAATGCCCAGTACCAATATGCTGTCACTCCCATTAATAAACAAATAAGACAACTAAAATTTTAAATATCTTAGTCTTTGTTCTTTAGGAGTAATAAAAGACGTGATGACTTAAAATAACTGCTCTCATTGGAAAGACTGAGACGCTGGCAGAGTTTAATCCCGGAAAAGTATCAATCAATCAATCAATCAATCAAACTTTATTTGTACAGCACATTTCATACAGTAAGTGCAACTCAATGTGCTTCACAGAAAATAATTGAAAAAAGAATAATTAAAATAATTAAAAATAATGATTTCAATTATAATTAAAATAATTAAAAAGAGAGAAAGGAACAAACAAATAATAATAGTAATAGTAATAATAATAATAACAATAAATAAAAAAATAAATAAAATAAATAAAAGCAATGCAAAAACCTAGATAAAAGCAATGCCAAAAAGGTGTGTCTTAAGATTTCTTTTAAAAATGTCCACAGATTCAGAAACCCGTAGATCCTCCGGCAGGCTGTTCCAAAGGCTAGGACCATAATAGCTAAAAGCTGCTTCTCCATGCCTTTTTGTTCTAGCCTTTGGAACAGTTAAGAGACCAGCGTCGGAGGATCTCAGGGTTCTGCCGGGGACATACCTAAAAAGCATCTCGGATAAATAGGCAGGTGCATTGCCATTTAGTGATTTAAAAACCAATTAAAGGATCTTAAAATCTATTCTAAAACTAACAGACAACCAATGCAGGGACTTTAAAATGGGAGTGATGTGTGCTCTCCTTCTGGTCTTTGTCAGTACGCGTGCTGCTGCGTTCTGCACAAGTTGTAACTGACCAATTGCTTTTTTTTGGAAGACCAGACAGGAGAGCATTACAGTAATCAAGCCTGTTAGTAATAAAACCATGCATTATTTTTTCAGTATTAGCCTGAGATAGAAACGGTCGAAATATTCCTTAAATGGTAAAAAGATAATTTTGTGACATTTCTGATGTGTGCCGCCAAATTTAAGTCTGAGTCAATAATGACACTGAGGTTTTTGACCTGGTCCTTGGTGTTGAGTGCAAGTGATTGTAATTGTACAGACAGTTTCTCTCTCTGGGCCTTTTCCCCAATGACTAGCTTTGCCACGAGACATTACTGAAGGCACCGATTCCCCGCACAGGTCTGCCTCAGAGAGCATTCATTACGAACACAAACACACTGACGGCACGGTCAAACAGCACAGTAAATACATCTGACATTTACCTGATGCAGTCACAATGTGTTAGTCTCTGAAGAAACTGGGTCAACATACAGTAAAGCAAGTCTGACAAACATGTATTCCTCTGTTTTCAAGGTTTTAAACAAAGCCAGTTTACAATTAAAAAAATGATATATGGCTAGTTTTTATTGCACAATATATTATCTTTGAAATCTGACCCTTGGTCTTTATACACTGATATGTGAGACAGCATGTGCCTGGGTCTTGTACATTTCCTGCCCGCACCAGTTTTTCATGTTTGATTGATGGTCTCCTTCATAAAGCAATGCAATTTGATACATACATTTCTGACATCAGTAGGATCTCCCTGGCCAATCACAGCCTACCCACTACTTCCGCTGGATTGTTTTATGGATCCTATTCTGTTGATCACCTGACTGATACCTTGCATTCTCTATGGTTATTTTTGAATGCATGCATATTTTTGCCATTGTTAGTCTCTTGACATGCTCTCTTGAATATAAATTATATGAGCACTATATATATTTCATGCGCACTGTCTTTATATTATTTTGAGAATCCCTAACAGAGGCTAATAATGCATTTATTTTCACAATAAAGGTTTACCTTCTTCCATTCAGCTCCCGCTGGAATGCTTTCCCTTCATATAGTTACTTTATACAGAGATTCTCACGACTCACTGTTAGCCAGGACTACACGTCTGCCATCTGTCTTCCAGTGAAACTTCCCAGCAAAACCACTTTATGAGTCAGAGAGATATGAATATATGAATATGCCTCTCATATCCCTGCTCACATGAACACTCTTGCTCTAAAATAACGAATTAGAAAAAAAAACTTTATATAGGCTGTCACCTTCAATGAAACTTCCCAGCAAAACCACTTTATGAGTCAGAGAGATATGAATATATGAATATGCCTCTCATATCACTGCTCACATGAACACTCTTGCTCTAAAACAACAAATAAAAAACTTTATATAGGCTGCCATTTTTCAGATTTCACATTGCACCTGATTCTGTATGCAAAGCTGTGATAGCCTTGTGCTGGAACTCAATAAAGGAATTAATTTGCTGAAATTATAAATTATTCTACTGACATTAAAGGCGCAGTTTGTTATAAAATACATTTCTCGATGTAAGAAAATGGATGAATGGCACTATTTAGGGTGACCTGTCCCTTTAATGCAGGCTACAAAGCTTAAAAGAACATCCTAAAGTGAAATCCTGTTACAGTATTCCTACCCAGGATGCCGCAGTTAGATTACTAAGGCTAAAGCCCCATGGCCTCATGCATGGTGACAGGTAAAGCCTTCATGAACCTCATCATGCTACCGGGTAGCTGGAAGCATGCATGGTGACACTAAAGATGGCTCCCGCGGTGACCTCATCACATAAAGATATCATGCATGGTCTGAGCGGCGTCAGAACTACAGCTGGTTGTCAGGGGAACGCTGCAGCGGAGATATGCCGCCCTCGCGGCTGAGCGCGGTCTCGCGCCACGGAGCGAAGCGGAAAGGGGAAGTGGCCCTCCAGCTTCCTGCGGGCTGTGCGCAGTGACTCATCAGACTCCTGACTGGAGCCCACGGTTACACCAACCCAAAAATCAACCGGGACTAACACAGAGACGCCCCTCCACGCACTGAAAGCCATTCTCACATCTACTATATTTAGAAACACACACGCACGTATACGCGCGCACACATACACACGTCCGCTCGCACGCACACATGCACGCACACACACACGCACACACAGGGCTAGAGAAATTCTTACATCAATGATGATGAAATATATGAACATATACGGGTACAGATACAGAGATGCAGAAAAAGAATGTTTTCAGACGACTTAAAAGAACAAATATGCGATCTTGGCCCTCTAGTTCATGGTTAAATTTTGAATCTTACAAACCCAGCATATACTGATTCTTCATGCCAAGGAACTCAATGTTCACAGATTGCATTAAGGATGATGTAAAAAGAAGTATCATTAGTACAACGATGGCACTATTATGATTAGGTTTGTAACTGGGTGTGGTAAAGGATGTGGGTTTGATTCCGAGTTTGAATATATGAAAGTGTCTGCTACTAAATGTATGCATGTTCCGCTGTATAGATGGGGTTTTACGGCATGGCATCAAACAGCGCCTGATGCTACAATGAGCCGGTCTGAACAAGGTGCCAGTCAGTCGGACTCTCTGCTCTGGAGAATGGGGTGGAGCCAAAGGACTCTATAAAGTGTATAGATAGGGGCTGAAAGGCCTTTTAAAGCTGGAGCATGCAGGGTAAAGGGGGCTAGGATGCCTGGAGAGGACCCCGGTCTAAACGCACCGCCGAAAATGTCCCCGCCGGCGACGGGCGCGAATGGCGGTAACCGCTTATCGTTTCGGTTTCGCCAGCCGGTCCTTACTTAGCGCCGCGGCTAAACGGCAGCGGACAACGCGCTGTCCTAGCCTCGCCGGTTCTGTGCGGTCGTCCCTCGCCGAGCCCGTCGAGGAATACGAGCTACGCGAAGCACGTCATCGCAGCGGCGCGCGAGGCCCGGGGGAATCTCCAGATAGCAGCGCTTCCCCGCCGGACGCAAAATGACCCGGAGAGATACGGGAGAGGCCGCGGTCAGCTGGCACCGCGCGGAACGAGGCTAAACGCCGCTATCTGCCGAACACGTGACCCTGGCCTATTTTTACCGAGCGCGACGACAGCGTCGTTTCCCTCGAGAGAGGACAGACCCTGTCCAATTTCACCGTGTGGACGGTAAATATGAGCGGCAGCCTAATCGAAACGGCTCACGCGATACGGACGTGTTGAGATATCGTAATTCGAAGAACAATTACAACAACAACAAAGCATATCGTGTGTCTGTCGAAAGAACAATTACAACAACAACACTCGTGAACAGCCAAGATGGTTCCACTTAAAACTGGCATATTTGAATATGTGTACATGTATGAATTTACGTGAACAAAGTGCAAAATATAAATATCTATATTATGCCACACTGATATAATCAAATGCACCATGCCCAATGTAAATGACAAACCTGTCACAGATGATGCATTTGCTCCAGTGGCACGAGGACGGCCTCGGTGCTGTTTCATTATTGGTTTATTAGCCGACCTGTAACCTTTGACATTTCACAAGTAACATGAAAGGTTACCGCAAAAAACGGACCACCGGAAAATCCCATTGGAGAAAGAAATGTTAACGGTTCACTGAGCTATTGCACGGCAATTCCTGTAAAACTTGCTATGTTAACCTTTGTGCCAGCTCACTGAATTTAATCAGCAAAGCTGCGGTGGTTTAATTCGATTGCACGACACTGCACAACAAAAATGCAGACCTAATAAAACACACTGCGGCCTGAAACAACTCAAGTGAGCATTTTTACGCTCGCGTTCTGTAGAGCGATCAGGATTCAAGCTCAAGTCAGCGAAGGAAATACGCGGCTCCATCACGTTCAATTATTTGCGGCAAAAACCCCGAAAACGGGCCGGCCGGAGGATCGGAGCGGTTTCCCCGGCAACCGCTTCCCACAGTTCCTTCTGAGGTGTCATTCCTCCGATTCCGCCATGTGCACCGGCATTCCTGGTCTAATCTCTGCTTTCCTAATCTTTTCCCCAGGAGAGCACGGCTGGAGTGTGGTGGAAAATATAACAAGCAATGGAAACTGAAAAGACCCACTGTAAACCCGTTCACACGTTCCGAATAAGCCGTCGCTGAAGATTTAATCGTGATACCGAAAAAAACTGAGACAGAACCCTTTTTTCTCAAAACCTGGACTCATTTTTTCCACAGAGGATGCAGTTACCTGGGAGACGGTGGCTCCACACAAACGTAGAGCCCCTCAAACAGACGAAAAAGGAAAAGAAGAGGAAGGCACATAAAAACAGCGACACGCCCGGTGGGACGGCCCCCCAAAAATCTCCCCCTCACCAAGCAGGAGCACCCCAAACTTCCCCCTCACCAAGCAGAATTCCCCCCAAACTTCCCCCTCACCAAGCAGAATTACCCCCAAACTTCCCCCTCACCAAGCAGAAGTACCCCCAAACTTCCCCCTCACCAAGCAGAATTCCCCCCAAACTTCCCCCTCACCAAGCAGAATTACCCCCAAACTTCCCCCTCACCGAGCAGAAGTCCCCCCAAACTTCCCCCTCACCGAGCAGAAGTACCCCCAAACTTCCCCCGCACAGAGCAGGAGCACCTCCCAAACCCCCCCTTCCCCCTCACCAAGCAGGAGCACCTACCTCTCCCCCTTACCCAGCAGGAGCATGCCCCGGGTCACCTCCCCCTTACCCAGCAGGAGACGCCCTTGGTACCCCCCCAAACTTACCCCCCGCCTCCCCTCCCCACAGAGCAGGAGCACCTCCCAAACCCCTCCCCCTTACCCAGCAGGAGCACGCCCCTCACCTCCCCCTTACCCAGCAGGAGCACGCCTCCCCTCCCCCTTACCCAAGGAGCACCTCCCTCCCCCTTACCCAGCAGGAGCACGCCCCGGGTCAGACCTCCCCCTTACCCAGCAGGAGCACGCCCCCCCTCCCCCTTACCCAGCAGGAGCACGCCTCCCCTCCCCCTTACCCAGCAGGAGCACGCCCCCCCTCCCCCTTACCCAGCAGGAGCACGCCCCGGGTCAGGCCGTAGACGTCGATCATGGCCCACAGGGGCCCGGCGGTGTGGACGCCGCTGAAGAACAGCATGGCCGCCGAGCCGTTGACGCGGTAGAAGACCCGCCCCTTCTTGTCCACCCAGAAGGCGACGACGTTCCCCTCGCTGGCGAACTCCTCGGGCAGGGCCTTGCCCCAGAAGCCGGTCTGGGACACCAGGTCGGGGCAGGCGTATTTGGGCAGGCTGTCCGGATGGATGCGGGACGGGTCCTTGGAGGTGAAGCCCAGCCGCAGGGCTCCGCTCCAGCAGGGCTGCTTCTTGGTGATCTGCGGGAACACAGGAGGCTCGTCTGCGCCCCTCACAGGAAGACTGCACTCCGCTGCGATACCGAGGGCTTCGCACCCTTCCTATCAACGCGCTGCGCTGAGCGGACAGCTACACCGGGGTGAGGGTTTGCAGAATTCTTAATCACAGAACGTATAAGACCAATCCATTGCATTGCAATGCATTAGCATTTAGCAGACGCTCTTATCCACAACGACTTACTCAACTTTTTACATAGCATTAACATTGCATCCAATTATACAGCTGAATATATGCTGAAGCACTACAGGTTAACATGACATTACAACACTGCCATTCCATAAGCATCACTGGGCCCCAAGCAGAGTTGATTATAGCCATGCAGAGCTGTTGTATAGGGATGAAGGGGCTTTCCTGGGTGCACGGAGTGCACAAACACAAACACAAACACAAAACATGGCCTGGGTGTCTGGACTGCACAAACACAAACAACAGAAACGCGCCGGAGTAGTAGCTGCTATTTTTGTGACCTTATCTCCGGCAAACCACCAAAGCAACATGAGGAAACCAGCCGTGGCAAGGGGGGGGGGGGGCGCGTGTGGGTCGACAGGGGCAGCGCGATCCCTATCAGCAGTGGAAACTCGCAGATCTGCCGCAGCCCACACACGAGCAACACACGGGGGGGGTGGGGGGGGGGGGGGCACGACACAGAGCAGCGGGTTCACGTACGAGGCGGGGTTTTTCATTACATTACATTACATTACATTTATTTGGCAGACGCTTTTATCCAAAGCGACGTACAAAAACAGCATTTCATGGTCATAGACAACTGCTAAACACAGGTTCAGTAAGGTACAATACTTATTTTGTACAGCTATTTCTAGCCAAGAACACAGTTCATTTCACACAGTGAACACTATTCAGACCTAACCTCTGCAAAGCCAACTAGGCAAAAGAATAAGCTACAGTATTAGGACAAATACAAATTACCAAAAAGTGCTGGGATGGGGCAACATGTAACAAGCGTCATGAAAAAGGGGGGGGGGGGGGGGGAGATTTAGAGTGGGTACCTTGAGCTTGACCTGCTCGTGCACTGCCACGGGCCGGTTGCTGAAGGTGATGGCGTTGCAGAAGCTGGCCTGCCTCTTCACAGCCCTCTGGGACAGGTCCATGACGATCTGGGAGCCCTTGGCGCTGGGGTGGAAGAGCAGGGGGCTGGCCGGGAGGGCGGGGCCGGAGGAGAGGCAGCGTTTGGGCTTGTGGCGGCATCGGTGGGAGGGGACGGGAAACGGACCGCCCAGAGTACCTGAGGGAGGAGCACAGCAGCGGGGTTACCATGACAGCGCTTCCATCCAGCGTGACATCACAGGACTGAGTCTGACCTTGGCTGAAGACTGGAGGCAGGATGGAAGAACGACAACGCTACTTGATTTCCGAAAATACAAAATATAAAGAAGTCTATAACTTCTGAAACAACAATGTTGACATGGTGAACAGGCCTGCACAGTACTAATCACGTTTCAGCTCTCAAAAAGAAATAGTGAATTTCTTCCAGGGCTGGGATGCCATTTCAATTCGGGTAATGAACTGAAAATGCTCATAATGTTCTATGAGCAATTTAAAACGAATGAGTTTTGAATCATTTCTTAAATTGACTGAACAGAATTGACCCCAACCCTGATTTCCTCAATGATCTGAAGCGCATGACAAAAGCCTTCAGCTGATTTTAGAAAATAAACAACACCGCAGAACCCTCAGAAGGACACAGATGGAACTCTTCTCCCCAGGATTTACCGCAATCAATGGAGATTTCAGGAAGAACGCACACAAATTACACTGCCAGATTCAGAAGGATAGTTTCATAAAATGGCTGCTGCTGGAACATAATTGTGAAACTGAGCAGAGTGCCAGTTCACCGTCTCCCATTCATTAAAATGACCTGCTATGTTTTCAAAATAAACTGCTTCTTCTGGTGACTGTTTTCAATTAAATTTGATTACATTTCCATTTTTGTTCAAATAAGAAAATATATTTATTTCCACACAACATTATTATTATTATTATTATTATTATTATTATAACAATAACAACAACAACAACAACAATAACAATAATAATATAATAATAATAATACTGTTGTACTGCATGCACATGTACACTACAATTCTGTATAATCAGATGCAAAAACTGAATTCACAGAAAGTGAACAGAGAAGGATTCTAATTATCTATGAATCCTTCTCTGTTCACTTTCTGTGAATTCACTGTAGTGTTCCCATAGAGAGCTGAGCAGCTGAGTGGGACTCCGGCAGGACATCAGTAGTTGCTCATCTCTCGTAACCGGCTTTGTGTTTTTGCTTTGAGACATTCGGCCAGCTTGGCACAGGCCGTGACTGAGTGGCATGTTTGAGTAGCGGACCAAACGTTCCCTCATCAGGGCTTACGATGTGATCCTCTGCCAACTGTGGGGGTTCAAGGACGGGACACAGCATTGTATCCAAGGAGGCCCGGACCATCGCTCAGTCCTCACGAATCAGTGTCACAAAGCACATCCGTTTGGGATGGGAGTTTGAATCCAAACATGAAGCGAATGACGTGGCATAAATCGACAGGCAGCGGTGGAAAAGTAATGATGTGGTGCTGTGGTTGGGAACCTGGACCAGGGGGTTGCAGGCTCAAATCACCAAAAACCAAAGAGCAGTTTATGTTCTCCGCAATA
Source organism: Anguilla japonica (assembly GCA_025169545.1). Lineage (NCBI taxonomy): Eukaryota > Metazoa > Chordata > Actinopteri > Anguilliformes > Anguillidae > Anguilla > Anguilla japonica. Next base: position 27,763,934 of record CM045900.1, on the reverse strand, counting down.
AAACTGTACGACAGGAAAATAGGCAAGACCAATTAACCACGTGATTGTACAAGTAATTTTAAAGGTAACATAACTTTCACATCTTGACAATCTAATCCCTAACATATTCCTTGGTGTGAGTGTCAATGTGCAAATATGTGTATTGCAATGAACTGAATACAAACATCACAATTTCATAAGCTCATATTCTAACACTCGCACTCTATATAAGATTCAATAAAAAACATGAGTATTCCCCTGGCTAAGGACACACAGTTGCTACTTCAAAGCCATGAGAGCCAGGCTTCAGGGGGGCCAATCAGCAGGAAGGTATTAGAAACCCTAAAGCCATTGGATGCAGCTCACACGTAACTAATCGCAAAGAGGCGCCGTGAATGGCTGCTTCATGAATGGTCCATGAGCAGGTGCCTGCAAAAACAACAACAGTCTTTTCACGCCGCCATTCCTCGTGGCGCTCAACGTCTCGAGAGAAAGGAAACCTGGTTGGAATTCAAAGCCGGCTCCACCACTGAGCCACGCGGAACAAAAGATGACAGCTGAAAATACGTTTTTCATCACTCTTCTGCACAAATCTTTCAAAATGTCACCTCAGTTGAGACTACAGCAGTAGCATAGGCAGGGTGGGAGGTGCATCCACCTAACTCACCACTTATTGTGCTCATGTCAAGTGCTGGAAGGAACTGTGTATGTCTTAATGGCACCAAGCACGGCCGCCTGACTTAGGAGATAAAACAAAGGGCCCGGAGTCATCGGTACTGTTGAAGGAACGAGCCGACCCTTCGGTCAACCCGACCTCATCCTTTAACATCCACACTCCCCCATCTCCAGCCATTAGTCCATCCCCCGAGGACACTGAGCTCACGAAGAGCAAACCAAACAAAAAACACAGGCCTGCTCTCGCCCATGAATCACAGCAATTAAGCAAAGAAAACTAGAACCAAACTCTCGCCTGTGTAAAGGCCCTGGAAGCTTCGTCAACACCACGTCTTTCAGCTCTTTCTCATTCCCACAGCCCACACAAAATCCACACAGTCTGGAGCCAGCCTGACATTATACATCTTGCAGCTCAGACAATCTCTTTAGTACAGAATCAGATCTGTAAGAATAGGAATGTTCGGTAGATGGGGTATCTTATCTCTCTCAAAGGGGATGTATTTAAGCGGAAATGTAGACACCTCCTATAGGAGCTAATACTGGAAATTCACGCTACCCTCCAGAATGACACCATGTTTGTCATTTAACAGCACCCGAAATTGAGTGATTTACTGTTTCTCCCTAGCCAGATTGTGCTTGCGAACCGAGCCATTTAAAGACTACAGGAATGTGTGTAGAGTAAACCTCATGTAAACCTGAATCCAGCCCTGGTGTGTGTGTAGAGTAGACCTCATGTAAACCTGAATCCAGGCGGATGCTCTCTTTGCCTTTGTTTCATAAAAGATCTGGTAATCTTTCCCATTTTCGTGATTACTTCTTCAACAACACAATCTGTCTTCAGAAGAAGGCCAAAGTACTTTCAGCCAACATCGCTTCCTTAATGTGCTATTAAAAACAATGACAAATCAACAAAAGACACAACTCACATAATTCCCCAAATAATTTCAACAAGAAGAGTATGCTTATGCCCTTCATTGTGATTGCTTTTGCAGATGAAAAAAAGTAAGTCTTACATATGTAAGTAAGTAGCAGAACACTCCATCAAGACGTAAAAATTTGAAAGGCTGTACATATGAAAAGATACATGAGAATCTATTTCCTATTTGATATGTCATCCATGCTATAAAAGATGTTGGATTTTGTAGCAACATGAGACAAGTGTAATCTTTTATCCTGACAGCCTATCCCAGAATGCCTAGCAGCAGTGGTGATGTTGACAAATCCACTGTTTGTATCTGTGTTCCTGTCTGACGATCACTATAACATGTACCTGTGCTTGGGTCACAGACAATTATTCAGCTTAAATATGTAATATAATAATAATAATAATAATAATAATAATAATAATAATAATTCTTCTGCCTAGTTGGCTTTACAGAGGTTAGGTCAGAATAGTGTTCACTGTGTGAACTGTGTTCTTGGCTAGAAATAGCTGTACAAAATAAGTATTGTACCTTACTGATCCTGTGTTTAGCAGTTGTCTATGACCATGAAATGCACTTTTTGTACGTCGCTTTGGATAAAAGCGTCTGCCAAATGAATGTAATGTAATAACAATAATAATAATAATGCATGTAAAAAATTAGAATTGCTACTGCAATGTATACTACCTTCAATTTTCATGTGTATGATGTTATCTAACTTATTGAAGAAACAGTATTGAAAAAGCAAAGTTACATACTTGAAGCAACGGATATTGGTTTAGACGATCATAGTATCATTATAATGATATTCACAAGATTAATAAAAACCAACTGAACGTTTGAGTATGTTTTGAAAAATGCTGTTTATGTCTATTTTTAAATTTAGTCCAGGGCAATATTACATCTGGATCTTTTCCCAAAATTAGTTATACTACGAAGTAATGACCTTTTCGGAGAACCTATTCCACTTGTTCGAATAAACACTTTATAAGTCACTCAAATGTAATGTAATAATCTATTTCAAATCATTAGTTTGATAACACATAAAAAGCTAACTAGCTTCTGAACTATTGTGAAACGTTCATACTCTTGATAGGATTTAACTCACGGTCGAGAAATATATTTATCATCTGATAAGCACACGCATTAACTCCAAGGTAGTTGACACAAGATAATATATATATAAAAACTGCAGCACCACCAGAATGTTTCACAGAACATTCGTGCTGGACGCATGTATAGACCTGTGCTGCCAGCTAATGGCCTGTGGATTTACATTTACAATTTACAGTTATTAAATGTACAATTATTACATTTTTTATTTAATTTTTTATTTATTTAACCTTCATGTATCCAGGGTAGGTTCACTGAGCACGGATGCTATTTTGTAACGCCCTGCTTCACACTCATGCACATTCACACCTGGAAGCTGTCCAGTACAACCACAATCCTCTATTGTTGGCCACTCAGCAGCTCCACTGGAGGGAGGGAACGTTTTTTAGCCAATTAAATCAGGGGATGATTAGGTGGCAAGTTTTTTTGTGAGAGCCAGACCTGGGATTTTAGCCAGGACACTGGGGAACCCCCTACTCTTTGCGATAAGTGTCATGGGATTTTTAATGATCACAGTGAGTCGGGACCTCGGTTTAACATCTCATCCGAAAGACGGCATCTCCTACAGCACAGTGTCCCCATCACTGCACTGGGGCATTGGGATTTATTTGACCAGAGGGAAGATTGCCCCCTGCTGGCCCACCAACACCACTTCCCGCAGCAACCCAAACCCACACTTGCTTAGTTTCAGCCAGTCGGCAGGAGCAGAGTGCTTGGTGGTATGGCCTCATAAAATGGACTCATTAAAAAAATCTACTTTCTTGCAGCAGAGATTCACATTTCCACAATACTTTGTATCAGAACAAAATAAATTTGCTGCAAAATTTGATGAACGTTGCAAAGACAGGAGATGAGAGCAGACAGGACTGAGAGCAGACAGCACAAAGACCAGACAGGACTGAGACCACAGGACTGAGACCAGACAGGACTGAGACCATACAGGACTGAGACCAGACAGGACTGAGAGCCAACAGGACTGAGACCACAGGACCTGATTGAGCACACAGACCATACAGGACAGAGACCAGAGACAGGACTGACCAGACAGGACTGAGGACAGCACAGAGACCAGACCATACAGGACTGAGAGCAGACAGCACAGAGAGCAGACAGGACTGAGATCACAGGACTGAGACCAGACAGGACTGAGACCACAGAACTGAGAGCAGACAGCACAGAGAGCAGACAGGACTGAGACCACAGGACTGAGAGCAGACAGGACTGCCACTCTGAAGACCAAGACAGATAAATGTATTCAAACAACTTTGACTCGTAAGTACACATAAGTGTACTTTATCTTCACAAACTCAGTTTGATAAATTAATCTTGTGATGCTGAATGTTGATCTAATCCCAGCTAAAGCTTGCTGATCAGTCCGATATTCAGCCTTAAAAATGACTCTATTCTCAAACCCACAGCCATGCAGTAATAAATAATAAAAAATGAGTCCCAACAGAGGTCCAGTACATTCTGAATGATGAATCTAATTTTCCACCGGTGGCATTTTATTGCCATACTTTACTTCAGTTGGTTTAGAATCAGACTAGCTGCTATTAGCTGCTATTTGGCCGTGATTCAATGAAAAACTAGTCCGTAACTTTGACCAACAATTAAAATAATTTTCATTCTTTCTTCACATGGTTGGCGAGTTCAGCGATCTCTAAAGGTAACATGACGAACTGGGCTGGCGAAAAAAGAGCAACACTTGAGGTTTACTTCAGTCAAACTTATGAACAGATGTGCACTGAATACAGGCCTCTGCTGCAGCAGTATCTTACTGTCTTACACGCGGTTAAAGAGCTGCCTGCAGGGTGGACAGGGTAAACAATTTCCCTAAAGATGCCCGTCCTTTTCAACTGACATACACAGCCCCAAGAAGCAGGTCCCATTTAGCTCTACCTGCCCCCCCCCCCCCCCAAACCTCACCTCACCTCACCCCGCCCCCCCTCGTGTGACACACCAGTCCAGTCCAGTCATCGTTAGGCCCGACTAGGGTGACAACGAACGCTGACGAGTGTTTCGATGTCAGGCCCTTAAAATGTCTCTCAGTCATTCGTGATGGAATGAAGCTGAACTCCTTCGGTGGCGGCCGATATGACTCGGAGTACGACGGCACACAGAGACAGGAGGACCCGAGTGCCACAGAGAGTTACGGGACAGGCCTGTTCGGGTAACGCACATAAACCTCAGTCATACGCAGTCCTCCGCTGTACACTGATGTGTACTGAGGGGAATTACATAGCAAGCTTATGAATGTACGTTCGCGATTTAAATGCACTGTCACAATAAATATGGAGAATTGACATGGAATGGCTTCAGGTAATACACAGTATGTGAAGTAAAGTGAGGACTGGATTCAGATGATGTTGCACGGCCCAGCACAACCCATATTATTCTCTGCAACAATACAGGACCTGGTGCTTAACAAAGAATGTGCAAAACCACCAAGAAAAATTCTCGTCAACAGCTTTGTTACATAGGTCACATAGGCCCTAAGACATATTGTATTAAGATATAGTATATCAAGACAGCATAACGTGTTGTCATGCTGGTTTAACCCATACACTTTTAAAACTGACCAGCAAACTCAACAAAACCAGTGACACTCACACAATTTGCTCTGTATTAATTAAATGTGTATGATTAAAGTGGCCCAAACCCATCCAGGCACAGCAATCGATAACAGCAGCATTTACTCTCCCTGGTTGCCATGAGCTTTCAATTCTGAATGTATTAAAACTGAAACCCAGAATGATGCGATGCCATGACATTACAAAACTCAGATTTCATCGATGAAAATGTAAATGGTTTAAATACTTGTCCCTCTGCATGCTAATATGTGTGATCTCAGCATGCTGGGATATTGGACAGCGCTGTGCTAATTGATCAACAATGAGGAAGTAGTTCCACAGTCAGGAGAAGGTCAATTATGCGAGAAATGCTCAACGTCATTTTCATTAACAATGAAAGACATCTGGTTTGATTGACTCAGAAGACATATCAAACTTCAACTGAGGCCCCAAAGTCGAAGTACACACCCAAAGCCTGGGGTGCTGCAGTGCTCCCCCCTCTCTCACAAACACACACACACACATCCTTAATTGTTGTATCAGATCAATTATTACAGTGTACTCCATGAGCTCACACTGACATGTGTCTTTGGAATGTATTCAAGGACTTTTTATTGTTGGAGAGGCTGTTTTATATTTTTCGCTAATGTACAATTCATTCCACTTCATGCTGCCTGTAAAATAATAGGAGACCAAATATTTCAAGATTTTTAAACATAGAAAATATCAAATTAATTTGTCTGCGTGAATCATTACAGAAATATTTCATTGTTACTAACATTTAGAGAGTATCCGAATGTGTTTTCTGGAAACAAAGTCTGAAGTATATTTTAAAGAAAATGTAAACTAACGATAACTTTAAAATAAAAAAACAGATGAAGCTACTGTATATATGAACATAAATTAGGGGACAACCATTGTAGAGAGAAAAGAAATCTGGTTTGGTTTCTCAGATATTCTTAAAACGAAACGGAAAGTTATTGAAAAGAACGTGACGGCAAGTTATGGGAATTCCAGAAAGACCTCAGTTTTTATGGCTGGCCAACTACAACGTTACAGAGATAGGTTATCTAAACACCCCCCCCCCCAACACACACAAACACAATATTCTGGACAACATATCCACAACATATATTCTTTTAAGTTGTTACAGTTAATGACGTTGAATGTCAATTACCTCCGTAAAAGCTATAGTTAAATAGATATTAAATAAATAAATAAATAAATAAATAAATAAATAAATAAATAAATAAATACAGCCGAAAACAGCCTATGTTTCTAAAATCGACATCCCGCAATAAATAGAAGTATAACGAGCAGGACCAAATAGAAACCACCTTTCACCCCCGCATAAACGCACGCACGCGCACGCACGCACACACACACACACACACGCATTAAAAACATAAATAGAAGAATATTATTAAAATATTTTCTACAGAGAACCCTCGCAATTTGGTCGCGCGATAACAGCTGACATAAATTCACCAGCATCCTCCTGTAGTCTTGCATAAAGTATACATTTGAATATTTAACTAATCAAGATATAACCCACGTACAGATACAACATTGGCTGGAGTTAGGGTATATAAGGGTATTATTATACTAGCATTACTATGAAAGACTATAAAAAGCAAAATGACAGATACGCTTTGAGACACTTTTATAACAACATTTTAAGTTGCATGATATATACGGCTGTAACATACGGCTTTCACAACAACGCATTGATTACACAGGGTATTAACACTGTGCCATGCCAATAACAGAATTTATTTCCGTCTGAAACATGCTTAGCGTTTTGTCTTACCGTACAAGGTATTTCGAGTTATCTGACCTCCCATTACACGATTCAAGGTGAGCTCTTCTCCGCTATTTTAAAAATAATAATACTATTATTCTGAGTCCGGCTATGAAGCATAATTCCTCGCCTACATGTCGCACATACGGTCTTCCACACGCAGAGATACCGAGAGCACCCCTCTCAAAATAAGCGACCATGAGCCGTTTACTCCACATTGCGTTGTGTCTTCAGTCACAACCTACAACAGCACATTGAAATTAACATAAAGGCGGAGCCATAGTAGGGCATATTAACGCCATCGGTGCCGCACGTGCGAAGACAGCCTGCTGCTGTGACAGTAGTGACAATAGGTACATACAAATGATCGATTAAACTTTGCTTAGAAAACGTAAGCAATTAATAAAATCTTTCATTCTAATATTCAAAATTCACATAATAAAAAAACAAGAATGTATTTACATTTATAGCATCTGTCAATAATAATAATGATATTATTTATTTATTTATGGTTTTACACACTAGCCATCGGAATAACTGAACAGAACTGGAGATTATGTCTGACAGAATGTTTGTATGATGCTTAGTTAATTTAACTTGGGTCCTCCAAGGTCAACAGGTGCCACGTTGCCAAGCTATAAACTGATCGCCAGTACAAACTAACCCTTTCCCACATTGTTCTTCAGTACGCTTCTTTCATAACGACATTTTGTTTATTAGAAACGCGTGTCACAAGGGAAGAAACTACGAGATGAAAGAAAGCTCCCTCTTGATGGATTAGATATTTTTTTGGCAGGATGAAAACCGCGCTAGCATACCCAGACCACACCAGTGCTGCCAGACCGCGTGTTGCCGTGGCAAAGTGTTGGAAATGATTAGTCTGGACTTGGCACCGCTGAAACCCAGCAGCTTCGCTCTGAGCTTTGACGCGGCGTGCCCTCGGATTTTAGACGGCCGGGCTGGCTAGCTGTGTGGGCTTGTGGAGACACTGACCTCCGCTGCCAGTGCTGATTGTGACAGCTTCTCTTCGCACATGGGGAACAATTTTAATTGCCTCTCCGTGTGTGTCATTCATACTGAAGAAATTATAAGACAAATATCTCTCGGCAAATCATTATTTTGATCAGTAGCAACAAAACTTTCCCAAGGCCTTATCATATGTGGAAACAATTAGACAATTGGCCTGGCAGCAGAGCTTGACTATTCCATGTTGACAGATTTAAGTGAGGACTTGTTTCAAGAATAAGACAGGAAAGGACACAGATGGGTTGATGAAGTTAAATAATTTTACTCTGATCACATAACAATATGTATTTAGCTCACAGAAAGTGATACCCTTTCGAGCTGCCAAGTGAGCCCTGCCTAGATTTAAAGGGACTATTCAAGTTATTATTTCCATTTAAGTGTATGTTTTCAATGTTTTTATGAGGGATGAAGGATACCATAGATATTAGAGAGCTTTCTGATGCATTACCTGTTTTGCAGTGGCAGGTCTAGTGTATTTGGAGGTTTGTGGTCCAAAGATTGAAAAAATACACTTCAAGTAACTCCAGTTTATTTCCAGCTGTACAAGATTGCCTACTTTTCAGTTATGTTATGGGCATTCCCCTGAATTCCTGCATCATAAAACTGACAGGCCATCAGAAACCTCTGGAAATATTGATAATATCCTTCACCACACTCAAAATTGTCTGGGCCAATCAAAAACGTAAGCAAATCAATGCAAAGAAAAACTATCCCTGAACAGAAGATCTCTGTATTTCACGTACACATCTGGGGATGTGTCAAATAAATGTTGTTGAATCTGGGGTAATTTTAATCTTGAAACAGTCATCATTGGTTTCTCATTCCAGCTGATGGAAAAAGCATCAGCAATCAAAGCAGATAATTTTCTGAGAAAATTTTCATACCTGAATTTAAATGCTGCCAAGAACATGTTTTTCAAACTGTGCTGGCGTTTTAAACTCAGAATTTCGGGTTTTCTGGATCACAGAAATATGCTTGTTTTCAATCTGTAAGATACTGACTCATTAAAATGTATGTTATTACATTACCACAAACAGCAGAGGCACAACCAAACCATACTGGGGAGGAAGAGAGAGAGAGAGAGAGAGAGAGAGAGAGAGAGAGAGAGAGAGAGAGAAGATAACCACCGCATGGTTACTGAGCTTGCTTGCATGTCGATATAAGTGGCCCCTTGTCAGAGTTCCATTCTCTCAGTAATGTTATTTTGCAGACTTCATACAGGAAGAATGAATTTACAAGCTTTTAAAGGAATGCATCAGTGGCTTTTTTCTAATCAAGTGTAGCACTGTTAAAAAAACACTTAAAGAAATGAATTGCGACGGTGGTAATTACCATGAAGGGATAGCAATATCATATCACAGACAAAGGTGCTGGGGCATTTAAATCACTCATTACGCACATTTTGTTAGTGATCCACGATGGTAAAGACACATCTGCTTTAGAATCACTGTGTTTTCTCAACGCTAAATGACGCACATTTTCAACCACATTTAGACCCCTCAAAATGGAAGCCAAGGAGACCACCCTTAAACATCACCACTTCAGCAGTGTGTTTGAAATGGAAAAGTGGAAATCGCTTCTGTGTAACCCTTGAACAATTTACCTTTTTTTGCACAATTCTCCACTTGGTCACCTTTGCATTTATGTAATTCTCCTGAGCAGGCAGCATGTCTCCACCTCAGTGTTAACACCCAGTCAGCTTGTGGCCTCTTAATTAAACCAGGCTTCACTCCAGATTCAATTATCAAGCACATTCACATGACGTAAATGCAACAGTAGAAGGTATTTGTCATGTGTTATGGATAAATATTTGTACAACGAGTTCCCCCACGCCCATATCGAAAACAATAACATTCTTACCAATCTGCACATTGGTACTGCTGAAATATGATAAATAACCAACTGCCAAACCCACATATCATTGCATTTTAACTTCACATTTAACTTAACAACTTTCTTGGAGGCAATAAGCAGTAAAACCTCAATACATCTGTTATTTCTGTTCTCAGGGGAGCAGTTCATTGCCACATAAAACAAGGTGATCACCTGTGGGCACTGTAAGGCGTTGTCTTTCAGGTAATGGCAGCTCGAACATTAATCATCGCGAGTATAATGGCTGCCACCCCTCAATGCTATCGCTAAGCTATAAACATGAGAGCAATTTGGATGCATAAAACGCCGTCGTTTATGAGCTGACAACCGTTTTCAGTAGGCAATGGGCATGATGTACGAGGCAGCTAGGTGTACGCTCGCTCTCGTTCCCATCATCGCTGATGTGCGCCAGTTATTTACTGCCGCTGCTCTCAGTAGATATCAGTTTTATTGCCTAAATCGTCTAAGCCATCCCTATGACTATCAGCCTCAGAGCCATAATGGCTGCCGTTAGTATCTTACGCAGAGTAAACACAGACGCGGAAGCAAAGTTTAAGAGCCATGTGGGAGTATGCAACACATACGCTGCGTTGAAATTCTTTGTTAGGATTTGGAGTTTTAGGGTTGAGATAAGTTTACGGTTGCATTCAAGAGCTTGAGCAAAGGTTAGGACAAGCCTAAGTCTTTGATTAGTCTTAGGATGAGCAAAAAATTTTCGCTGGTAGGATGTTCCCCTATTGCATTATATTCATATATGTAAATGCATATTTTTTCAAACAAATACATTTTTCTAAATGAATGATATCCACCTTTTTGTTGCATTTCTCATATAGAATGCATGCTATTTAGATTGTTCTTCATCAATTTTAAACGATTTATCAGACGTTTACAGAAATGCCTATGACTACATTTCATGTTTTACAGCTCAAATTAGGTTCGGGCAAGGGTTAGAGTTAGGAAAACAATAAGTCTTAGGGTCGAGACAAGCTTAAGTTGCGTTCAGGAATTTGAGAAAAGGTTAAGACAAGTCTTTGATTTAGGATGAGCTAAAATTTTCACTTGTAGGGTGTACCCCTATAGCATTATATTGATGCATGTATATGCATATTTTTATAGAGAAATACATTATTCAAAATAAGTGACATCCCACACACACACACACACACACACAGATGTTCAGTTAATACCAGGCATGTAATCCTATAACAGGTGGCTCTGTAATGGTGGTGCAATTGCAGTTAGCATTAAGTGTTTTTCATAAATCCTTCCCTCTGTAAACAAAGGTTTAAATAGCAAAGTGAAGGCAATGTGATCATTGAGCTGTAAGGTAGCTTGACATGTTCCCTAGTATGTAAAGTTTCCAAAAGTCTTCATGATAATGTTTATGTTGATTTCATGACTGTAGTATGTTTCCTCTCATGATAATGTTTATCATGACATGTTCCCTAGTATGTAAATTTTCCAAAAGTCTTCATGATAATGTTTATCTACTGTATTTCATGACATGTTCCCTAGTATGTAAAGTTTCCAAAAGTCTTCGTGATAATGTTTATCTACTGTATTTCATGACATGTTCCCTAGTATGTAAAGTTTCCAAAAGTCTTCATGATAATGTTTATCTACTGTATTTCATGACATGTTCCCTAGTATGTAAAGTTTCCAAAAGTCTTCATGATAATGTTTATCTACTGTATTTCATCTCAGTGACATCAATATATCAGAGGCCGGAAACGGCCAACTCCTACAGGCCTTGAGCGAAAAGCAAAAGGGAAGTATGCAGCGGGACGCTGGGAAACGGAGTTTATATTTTACATTACGAGGTGGCTGTGTAGTACTGGCTCACGCGGCTGCACAGGCTCTCTTAGAGGGTATAAAGGATCACCGTGAATACTGCTTTTCCAGCACGGTCTTGGCTCTGCCACCAGGCTTGCTCTCTCTGCAGAAATAAAGACCCGTATAACTGCATCAAATTTGAAGTGTTTTCTGAGTGGATTGCCTCTTTATTAGAAGACAAGGATGGATTATTCCTTCTCACCCCAACAATATATATATGGCAGTAAATTTCAGGCAGTCATCGAAAGTAAAGAAGTAGTAACCAAGTACTAAATATGATGACTTTATTTCAGCTTATTTTAATATTTCCCTTTACTTTTGGTCTCCTAATTTGGGGCAACTAGAATAAAAAGCATAAAAAATACCGTCAAATTAAAGCTGACATTCTGCACTTTAAGCTCATATTCATTGCTTCATTTCAAATCCAATGTGCTGGAGCCAAAACAACAAATGTTATGCAATTTATCAAACAATATGTGGTTAAAGTGCAGATTCTCAGCTTTTATTAAAATACATTTTAAGACATATTTGTTTCAGCATGTAAAAATAACAGCACTTTTTATACACAGCCCCCATTTTAAGGAACGATAATATTTGGGACAAATGGCTTCACAGGTGTTTCTGATTGATCAGGTGTGTTCAATTGCTTCTTTACTGCAAGTATAAGAGAACTTTCTGTATCAAGTCTTGATTCTAGGCTGTTGATTGCTTTTGGAGTCTGTCATTGGCATTTGTTAGCATGAGGACCAAAGTTGTGCCAATGAAAGTCAAGGAAGCCATTACAAGGCTGAGAAATATGAAAAAACATAGACATAGGCCAAACCTTAGGCTTTCCAAAATCAACTGTTCTGAGCGTCATTAAGAAGAAAGAGTGAGCTCAGTGTGAGCACTGGTGAGCTCAGTAATCACAAAGGGCCTGGTAGGCCAAGGAGGACCTCTACAGTTGATGACCAAAGAATCCCCCCCTTCTCTCTCTCTCTTTAACATATATATATATATGAATAGAGGGGGAGGGAGATTCATACACTCTTCAGCAATGGGAGACAAATCTAGAGATGGCGGCAAAGGGAAGAAGTGAGGAGAGCTGCATGATTTTTTAATACAGCCTAGCGCAGCCTAACCCACTGCCCTCACCTTGATTATTAGTCCAATGAAATAAGGCAGGAGCTGCCAAGGGGAATGCATTGGGCAGGACCCCCTCTAGGGCATGTTAAGACCCCCTCTAGGACATGTCAACGGCGCTGTTGCAGCAGAAAGCGCGGTGTGCTTGTTCAGAGGTCCTCTAGCAGACAAAACCCCTATTCAGCTCAGTGTTTGGATCTCTGCCCCGACCCATGTGCAAAATATTACAAAGTAACATAAGAACATCATATGATCCAAGACAGAGAGACGGTTAAATATCAATAGAGCCTTCCAGCCACATATCTGGGCCAGCTGAAAAGAAGAGAGAGAGAGAGATAGAGAGAGAGGAGAGAGAGAGAGGGAAAGTGAGAGAGAGCGAGAGAGAGAGAGACAGGAGAGAGAGAGAGGAAAGCAAGAGAGAGAGCGAGAGAGAGGGAAAGCGAGAGAGAGAGTGAGAGAGAGGGAGAGAGAGAGAGAGAGAAAACTTGACAGAAAATCTTGAAAAATGTTAGCGATAGCCCTAAGTATAAAATACACTTTGTGAGCGGAGTTCCTGGTACAGTAAGATCACTATATTTCTCACAAGATTATGGAGAATAAAAGCATGCGCTGTGCCCGAGCAACAATCCCCAGGCAAACTGTATTGGCAGAGCGCTTATATATGGCTTCTCTCTGTGGAGGAATTCAATCAGACCTCATTTGCGCAATAGCTTATATAAAACAGCACTCGGCTCTGCTGTGGTCCAATCACATGATGGCGCCCCCACACAACCCCGCCGCCGGCGCTCTGCGACACAGATAGTTAATTATTTTTAAATGCCAATTATTCATCCTCACTTCATTTAACACTTTCAGGCCTGAATGCCGTTACAGCGTGGTAACATTGAGATAACATGGCAGTTTTACAGAAGGCAGCGCTAACGGCATTATCGCAACACCACACTCTGCATCACAGAGAGCAGCGCTAACATGATTAGCGCCACACCACACACTGCATCACAGAGAGCAGCGCTAACGCCATTAGCGCCACACCACACTCTGCATCACAGAGAGCAGCGCTAACGCCATTAGCGCCACACCACACTCTGCATCACAGAGAGCAGCGCTAACAGCATTATTGCAACACCACACTCTGCATCACAGAGAGCAGCGCTAGCATGATTAGCGCCACACCCACACTGCATCACAGAGAGCAGCGCTAACGGCATTAGCGCCACACCACACTCTGCATCACAGAGAGCAGCGCTAACATGATTAGCGCCACACCACACTGCATCACAGAGAGCAGCGCTAACGCCATTAGCGCCACACCACACTCTGCATCACAGAGAGCAGCGCTAACAGCATTAGCGCCACACCACACTCTGCATCACAGAGAGCAGCGCTAACGTGATTATCGCAACACCACACTCTGCATTACAGAGAGCAGCGCTAACGTGATTAGCGCCACACCACACTCTGCCTCACAGAGAGCAGCGCTAACGCCATTAGCGCCACGCCACACTCTGCATCACAGAGAGCAGCGCTAGCATGATTAGCGCCACACCACACACTGCATCACAGAGAGCAGCGCTAACAGCATTAGCGCCACACCACACTCTGCATCACAGAGAGCAGCGCTAATGCCATTAGCGCCACACCACACTCTGCATCACAGAGAGCAGCGCTAACGTGATTATCGCTACACCACACTCTGCATTACAGAGAGCAGCGCTAACGTGATTAGCGCCACACCACACTCTGCATCACAGAGAGCAGCGCTAACGCCATTAGCGCCACACCACACTCTGCACCACAGAGAGCAGCGCTAACGCCATTAGCGCCACGCCACACTCTGCATCACAGAGAGCAGCGCTAACGCCATTAGCGCCACACCACACTCTGCATCACAGAGAGCAGCGCTAACGCCATTAGCGCCACACCACACTCTGCATCACAGAGAGCAGCGCTAACGTGATTAGCGCCACACCACACACTGCATCACAGAGAGCAGCGCCAACGGCATTAGCGCCACACCACACACTGCATCACAGAGAGCAGCGCTAACAGCATTAGCGCCACACCACACACTGCATCACAGAGAGCAGCGCCAACGGCATTAGCGCCACACCACACTCTGCCTCACAGAGAGCAGCGCTAACGCCATTAGCGCCACACCACACTGCATCACAGAGAGCAGCGCTAACGTGATTAGCGCCACACCACACTCTGCTTCCGGTTCTTTGCCCTAGAGCTTTGTATCAGAAAGTGCCACAAGATGCGGCTCCAGACTTGTGCATTAAAAAGTTTGACTTCAGGGCCCTTCCTAGTGTAGTTGCGATCACAGCGTGGCAGCTGCTTGGGGGGGGGGGGGGGGGGGCAGATGGGGGGTGACAGTGAGATCCATCAGGCTGTTCCTCCAGACAGGCAAGGCTGAAAATAATTAAGATGATTGACAGCTCTGGAAGCTCCTTCTGTGTGTCACAGCCACACGGTCTCGAGAAGCCACTCGTTTTCTCCAAAGATCTCGGTGAATTTGCAAAGATACCACGACGTTGATGCAGTCTTATACGATATGCTATTCATGGACAGCAGTGAATAAGCATGGCATTGCAATGCATTAATGTCATAATAGGCTGTGATGGAAAGGACATTAAAATTTATTCGAACGTAAACAAAAGAACGAGCTCTCTAAACTCAATATAGCCATTTAGTCAAAATGATTTGGCTTTCATTGTTTGGACTCACAGATGTATAGATGATGGAAGCGTCCATGGAATAATGGCTTTTAAATTCAATTTAACTGCACATTTGATCACTGTTGTTTTACAGTTGTTTAGTATTCATTACCTCAGGTTCAGTCAATACAGCTGTTCTTCTGGGAGGCATGGCTAAGTACTCCCAGCACAAGAACTGATTGACTATTCACTTAATCAGATCACTTGGCAATTGAGTAATCGTGTTTCCGTAATCGCTTATCGATCAAATTCGTTTCAGCATTTGATGTTAAGTTATTGTATGAGTGAAAATTAAAGAGCAGCCTGAATTAGAGGCATACTGACTAACGGTGGTAAGCGAGCGTGATGGGGAAGAGTGCGCTTGTGATTCCACAGCTGCGGGTTCGATTCCCAGGTACTAGCATAAATGGATCGCATGAAAACAGAATGGATCAGAATGGATCTTGCGCTAGTCACAGTGGGTAAAAGTAAAACTGGCTAAAAAGAAAAAAAAAGAAAAAAGTAAGCAGGCACTCAGTTATTATTATGAACAACAGCAATAAAAGTTGTGCTCAATCCTTGTGAAGATATGTACTGTAGCTTAATTCCATAGCTTCGACATTTTTCTAAGCTGTCTGTATGAGTGCAGAACCATAATCACCGTGATCCCACAATGCTACAAAACTTTTGTGATGTGAAATGGTGTTGTCAGGTTTGCACTGAGAGCAATATTCACGACATTGTGCGTACACAACACAGCCAGCCCTCTGGAGAACCGCCACCATGAAACCAGGAAAAGTTATAATAAAAAAGGAAAATCTTGGAAATGGGCTGCAACGCTGGCTTGAAAAGATTCCGGACCGGCCCATCGGGGATTCTGAGGGACGACAAAGCCTCTCCTCTTTGGAGATGGTAATCAGCGGAAGGTATCAGTTTCTCCTAAAATAACACCCCCTCGGAGGTCCTCGCGCTCGCAGCCTCAGAGTGGAAGGGGAACCCGGGACGGTCCTGAGCCGGGGCCTGCGCCCTTCGCCTCCACACACCCCAAAAAAGAAAGCTCCGCAAACATGCAGGGAGCCCCTGAGTCTGGTGTCAGCGGAAAAGCCGGCGTCCAGCTGTGCGTTGTTATTTACACGCCGGCCTGTCCATAACCTTGGACTCACAGCCAATTAAAAAGCAGGCGTTAACCCTCGTTATTCCCAAAAAGAGTTTAGAGAGCTTTTGACGATCAGCAAAGTGAACTCAACAGCCTTGTGCTTTGTGAAGTGCAGAAGAGTTAGGTTCGCATTGATTTCAGTCAAAGTTGAGGACGGATGAATCGAGGTCCGTTACAAACCAGCATAATTGCGTTGAGATTACCAGTGGGGACAGCGGGTCTGCAGCCCATTTACACCAGGGTCTGCGTCTCCTCCTGACATCCTCTCTCAGAAGCGCCCTTAAACATCTGCAATCTAGAAATATAACAGACAGCTACCTGGATGAGTGTTTGGCTCAAGCCTGCTGAATTTGCCTGAGGGGGTGTGGAGGAGCTTGTCTTAAACAGCTGAAACCATGGGAACACTGGAGGGAACATCGGGTGAGGGGAGACAGCAGCGTCCAAAACCCCCCAGCCCTAAACCCCCCCTCGCTCACTGTGATTTTCCTCGTAGCGGTTGGATGGGGATGGATGTCGCCCTGGCAGGTAACTGGGCCAGCCCTGGGTGCTCTGGCTGCCCTGGCAAACAGCCTGGAGCAGGACGACAGTGACAGATGGCTGTGCGGGATGGAAATGAAGCTCCAAAATGGATGTTAATCCACGTCTTCCAAGGCCAGAGGCCCGCAGTGAAGATTATGATGTCAGTGAAGCATTAACATGGCTGGCTGTGGGAGTGCGGTCTGTGAGTGTTAATTGTGTGTGTGTGTGTGTGTGTGTGTGTGTGTGAGTGTGAGTGTGAGAATGTGTGTGTGAGAGAGAGAGAGTGTGTGTGTGTGTGTGTGTGTGTGTGTGTGTGAAACTGTCTGCGTGTGTGTGTGTGTGTGTGCGTGAGACTATGTGTGTGTGTCTGAGAGTGAGTGTGAGTGTGTGTGTGTGACAGTGAGTGTGTGTGTGTGTGTGTGTCTGAGAGTGTGTGTGTGTGTGATGGCCTAAGGGTCTGTCAGAAAGCTCTAACAAATCTAATGTCGCTTGCTGAGTGTTTATTCGAGGCTTAAGAGAAATATTAGTAACAGATCTTAAAAATGTATATTGTGAGTGGATGAATGAAAATAAAGGAATAAGCTGAAGTGAGAAGCTCTTGTGTTTAAAGTAATAAAGGTCTGAATGAAAGATGTACTGCAGTAAGCCATCGCAGAATGTGTGTAACACTGAAAGGATAAGCCCAGAATAAAGTGCACTGTTAGTATCTTTTGTTGAAAGATTTCAGTGATTTTCAAGGATCAAAATGAATTAAAATGCCGCAATCATTCAGAGTTTGGTTATATGCATAGACAGCATCCACTTAGCGAGCACTAATATAGGGTACCACGATGCACAAAATTAGTGGTCTTGATTTTGCGAGCGTATGAAGAAAAGAACAATAGTGTTTCTGCCCTTGTACTCATCTTCACAATTCTTCACTTCCAGACTTAATATTTATATTGACTCTGTGTCTGTACTACAATAGCAATTAGATCTACAGCTTTTGCCAAATCATCATAAAATGTAAACCCCCCTCATGCTGCAAAAAGCATATTATTAATTTAATAATGTCTTTATTTATAATTGTTTGTCATTTTTGTTGTTTCTCCTGTAATACATTTTCTAAACACAGTGGTATTGTTGTGCCAAGCTGCAAAGCCTGCACAAGCAATTTCCAGTAACCCTCACATACTCAATCACCCTTCTATGGAAATTAAACAAGTTATTCATGCATGGGGTCATTTTCCAAAAATCTTGCTACAGTGAGATAAAACCCACTGAGAGAGAGAGAGAGAGAGAGAGAGAGAGAGAGAGAGAGGGGGGGGGGGGGGTAAACAGAGAGAGAGAGAGAGAGAGAGAGATAGAGGGGGGGGTAAAGAGAGAGAGAGAGAGAGAGAGAGAGAGAGAGAGGGTCAGACCCACAGTCTGAGGGACAGCGAGTCATGGAATACAACCGCAACACCACACCTATTTACCTATACACAAACATTTACACACGCACACACACACACGCGCGCACACACGCAGAAATACATCTGTTACTGTTCTTATATTCTGCTGATTTATTTTTATTGTTATTGTTATTACAACTTTTTACTGTTAGTTATTGTTACTATTTATTGTTACTTCTATTTTTTTTTTTGCCATGTATCTACCAAGCTTTGGCAATACAAATGTACAAATTTGTCATGCCAATAAAGTGAATTGCACTGAACTGAACTGAGAGATTTTTAAAGAGGACCTCAAAACACACTATTGAAGGCATATCATATTTCATCATTTTCTCTGTACGGTATCATAAAAGAAAGGCGTATTAAAAATTCAAAGGTGCGGACATATTCATGCTGTGGCTCACCTTTGTTGGACGTTTTTATAATGGGACGCTTTTTTTTGGGTCCTTTCTTCATGAAAGCGCAGCCACTCTCAAACGTGGCAGGCGTGTGTGGGAGCGGAAAGTGAACCGGCAGACAGAGTGGGATGCGCAGGGACGTTGCAGACGTGTCCCGGAGTACTCCGCACATTCCTGTCTCAGAACCCGGCCCTCCGGTTCTGCTCTCCCGCACTGCCAGGTACCCCTCCGGTGTTCCGCTTCACACAGGTCACCACACGCTCTGCGATCAGCCCGACAGTCATCTCAGTGCTGTTTATGGCTTCTCTTTACATTATCACTTTCCATCTCCAGGCCTGAAGTGCTAAGGATGTAAGCGCTAATAGTTTATATGCAGGGCAAGAGAAAGCTTTTGGAGAGCTTAAATGTAGTTGCTGATATAATTCATTTTTTTGCATAACACAATCGAAAATATGAGATCCATTGACTGTCTATTACCATTACTCAAAAGACCCTTTTTGTGGTGAAATTTGGTTGTTCACGAAGATAGTGGCCAAATATATTTAGCATTACATATATTTATGTATTTAGTGATTAATATACTTGGCAGCAGTATAATGCAATATGATATATTTGCCAGTATTATGATGGGCAATATCTTCATAGATTATATTTCAATAGGTCTTCAGTTTATACAATTTCCATATTTCTGAATTAAAATGTTTTTATTTTAGTTCTAGTTAATATGCAGTTGTGCTTTAGGGACATTGAATGTCTGTCATCGAGTCTGACAGTGTTGTATGGCAAGTCTGGCACTGAGAGTGCTGTATGACACTGAGAGTGCTGTATGACACTGAGAGTTCTGTATGGCCCTGAGAGTGCTGTATGGCCCTGAGAGTGCTGTATGGCACTGAGAGTGCTGTATGACACTGAGAGTGCTGTATGACACTGAGAGTGCTGTATGACTCTGAGAGTGCTGTATGGCACTGAGAGTGCTGTATGGCCCTGAGAGTGCTGTATGGCACTGAGAGTGCTGTATGACACTGAGAGTGCTGTATGACACTGAGAGTGCTGTATGACACTGAGAGTGCTGTATGTCACTGAGAGTGCTGTATGACACTGAGAGTGCTGTATGACACTGAGAGTGCTGTATGACACTGAGAGTGCTGTATGACACTGAGAGTGCTGTATGACACTGAGAGTTCTGTATGGCACTGAGAGTGCTGTATGGTACTGAGAGTGCTGTATGACACTGAGAGTTCTGTATGGCACTGAGAGTGCTGTATGACACTGAGAGTGCTGTATGGTACTGAGAGTGCTGTATGACACTGAGAGTGCTGTATGATACTGAGAGTGCTGTATGACACTGAGAGTGCTGTATGGTACTGAGAGTGCTGTATGACACTGAGAGTGCTGTATGATACTGAGAGTGATGTATGGCACTGAGAGTGCTGTATGACACTGAGAGTGCTGTATGACACTGAGAGTGCTGTATGACTCTGAGAGTGCTGTATGACACTGAGAGTTCTGTATGACACTGAGAGTGCTGTATGACACTGAGAGTGCTGTATGACTCTGAGAGTGCTGTATGGTACTGAGAGTGCTGTATGACACTGAGAGTGCTGTATGATACTGAGAGTGATGTATGGCACTGAGAGTGCTGTATGGCACTGAGAGTGCTGTATGGCAGTGAGAGTGCTGTATGACACTGAGAGTTCTGTATGGCACTGAGAGTGCTGTAGCACTGAGCACTGAGAGTGCTGTATGTACTGAGAGTGCTGTATGGCGCTGAGAGTGCTGTATGGCACTGAGAGTGCTGTATGCACTGAGAGTGCTGTATGACACTGAGAGTGCTGTATGACACTGAGAGTGCTGTATGGCACTGAGAGTGCTGTATGACACTGAGAGTGCTGTATGACACTGAGAGTGCTGTATGACACTGAGAGTGCTGCACTGAGAGTGCTGTATGGTACTGAGAGTGTTGTATGACACTGAGAGTGATGTATGACACTGAGAGTGCTGTATGACACTGAGAGTGCTGTATGACTCTGAGAGTGCTGTATGACACTGAGAGTGCTGTATGACACTGAGAGTGCTGTATGACTCTGAGAGTGCTGTATGGTACTGAGAGTGTTGTATGACACTGAGAGTGATGTATGACACTGAGAGTGCTGTATGACACTGAGAGTGCTGTATGACTCTGAGAGTGCTGTATGA
Organism: Anguilla japonica; assembly: GCA_025169545.1. Taxonomy (NCBI): domain Eukaryota; kingdom Metazoa; phylum Chordata; class Actinopteri; order Anguilliformes; family Anguillidae; genus Anguilla; species Anguilla japonica. Next base: position 27,742,622 of record CM045900.1, on the reverse strand, counting down.
CACTGAGAGTGCTGTATGACACTGAGAGTGCTGTATGACACTGAGAGTGCTGTATGACACTGAGAGTGCTGTATGGTACTGAGAGTGCTGTATGACACTGAGAGTGCTGTATGATACTGAGAGTGATGTATGGCACTGAGAGTGCTGTATGGCACTGAGAGTGCTGTATGGCAGTGAGAGTGCTGTATGACACTGAGAGTTCTGTATGGCACTGAGAGTGCTGTATAGCACTGAGAGTGCTGTATGGTACTGAGAGTGCTGTATGGCGCTGAGAGTGCTGTATGGTACTGAGAGTGCTGTATAGCACTGAGAGTGATGTATGACACTGAGAGTGCTGTATGACACTGAGAGTTCTGTATGGCACTGAGAGTGCTGTATGACACTGAGAGTGCTGTATGACACTGAGAGTGCTGTATGGCACTGAGAGTGCTGTATGGTACTGAGAGTGTTGTATGACACTGAGAGTGATGTATGACACTGAGAGTGCTGTATGACACTGAGAGTGCTGTATGACTCTGAGAGTGCTGTATGACACTGAGAGTGCTGTATGACACTGAGAGTGCTGTATGACACTGAGAGTGCTGTATGACTCTGAGAGTGCTGTATGGTACTGAGAGTGTTGTATGACACTGAGAGTGATGTATGACACTGAGAGTGCTGTATGACACTGAGAGTGCTGTATGACTCTGAGAGTGCTGTATGACACTGAGAGTGCTGTATGACACTGAGAGTGCTGTATGACTCTGAGAGTGCTGTATGGTACTGAGAGTGCTGTATGGCAGTGAGAGTGCTGTATGACACTGAGAGTTCTGTATGGCACTGAGAGTGCTGTATGACACTGAGAGTGCTGTATGACACTGAGAGTGCTGTATGGCACTGAGAGTGCTGTATGGTACTGAGAGTGTTGTATGACACTGAGAGTGATGTATGACACTGAGAGTGCTGTATGACACTGAGAGTGCTGTATGACTCTGAGAGTGCTGTATGACACTGAGAGTGCTGTATGACACTGAGAGTGCTGTATGACTCTGAGAGTGCTGTATGGTACTGAGAGTGCTGTATGGTACTGAGAGTGCTGTATGACACTGAGAGTGCTGTATGACTCTGAGAGTGCTGTATGGTACTGAGAGTGCTGTATGACACTGAGAGTGCTGTATGACTCTGAGAGTTCTGTATGGCCCTGAGAGTGCTGTATGACTCTGAGAGTGCTGTATGACACTGAGAGTGCTGTATGACTCTGAGAGTGACGTATGACTCTGAGAGTTCTGTATGACTCTGAGAGTTCTGTATGACTCTGAGAGTTCTGTATGGCACTGAGAGTGCTGTATGGTACTGAGAGTGATGTATGGTACTGAGAGTGCTGTATGGCACTGAGAGTGCTGTATGGCAGGTCTGTTTCTCACTCACGCTCCCTGCTGTGTTGCTCTGTATAAGATCATCTGCTAAATTAATATAACGTAATTTAATATAAGACAAAATTCAAACTCTAAATTTCATCAGTTCAGAGATACACCAAGTAGCTGTGCTGTGTGCGTCCACATTATTCTGTTTCTTAAAACTCTCTAAACTCCCTCAATAGCCTTCTGTCCTACCTGGTGGCACAGGAGTGATTGATTAATGTTGTATCAGGCAACCACTGAGCGCATCCTGTTTCTGGCTAAACTGCCAGTATTGCATATCTCCTGGGCAGCTACAATGAGAAGGCCTTTTACTTGCACTGCTTAGGCTATATTAACTCAACTGATCATATGAAATATTATACTCCCTCAGTGAAATAAACAATGCAACTGTCCAGAAAGCAAAAACTGTCAACAATGGCATGATGAGGTAATGACGATATGCGTCGTCAGACAAACATTACGCTCTGTCACAGGCACCTCACCCAAACATTACGCTCTGTCACAGGCACCTCAGACAAACATTAATCTCTTTCACAGGCACCTCAGACAAACATTATGCTCTTTCACAGGCACCTCAGACAAACATTAAACTCTTTCACAGGCACCTCAGACAAACATTACGCTCTGTCACAGGCACCTCAGACAAACATTACTCTCTGTCACAGGCTCCTCACACAAACATTACGCTCTGTCACAGGCACCTCACCCAAACATTACCTTCTGTCACAGGCACCTCAGACAAACATAAATCTCTTTCACAGGCACCTCAGACAAACATTACGCTCTGTCACAGGCACCTCAGACAAACATTACTCTCTGTCACAGGCTCCTCACACAAACATTACGCTCTGTCACAGGCACCTCAGACAAACGTTAATCTCTTTCACAGGCACCTCACACAAACATTACGCACTTTCACAGGCACCTCAGACAAACATTACTCTCTGTCACAGGCTCCTCACACAAACATTACTCTCTTTCACAGGCACCTCAGACAAACATTACGCTCTTTCACAGGCACCTCAGACAAACATTATTCTCTTTCACAGGCACCGCACACAAACATTATGCTCTGTCACAGGCACTGTTACTGTGAAGACTGCTGTGAAATTCTCCTTCATGCACTGTTCCCCGAGCTTGCGTGAAACTTCACGTAAATGCAATGCCGTGGTCTTGCTTCAGTTTGAAGTTGGAAAATGCGTTGACATTTTGTTTCGGGGTACAGCTGGGAGTTTGATCAGGGTAAGAGCGGGAAATGCTACTGGCACAAGGCTCTGCAACAGGACAGGCCTGAAGCCTGTCTTTACCACTTTGGTTCCTTTGATTAAAAGGGCTCGATATATAGAGTAGTTACACACAAGTGATACTGTTTCCAACATAATTTCAATTGGCCACTTACACTGGTATTAAAAAATAACATCTTTCAAGGAATGTTTTTGCCGCAGCGACTTCAAAACAGTGGTTGCTGCCACTGATATTTCTCTGCGCATGTTTCTGTGTAAATCAGTGAATTTTGAGCAACAGAAACACGAGGCTGGAACAGAGACCAGCTCCCACGAGAGATCTGTTATTTTACTCCAAAAGTGACTTAAAGACTTCTTGGCTTTTCTTTCAGAAGGCCTCTTGTCCTGGAAGAACATGCAGCATCTAACAAAGAACTCAGTGTTTATTTCATTTAGCCAGTTCATACTTGGCAGACTCACTGATAGATTGGACGTGGTGCAGTGGAGCTACAGCAATGACCTTCCACTGTATGGAATCCCTGCAATAAACCGCTTTAGTGTTTTCGACTTTCAGTAGAAACCATAACACATTCAAGCAATTTAATAGCGCTTTTATGAACCTGAATGACAAACAGGGCATGCAAAAAATTCACTGAAATTCAAAATTCACTGAAATTGGTCCAGGCCAGGTCACATATAATTGACTTACATTAAAATAATGAAAAAATAATTCTAGTTATTGTCTTGGTTGTATAATGTTGGCAACATTGGTACTGAATTGAAGTAACCTTTGAAAGCATACCATGCAAGTGCACCTAATATCAATTCGTTTTTACCACAAATCCCATTAATTGTATTACACATTTTGTCACTGAGGTATAAAGTCTGAAGCATGGATTGTAGAAAAATATGGACGAAGTCACAGTGATGTCACCTATTGACTCGAAAAAGGGTTTTGAAGCCTGGGAAGTGTAATTTGTGGGCGTCACCATGTTGTACAAATTGGAGCCAGAGACTGCGCAGTAGGGACTTGAAGTCCAGTCGTCCACTAAGTGCGTGAGATACAGTGACTCGGTACTGACGCAACCTTCCCTGATTTGACCGCAAAATATTACCAAAATATTACCGTCCCATCCAAATAGCACGATAATTTAACAAATCAACATATGGGTGGCATTAGACAAAGAAAGAACACCTATTGCGACCACATTTTGTGGAAAAAAAATTATTTTTTGACAGTATTGTTTTATTGAGTTACATTAACACGGGTGGCTGAAACACCTGTGCTGGAGCCAACCGCACTAGCGCTAGTGAGCAACGTCTCTCGACAAGGCAAAGAAGTGAGCGTCAATAACGCAACCCGGTTTTGGCTGCTTGGTTTGAAGTAAGATCTGACAGACAGACAGACCTCCTCCCATTCGCCAAATGAAATCACCCTGAGCGTGACGCTGATGACACCCCAAGGGGAGCTTGCGGTGGACACATCAGACTCAGCACAGCACATCCAAATCCATGTTTATTTGCAGAAGACGTCCTGAACTGCTTCCTGGCGAATGTTTACAGGCTTCAGTTTTAAGGTCACCCTGAAAACATGCGAGCCCAAGCACAACCACGTGTGTCGTTTCACGGTAACGGCTGCAGCGTAGCTTAAAATGGCTGCGGGTGGAACTGACTCACTGTAAACAACGCGTGATTTGTGTTTGAAGACGTACAGCTGTTTATCCTACGAAACCTGGAAGAATATGGTGACAGTATGATATGTATTATATTTGCAAATATGTGCTGATTAGGTTGAGTCTGCTAGAAATGACTATACTATTTTGAAAGAAAACTAAAATTTATTTGCGTTTTCCCCACAAAGTGATTAGAAATTAGCATTAAGTGAAGCTGATCAAGAGATCAGTCGCAATATTATTGACTCATGTATGTATCATGATTCAAAAATAAGAGACACAGTTGAAAATGTGTTTTACAACAATAATGTTGTATTTCTTGCATAATGCATTCTCAAATGTAAAAATGGCTTGTGAAGATTTGAATCTGCATTTGCGGATCACATGACATGCATCCTCTCACAGTTCCTGTGCCATGATGTACACTCAAATAGTGACCAATCCACACTCAAATAGCTACTGATCCACACACAAATAGCTACCAATCCACACTCAAATAGCTACTGATCCACACACAAATAGCTACCAATCCACACTCAAATAGCTACTGATACACACTCAAATAGCAACCCATCCACACTCAATTAGCTAACGATCCACACTCAAACAGCTAGTGATCCACACACAAATAGCTACCGATCCACACACAAATAGCTACAATAGCTACTAATCCACACAAAAATAGCTACTGATCCACACTCAAGTAGCTACTGATACACACTCAAATAGCTACCCATCCACACTCAATTAGCTACCGATCCACACTCAAATAGCTACAATAGCTACTAATACACACAAATAGCTACCGATCCACACTCAAATAGCTACCGATCCATACACAAATAGCTACCGATCCACATGCAAATACGTTACAATACAGGCATTTAGCAGACGCTGTTATCCAGAGCGACTTTTACTACTTCATTTATTTATTTAACATATCATTTACATTCCATCCATTTATACAGCTCTCTAAATACTGAAGCAATGCAGGCTAAGTAGCTTGCTCAAGGGTAGAATGGCAGTGTCTTACCTGGGAATCAAACCTGTGACCCTTAGGTTACAAGATCAGATCCTTACCCATTATACTACATGGCCTTCCACGCTGGCTGGCTGTCTTATTCTTTCGGAATAAGACATTATAGAGATATTATTGAGACTATTGAGACTAATCTCTCTCTATATAACATTGATAATTAGTGAGACTGTAAACTGTTTTTTTGAGTTTACACCAACAAATTATGCACATGCATATACTGTTGCTATGAAATTTATTTCAGTTGCAGAAAACGGTGCAGTGAATCACAACCCCACCATAAACACTGACTACAATTTGCCTGTAAAATAAATACCGAAAAGGCCTCTCATGACTCTGAAAACAGAAAACAGACAAAAGGTCGAGCTGATGTGACAAGCTACGCAAAACAGCAGTTAATAATCTTGTTGCCATGTTTACTGCTGCATAATAAACTGTCTAACACATGCCGACAACGGACATGTGGCATGCGAACCAGCTGAGGAATTCAGCCGAGCCCCGAATGCAGGAAAAGGTGATGTCCAAACAGCAGCATTTAAAAGGACACGCAAGAAGAAGAACAGGAAATGCGATGAAAGGACATTACGCGTGCTTTCCGGAACATCTATTCAGCGCACTGCCGTGTGGCTGGCTGGTGGTGTGCATGAGGACCGCACTTCAGTGTTCGGAGGTAATGAAACGTAAAGAAAACGAAGGAGGAACATAAAACTGATAATGGCTTCAGTCTCTTATTGGTTCACCTCAGGTACTTGGCGTGCACATGGACATTTAATACGACGATCTCAAATGACAATGTGTTCTGAGGAAGAAAAGGAATTCATTTAGCCGGGTATTTATTACAAGTAATTATGCGTATGAACACATCTTCAGAGTATGTGTAAAAAAAACTGGCACCACCATTAAAATGTTGCCCTGTCTGTAATGGTGACAGTAATCAGAGAAAGGCATATTCTTTTGACAGTGTGACAATGCACTTCTATAATAAAAAACAATCACTAATTTGGGAAATATTGTCATTGAGCAACAATTATGACAGCTTTTGTGCCTGAGCAAAATATATGCAAATATTTTACCTCACATTTGTGCAAAAATAAATGAATAAATAAATGAATGAAACAGGTTGTTTTCTACCATACATACAACACTAGCTACATAGCTAGTCATTTAGCTATGTGAACTACATGGAAAATAAAATTTGTTAGCAAACTAGCAAACGATTTAGATAGTCGGGTGAAAAACTGAATTTGTGTATAAGCATACAGCTGTTGCCGATTGTGAGTGTGTGTGAAGTAGTGAAGAATGCACTGTTGCTCCTGAATGAGAAAATACGCTGGAAGAATGTCCTGTTTCTGACTAACAGTTCAAACAAATGAAAATGCTCTTGGCTACGCACGCTATGCAGCCATCGTGTAAACAGACGCAGGTACGTAGCAGTGAGCATATGGACACCTGTGCGTCACAGAACAAACGGTGTCCGCTTCCCCTTTGTGAACCAGGGTGGGCCTTATCAGTGTGGTCAGATGACATCTGCATTGGTAACAATTACAGCACTGTGATCTTTCCATCCTGCTATAAATCACACGGGGAAAAAGAGGGAAACTCCACAAGGCCTAACCTCCGTCACTGAAAAAAGTAATAAAGTATTTTAATTTTTATGACATATTACAAGTGTCTTGGATGACAAGGACATGCTGCAGTGAAAATATTCTCAAGGTTCTGTAGGTTTAGCTTTAGTGTAGGTTTCAGCAGAGTAGAATATATGGTTTTTGAGATTCAGACCAGAAACTCATGTAACCTACAGGAGACAACCAATGAATTGCAGAGCCTTAGGAGGATATGTAGAAGCGATCAAATAAACCGTTTTCTCATCTCAAAACGCCGTTTTCTCATTTTTTGTGATCACTGATCTTGTCAAATCGGGTTTGTGCGAAAAACAACATTAGCATTAAGGTGTGGGTCAAAGGTCAGGACATGTTGACTGCATGGAGGTCTTGCTTGCTTCAGCGTACAGACTTTTTATAATGACCATACATGTGCTCTTAGCGCCTTCTAAAACGTAAACCTTAATTCCCCATATACTTCACTGCACGCTGCACCTGTGTGTGTGTCTCCAAATATGTGACCTTTTGGACATTTATGATTCATTTAAATGATCAAAAATATGAAAAAAAATATGAAAGGATAAAACCATTTTGCCATTTCAGGTCCCCTTGCAAAAGAGATTTCAATCTCAATGGGGTTTTGCTGGTTAAAGAAAGGTTAAATAAAATCAAAAGAAACAAGGAGTCATAAACCTGTATTGCATTCAAAATATGCTTTTCTCTGTGAAACAATTCTGTATTGTGTATGGAAGGAACATTTCTTGCATGGATGCCAAGAATGGAAGGGTTATTTGTGGTCATAATACAGTATATTACCAACTGAGTCACTTTGGGATACAAATAAAAGCCTTTTTTATTGCATACTGTAATTCTAACAGCAACAATGATTTTTAGTCCTCACAATGGAAAAATACAGTATGATACACAGAGTATCACAGAAATGTTAGCTTATCTGAAGTTTGCTTTCATTCAGTTCCAAGAGATAGTTTTAGGAAGCACCCGTTTACAAAATGCAGACCACACATGCTTACTGTTGACAGACGGGCTGAGATGAACATTCAGTTGTGTTATTTCTGATTTGTGATTTGGCATGGGCAGTGTTATGAGATAAGACAAATGAAGGATGGTGGCTTGTCATGGTCCAAGGGAAATGGTGTCGCTGCATTGTGACATCAGATCTACACACCTGTGTAATAGGTTGATGTACTTGGCAAAAACAAACAAAAAAACCTTCTAATCTCCAAAAAAAAAGCATAGAACATTCTGAACATTTGAATTACTCTGTGTCTCCCCCATATATGGACACACATTCCATTCTTTTAAAGGTCTGTATTTTGAAGAACATTGGAACTTTAAAGGAAAAAGGAGTAATTATGCTTAATCAGTGAACACTTAGGAGTTATTTGAGATTTGATTTTCTGGGTTGGTATTTTCATAGTACAGCCAAAGTGGAACCATTCCAATGTGATAACAAAGACTTTTATGGAGAATGTTGCAAAAAGCTTTTTCGTAAATACACCACTTTCCATGATGATTACCAGTATTCATTGCTCATACATATTCTTTTGAAAGTTTTCCGTACATCTGCATAAGTGGTTGCAACATGCCTATTTGAGCCAACCAATGTTATTATGTCTTTACAAAGGTCCACAGTTCCTTTTAAATTCCAAACCGTAATATAACCTAAATTGGATTAGCATTATTCTCACAAAAGAAACAACATCAATGAAAATGCTCTCTTGGCCTCAGTCATGGAGAAGATATCTGGAGAAAAATAACCCAGAAAGGTCTGTTCAGTTTTTTTGGCTTAATCCCACTAAGGATAATCAATGGCAATAAACATTGCAGTTATGGGAATGTTTAAGCTAGTGCGTGCTGCACAATATTAATAGGGAGAGAAGGTATTTGTCAAACATTACAGTACGTTCCCTTGGTGAATATTGTCTCTGAGGGGACAGGGCCAAGCGTACACATATGCTCTCAAATGCTGTCTTCGATTGTCGGTTGTTTGAAAATCGACTCACGCAGTTTAATCTTCTTCATGGGAATAAAAGTTTGTTTAAATAAACTGCATTTGAAACAGAAGTGACTGTTGTTCACAGATTCCAGTGTAATTCCCCCCAAAGCAAATATGTTTTGTATCATTCCAATGAAACAGTTTCCTCTCTCTTTGCTATTTAAAAATAATTAATGCAGAATGAAAATGGAATGCTTGCAGCTCATAATTGAAAATGTAAACTCCCTCCCTGCCTGGGCCGTGCAAAGATTTGTGTTTTTGAACGATGAGGATCTGTGTATACTCCTGCATACATTATCACTCAATAAGACAAGCTGAAATAGCAGGCTCAATGATGAGGATCTGTGCGTACTGTATCATACATTATCAGTCAATAAGACAAGCTGAAATAGCAGGCTCAATAATGAGGATCTGTGTGTACTCCTGCATACATTATCACTCAATAAGATAAGCTGAAATAGCAGGCTCAGTGATGAGGATCTGTGTGTACTGTAGCATACATTATCACTCAATAAGACAAGCTGAAATAGCAGGCTCAATGATGAGGATCTGTGTGAAATCCTGCATACATTATCACTCAATAAGACAAGCTGAAATAGCAGGCTCAATGATGAGGATCTGTGTGTACTCCTGCATAAATTATCACTCAACAAGACAAGCTGAAATATTAGGCTCAATTTCTAGCATCTAGCTGTAAAAACAGTGATACATAATCAACAAAAAAATTTGCTATGTAAATTAGCCAATGAATATTACGCCTAATTATCAGATCATAAGTGAAATGTAATGAAAGTGAAATGATCCACTGAGCTCTCCTTCATTGTGCTTGCCCTGAGTCAGCCTAGCCTTCAGTGTTATGTGCCTGAAATGTGTTTGCTGTAGGCTCAGTGATGAAAACATATCTCACATGTGATGACATCTCCCCAGTGGAAGGGAAACTTTCCTCCAAGTACTCTTCCATCAGTGAGTACGGGAGTCTCCATTTCTGGTTTGGGTCCCAGCCCATATGTATATGCATATGACATCAAACAAAGCAAATGGTAAACGTGAAATAACCCACCTTAGACGTAGCATGAGCTGGATTGACTGAGCAAACCTATGCACAGCGAAGCATTCCACAGTGGAATGCACTGGCGATGCCGTAAATTAATGCTTTAGCATTGCTAGCGGAACAGGTGGGCAGCATTTTACCTGGGACCTGTGCTTTCTCCTCTTCCAGCAGGGTTATTAATCTATGACTGAAGAGCAGAGAGGAGTGGAGAAATAGACTCTCATGGTTAGAATTTGAGCAGCTTTAAAAAGAAAAAAATATATTCTTTCCTTTTTTTGTAGTAAAAACAAGTATTTGCTTGAATATAAATGTTAAGACATATCATTGTAGAAATATATTTGTGTGAAGCCATGCATGACAGAACACTTGTGGGGGCTTCTGGGGACTTTAAACCTTTACTTGATACGTTACTGATTTCAGTTATTCATACTTAGATCTCTCTGAGCACTGCTCCTTGCCGATTGCATAATGATGACAAACTTGCTCGGGGATGAAACTGAAGGGTACAGATATGAGCGGGCTCCTGCTGCGCTGTCTCTTGCACAGGGAACATCCAGTTTGCACGCGCAACGCGCTCTCCCTCCCTCCCTCCTTCACAGACGCGTGGGCCGCTCTCTCCTGCCGCACCTTCGCCGTTTCCCGCCCACGGATCCTCGCGCGTCTGCGAGCGCCGCTCGCCGCTCGAACCCCTCCGCGGCTTCCCCCCCCCCGCGCCTGACGGAGGGCGCGTTGTTCCACAGAACGGCACCGCTCCGTGACCGAATAAACCGTCTCCGCGGACTTCGGTACGCATCACACGCGCTCCTCTGAGGGCATGCTGGCTCGGCGTGGATGAAAGACACAATAGAGAAAGGACATTTTTTAAATTCCCTTTTTAAAGCAAGCCCTTTGGCCTTAAACAACACACGTGAGCAGTCTGTTAATCGGGGGGAGGCACCAGGCGGGCATATGGCGGTCGGTTGCTAACGCGGGGCAGAAGTGGGCTCATCGCTGCTGCATCATAAATATGGATGTAGCCAGTACAAACAGGATTTCAGCAACACATCTGCCTTGGCTCATGCTATGGCCCTGACATCATCTGTTCTACAGTCCCCCTCTGAGCATCAGTGCCTGTCGGGGGGGATGGAACAAATAAATAAAAATCACTGAAGTGCAATTGTTTGAAAATCTTGACAGAAACCAGGAAACCAAGCTAAATCCACCCAAAAAAAGACAGAAAGAAAGAGAAGGGTCAAGATGAAAATTAAAAACACAACGCGGCTGTGCTTTCGTGGTCTTTCTAGACGCCACTCATCAGCGTCCGCTATTATCTGCAACAGAGCTAATTAGCACTCAGGAACAATCGCCATGGAAACGGTTTACATTTCACGCTCGGTTGTCAAGGAAACATGGATTAATGGGATAGATTCCCGCTTAGCCTTGCATAAGTGCATTTGCAATGAGTAGTCACAGAACCAATGGACAGTGTGTTGCAGCCAAATAAACAGCATCATCCCCAGAGATAATAGCTCCCAAAGTTCCAGCTTGGATTTACTCATAACACATTAAAACGTGTCATTCTGTGTTAAAAAAAAAAATCACAAAAAAAAAAAAACTAAACTTTTAAGCACAATGACAGGGTTAACTTTTTACATCCTTAATGAAGGTAAGTAAACTTTTGTATGTTTCAACTGTTTTTAAAGATTAACTTTACTTTGCCTGTTCTACCCTAGAAGTTACTGCAAGCCTATGGAAACACATTGTCAAGCTCTCAGGCCATTGTTGTGCTTAAGGATCAGCTGTATCCTTTAATCCAGATGTTAGATGGGGTGGCACTAAGGACTCGTGAAACACTCAGAAATCATTTCTACCCGTGCTCCAACAACATAAATCTGTGAAATGTTCCTTCTCCCACTCCCTCCAGTCCTAATTTCAGAACATGTGCATTTCAATTTGGCTCCTGGATCGTACAGTGGGAAAAAAAATGCAAATTAGCATGCTTCAGAACAAATTAGAATGTAATTAGAGTGTGTAATTAGAAAGTAAACTTTGTATGTTACTCTAAATATGAGCATGCGCTAAAATACCCAAAATACAGACCTGACATTGTTAGTCACCGTACTCTAACTCACACAATGTACATCTAGAATTTACTGAGTGAGGCACCGGGGTCCATATTCCACGGCTGGATCTGAATCAATATTGCCAATAAAACGCCCGAGATCAAGGCTAATGTTTTTGTTTACTTGAATAATGAGACTGTTTACGAAGGACAATTTAATTTGGAAACCCAGAGGACAGGGAGAAGCAAATAGACGTTATTTGTTTGAAATAAGCTTTGAAATAATTATGGACTTGCCGTTGAGCAATAAGGCTCGAATCAAAAAAGCAGACAAAAGGCATCTGTTTATACCGACTCTGTGCACACAGTGTGCTCGTTAAGCCAAATATTAATCATCTGTCCATCTATAACAATCTGTCCATCTGTCTCTCATCTCCTGAAACACTAGTGTCTTGTGCCCCTGGCCTACAGTATCATCTGAAAATAATTATTTTAATGTTACTTACGTTCCATTCAGGGCTGTTCTCTATTGTCAGTAGTATATGTTATAGTTTTCATTTAACAAGTGTCTGGTATTTCATTTGACATAAAATAAATACATGCTAACAGGCATTTCAAAATAAATGGCATAAAAAAAACCATTTACAGTAAATATATATTTTATATATACCAAGGACACATTCAGCCAAAGGACCGTATGAGAAAGGTCTTTCCTTGAATTTTATTCTTATGAAATGAACCATAATGGCCGACTTTTCACTGTATGTCACTGCACTTGAATAGAAATTGTAACAGGATGCTTCTTGTACTGCTGTCTGAGTGCCTCATTCCATGCATAATACATGGTGGTGAACATAGTGTAATGAATTAATTGCCGGAAAACAACACTGACAACATACATGGTAAAATGTTCAGGGTTAAATCAACTCTTACAGAGTACATATGGTCCCTGCTAGACTCATAAGTACTCTGTTAGAGTTGAATTAACCCTGGACATTTTACTGTGTATTGCTTTAGTAGAGGATTACAAAAATCCTTTGGTAGCACTGCTTCACTACCTCAGGCCTGCATTACATTTCCATAATTATGACATAAGGCCACTCAGTATCAGCGATGAAAGTTTAGTACAGCTCATAACAAGTGTCACTGCCATAATTTATGCAGCAAATTTTTACAAAACTGTCCAAATGTCATTAAAGTGGATACGATGTACATTATAGCAGTGTAATAGCATTTATCACAAGGTGTTATACATTGTCATGACCAGTTATGACAGGAGATAGAACATAATAAGTCTGTGAAATCTGATCATTTTGTAGTTCTTTAAAATAAAATAGGAGCCTCATCTCTTAGCGTTACAGGTTAGTATGCATCTAGATAAAAAAAACTAATAATCATGAATAAATAGATGTAATCTATTTATTTGCCTAATCTACCTACATCTCTTTTACAGTGTAGGTAGATTTTAAGGGGATATTCTGGGTTTGGATATGAGTAGTTTATATTTTTATTCTACATTTATTTCCGTATTTAAGACGGGAAACCCCGAGATGGTCCATACATCCACCCACAATAGAAACATCAATTTTCTATTTTTATTTATTAGACATTTACTGTTTTACTGTTACACGTTCGATTCGATCCATACGCATGTCAACCATTTGCAAAGACACTCCTTTCAATTTAGAATCCCGATTTATTTTATTGATTTATTCAATGTCAAGGGATGTTGTATGTGGCACTGCTTAAATGCGCAGCCCTTGATAGCTTCTTGACATGTCTGCATTGCAACCGTATTATAAATAATGACGTTGAAACAACATTTAAAGGACACGATGGGGAAGGAATGACGATACGTTTTCAATACTAGGCTACATTTGATCTTACGCGTGTATGTTTTGCCAACAAATGTCACGACTTTTTAATTACATCGAGCCGGATAGAAAGTACACTCCAGATCAGGAGGCGCTGTCCTTCAGCACCACGGTTGCCCTGAGATTGCAGGTGTAATTGGAAATAGAGTAATAGTTTCAAGTTTTTTTATTCCCACATTTTTCAGTTTTATCGATTTCAGTTGAAGGAAACTCCTTCATACATTTTGCATACAGCGTGTCTAGCGTTAATTTCAAGTAACCGGCTGTACTGAGTGCATACACTCGAGACTATATGTTTTATGGAAACCGTTTACGAATATATCACTGAAATGATTAGAAAATTATTTTAAGTGACTGCACCAGTATATGTGCTGATTAAAAGGAAAGCCCAAAATCTACTGACCTGTTTTAAAATTTGGAAAAGTTCCAAATCGGTGGTGATGACGCCTTCTTTGCAATGTCGGTATGCTCGACAAAGTGTTGCCCATAACCGAGGTCGAATTATAACTCAGGGCTCAGTTTAAACCGTCTTTATCCAGGATATCCAATGACTGTTTCCTTTTTTAATTTAAACTTTTTCGTGCAAGGCACACCGGCTGGAGAGCAGCATGTCACGTAACAGTCGTGGGCGTAGATCAGTCAAAAGTACGTCAGCGTCACACAGTTTTTCTAGACGATTTAGGTTTTAGACAACCGTAATACACAAATACGGGTGCTGCGTGTTTCTTCTGACATTGATTTTGGACTGTAAGCGATGTTTTTGCTCGGGGATTTTAGCTTCTCGTTTGTTGTGGACCGTCTTTGTTTGTCGGCTACTATATGCAATCACGGCCCATTTGCAAGCTGCCGGCATATTAAATATAGGATTTCCTGCTTATCTTGTATTATAGTAGGCCTACCTCTCCATCTGTGACAGTGATACGGTAACAACTGCATTTGACAGTGATTAACTAACCGGATACTCTGGATTAGCTATGTTAAAGAGGTACACAGGCAACGCTCAAATGGCATGGATAGCCTAAGGAAAGAGCAGTTGTGAATTTGTTGTTCTAAATGAGAAAATTCAGATATCTCTTGGAGAAGACAATAGAAATACAATTTTGTAAATACAGCATTACTCATAGATTCTGAATTTAATAACATGAAATGGATACCGATTCAAACAAAGCAACAATTGATTAGAGGAATGATTTTGGTAGCTCCTTTGCCAGGAATAATTTTATGCTACATCAGCTGATTTATCCTCACATTTCAAATTATACTTAACAAAGCATAATACAGTAACAAAGAAATATTTTTCCAGTCTTCAAAGGAGCAACTTAATACTAATAATTTCAAAGGTTGACACAGTTGAAAGAAAATGTTCTATTCGGGACAGCGCAGCTAAAGACAATTACTGCTCTTCCTTACAATACTTGAGCACCATGTGCACTCCTAGTCTCTAGTTACCAAGAAGTAACCAGGAAAAACATTCAGTCAGTACCACTGGGCATTGTTTGGTAGGTAGTCCACATCTTGTCGAAATATAAGACCTGATACTCCTCACCAGTCTCTTTGTACTAAATATAAATATAAGACCTGATACTCTTCCCCAGTGTCTCTGAACTAAATATAAGACCTGATACTCTTCCCCAGTGTTTCTGTACTGAATGTAAGACCTGAAACTCTTCCCCAGTGTTTCTGTACTGAATATAAGACCTGAGACTCTTCCCCTGTCTCTCTGTACTCAATATAAAATCTGATACTCTTCCCCATTGTCTCTGAACTAAATATAAGACCTGATACTCTTCCCCAGTTTCTCTGTACGGAATGTAAGACCTGATACTCTTCCCCAGTGTCTCTGTACTGAATGTAAGACCTGAAACTCTTCCCCAGTGTCTTTGTATTGAATATAAGACCTGAGACTCTTCCCCTGTCTCTCTCTACTGAATATAAGATCTGATACTCTTCCCCAGTGTCTCTGAACTAAATATAAGACCTGATACTCTTCCCCAGTGTCTCTGTACGGAATGTAAGACCTGATACTCTTCCCCAGTCTCTCTGTACTGAATATAAGACCTGATACTCTTCCCCAGTGTCTCTGTACTGAATATAAGATCTGATACTCTTCCTCAGTCTCTCTGTACTGAATATAAGATCTGATACTCTTCCCTAGTTTCTGTACTGAACATAAAGGAAATAAACTGTCCAGTGCTTCTCAAAAAAGGATTTTGTAACATTATGCATGTAAGTGAATGACCAATGATTAACAATGTCAGCTTTCCCTTCGCACACTCCAACAGAAAATGATTTCCAGAAAAATCTGTTCTGTTTTCATTTTCTGCATCATACTTGTAGCCAAGTTTCACGCATTCTCTTAATGGACACTGTTGACATATGTATGCTTTCCAATTATAGCTCAATACAAATGCTGAGCACAGGATAACAATTTCAGCTTCTTCAATACTGTTTGTTCAGACACCATTGGAGTATTTTCAGAAACAGAACCTTAATACTCCCAGTACACAATAAATTTAGAAGGTGAGTCACCAGATTAGTGAGGTATAATACTCTTTTATGCATTTGCTGTAAAATCTTATGAAAATGTATCAAATTTAAACATAGTTCCTTTTAAGATGGGAGTCAATATTTGACAGAAAACACAGCCTATTTGTTTTAATTATTCTAACAGTTGACCACAGATACATATTTCAACTCATGATGTTACAATATAGTGATTATTTTACTGGAATGTAGTTATTGCAGGGAGTTAGATTAACAGTACACAACATATGCACAATATAAATTCTTCTGAGGATGGACAGATATGAGTGCGCAATAAAATACTGAATTATGTATTGTCCTAAGCATCATCTGCTCTGTATAAAGGATATTGCCAGAGGAATGGTGTATTGTAGTGAGAGGGATTTCACCACTGGGAAATGGGGTGCACTTCAATCAATCAATCATATTTCATTTGTATAGCGTATTTTACAGCAGTTGTCACAATACGCTTTACAGACAACCCTGGCCTAAACCCCCACAGGAGCAAGCCTAAGGCAACAGTGGCAAGGAAAAACTCCCTGTGGCAGATGGGAAGAAATCTTGGAAAAAACCAGGCTCAAGGGGGAAACCCATCCTCCTCTGGTTGGCTCAGGGTGCCGACTGGTGACCAACATGTCAGTCAGTTTTATAAGGTTTATGATGTGGCTCAGATGATGGGTGGGGCCGGGTGGCGGTGATGGGGAACAGCAGGTGGCAACACATGTGGGCAGGGTGGAGGCAATGACGAAAGAGGGGCTGGACCGCAGAGGTGGGGGAGACCAGACGACTCTCGAAGCACTCTCGAGGGTTGGGGCAAGAGCCCCGCCGGCAGCGTGGGGAAGAGGGTAGAAACGGCAATTAGGGAATTTGCAATATAGCAGACAGTGGGTAAAGTGGCAGTAGTATGTATTGGGGGGACCCCGCCAGGAGTAGTATATCGCTGCATAGCTACTAGGACAGGGATGGAGAGCCCATGCAGTCATGAGGGGGTAGACAACCATACCCGCCTATCAAGAGCCAGCCCATGTAAAGTCGGGTCACAGCTGATTGACGAGTGACAGTAAGGAAAGGATTGCCACCTACAAAGCTCTATGACTACAGGCTTCTCGCACCCTGTCTCCAGACTACAACTGATTATAAGCCTGAGCATAGAGGTGCGTTTTTAATCTAGATTTAAATATTGAGACTGAGTCTGATTCCTTTATAAATTTTGGAAGCTGGTTCCACAGTAGTGGGGCCCTGTAGGAGAAAGCCCTACCACCTTTTAGGTTTTTGGAAATTCTTGGGACTACCAAGTAGCCTGTGTCTTGGGATCGGAGTGACCTTGTGGGCTTATAAGGTAGGAGCAGGTTAGTTATGTACACAGGTGCACGTCCATGCAGAGCTTTAAAAGTCAGGAGCAAAACCTTGAAATCTATCCTATGCTTAATGGGTAGCCAGTGAAGCGACGCTAGTATTGGTGTAATGTGCTCATACTTCTTAGTTCTGGTCAAGATACGAGCAGCTGCATTCTGCACAAGCTGGAGACTCTTTAACGAGTTATTAGGGCAGCCAGAAAGCAGGGCGTTACAATAATCTAACCTAGACGTAACAAACGCATGGATCAATTTTTCAGCATCCCCAACTGACAGGAAATGTCTAATTTTAGCTATGTTGCGTAGCTGAAAGAAGGCAATTCTGGATATGTTTTTTATATGGGTGTCAAAAGATAGATCAGGATCAATGGTGACACCAAGGTCTTTAACGACCATATTAGGTTCAGGCAAACAACCATCACAGTTTAAGGTGAGAGTAGACAATTTCTCCCTTAATATTTTGGGACCTAAAACCAACATTTCAGTCTTATCTGAATTTAGGAGCAGAAAATTTGAAAGCATCCAAACCTTGATATCTACAATACAGGCCTCTAACCGTGAAAGCGGCAGTGCTTCGCCAGGTTTCATTGAAATATAAATCTGAGTATCGTCCGCATAACAGTGGAACTCTACGCCATGTGCCCGGATAATATTGCCAAGTGGTAGCATATATAGCGAGAAGAGTACTGGTCCTAGTACTGATCCTTGTGGAATACCGTATTTCATTATTGAGGAGCTGGACTCTTCTTCTTTTAATTTGACAAACTGTTTCCTGTCACATAGGTATGATCCAAACCATGCGAGTGCCTGTCCATGAAGTCCAACACAGGCCTGGAGTCTGTCCAGTAGAATTCCATGATCAATTGTGTCAAAAGCTGCACTCAGGTCGAGGAGCACAAGAACCGACACAGAGTTACGGTCGGCTGACAGTAGTAAATCATTTGTAACCTTGATAAGTGCGGTTTCTGTGCTGTGGTGGGGTCTAAACCCTGATTGGAATACTTCAAGGATACCGTTAGAGCTAAGGTATGCACTTAGTTGCTTAGCAACAGTTTTCTCCAATAATTTTGATAGAAATGGAAGGTTTGAAATAGGTCTATAATTTTCCAATTTATCAGGTTCTAGGTTTGGTTTCTTCAATAATGGCTTAATAACTGCCACTTTTAGTGACTCAGGTACGTATCCTGTGACTAGGGATGTGTTAATGATTTTTAGTATATGCTGGCCTAGTACCGGAAATAGTTCTTTAATCCAATTTGAAGGAATAGGATCAAGTAGACAGGTCGTCGGTTTTGAGGACATAACTAATTCGGATAACTCGACCATGCTAATGGGTGTAAAACAGTTTAGTACCGCTGTCTGTAAATCTTCCTGTTGTGACCAGGTGCGGGGCTGTTTATTAACATGAACAGGAATAGTGCATGATGGAGACAGTTTGGAAATCTGGTCTCTACTAGCCTCAATTTCTGATCGAAAAAGTTCATGAAGTCAATGCTGCTAAGATTGGAGGGATAAGTTGAAAACTCTGATGATTGTTTTTTAGTTAATTTATTCACAGTACTATATAGAAATTTTGGGTTATGTCTGTTTTGTTCAATTAGTTTTGAGAAAAAGGCAGATCTAGCAGAAGCAAGAGCTTGCTTATACTGAAGAAAGCTGATTTTCCAAGCAAGATGAAATACTTCTAGCTTTGTTGACTGCCATTTTTGCTCTAATTTTCTAGTAGACTGCTTCAGGGCCCGGGTGGTATCGTTGTACCATAGAGTGTGCTTTTTCCGACTAGGGTTTCTTCTTTTAAGGGGGGCAACAACATCAAGAGTGTTCCTGAGGGTAAGGGTTAGCTGGTTAGTCAATTTCTTCTGCTCACAATTTCTTCTTTCTTTCTTCACTTCTTCTGCAAGATGTATGTTCAGCTACCATCATAAACCATGAAGTAAATACCCAGACATCAAACATAGCCATGCCTTTTCACACCTTATCATACCTCTGATTATAGATACTACACATAACACGACCGTTTAACAACATCAATCAATGGGATGACTAACCATTACATTTTCTGTAATACAACAAAATGGCCAGAAGGGGCAGCATTGCATGTGGGCACAGTGAAACCTCATAATTTCTCCGATAGTGCCAAAAGCTTGACACTGCAAGCAAATGAACCTATATGCCAGTGATCTATGGGGCCTTGACCACTTGAACACGAATTACCCCATTTTCCAGTCATAATTCTATGGAAACGTGGGAGGCCACAAATAATTTGGTACTAGCAGTTGATATAAATGTACAGGTGAATAAAATGAAAGATATCAAAGATTTTTTCATTATCAGTTTTTTTCTTTTTTCTTGAGAACTGCAAGATGAAGAAAACAAGTTGAATTGACTTGAAAGGGTGTAATCCAGAAATGAAGATGCTTACCCTCTCTAATTTGCCTTGTCTGCCTTGTGACAAAGACCAATCAGGTTGAGGGATGAGTAACAAAATTTGCATAATTTGAATGTCGCTCAGATGCTCACATTTCACGAAACTCTCCTTCACTTGAAAGCCTTTACGCTTGTGTGATCTTTGGAAAGACAGACGGCGCACATTATTCTGTATCTCGGCCACTAGGTGGAGACTTTTCTTACGCTATGAGCCGAGGAAGCCCATTCATCATCATTACGGAAGACGGGTCCTCCGATGGCTGAGATTTTTAAAACAGGATGTGGGGGTCCAGGTTCATTCCACACCAAGATCTTAACTTCCTTTCATATTTAGCTTATGCTGTGATGAGGAATCTTTCTGGAAACCTTTCAGATGTTTTTTTTTCAGAGGTGTGCAGGCTAAAAAATGGGGTCAGCTCTCAGCCCTCTGGACTGTCTCAGTTCTGAAAGCGGTTTCTCCTCCCTTGTTTCCCTCCAGCTGGGCGTCAGCGCTTGCTCCTCTCGAGCCGCTCTTTCACACGTACCTTTACAGGAGCACTGCAGCGCTCCTCCAGCGCGCCTGTAAGCAAGCGACTCTTAAATCCCGCGGACTCCACAGACGCCGCGGGGAGGGCTAGCGCGGATCAGAGGAGAGCCGTGTCTCACTGACAGCATGTGGCGGGCGGTGAGGTGAGAGCCCGGAGTGGATCTGAGAGGGAATTAATGCAGCAGTCACCTGAGGAGACCTGCCCGATTTAAGCCCCTACCACCCCTGGCACCGCAGGCCACGTCCTGGACCCGCACACTCCCAAACACAGGCTCAGCCTGCTCCACACACTCCCAATCACAGGCTAGTGGCTCCACACACTCCCAAACACAAGCTCAGCCCTGCTCCACACACTCCCAATCACAGGCTCAGCCCTGCTCCACACACTCCCAATCACAGGCTCACTCCTGTTCCACACACTCCCAAACACAGGCTCAGTCCTGCTCCACACACACCCAAACACAGGCTCACTCCTGTTCCACACACTCCCAAACCCAGGCTCAGTCCTGCTCCACACACTCCCAATCACAGGCTAATAGCTCCACACACTCCCAATCACAGGCTCAGCCCTGGTCTACACACTCCCAAACACAGGCTCACTCCTGTTCCACACACTCCCAAACCCAGGCTCAGTCCTGCTCCACACACTCCCAATCACAGGCTAATAGCTCCACACACTCCCAATCACAGGCTCAGCCCTGGTCTACACACTCCCAAACCCAGGCTCAGTCCTGCTCCACACACTCCCAATCACAGGCTCAGCTCTGCTCCACACACTCCCAAACACAAGCTGAGTCCTGCTCCACACACTCCCAATCACAGGCTCAGCCCTGCTCCACACACTCCCAAACACAGGCTCAGCCCTGCTCCACACACTCCCAAACACAGGCTAATAGCTCCACACACTCCCAATCACAGGCTCAGCCCTGCTCCACACACTCCCAATCACAGGCTCAGCCCTGCTCCACACACTCCCAATCACAAGCTCAGCCCTGCTCCACACACTCCCAAACACAGGCTGAGTCCTGCTCCACACACTCCCAATCACAGGCTCAGCCCTGCTCCACACACTCCCAATCACAGGCTCAGCTCTGCTCCACACACTCCCAAACACAGGCTCAGCTCTGCTCCACACACTCCCAAACACAGGCTCAGTCCTGCTCCACACACTCCCAAACACAGGCTCAGCTTTGCTCCACACACTCCCAAACACAGGCTAATAGCTCCACACACTTCCAAACACAGGCTAATAGCTCCACACACTCCCAAACACAGGCTAATAGCTCCACACACTCCCAAACACAGGCTCAGTCCTGCTCCACATGTCTGCGTCCCTGTCAGAGCCTTTACTTGTTGAGCTACTATCTCCGCAAGAGGATTTTTGTTCAGACTGGTGCGGATTAATCACTGATTAAAGACACTCGTTCACCATGGGAAAATTAGCATGGGTGAAAATCCATGTTTCCGCTTTTTTGTCTGAGAGAAGCAGGCATGCCGAGAGCTGAAAGATTGGTCTCTTCACATCCACAGTGAAATTAATTGTTTCCCTTGGCAGTGTTCTGTGTTTAGGTGCCATCTAGTGTAAAAACAACAGAATCTGGCCAGGGCATGCTTCAGATGAGCTCTCCATTGCAGTAGTGCATGCTTCAGATGAGCTCTCCATTGCAGTAGTGCATGCTTCAGATGAGCTCTCCATTGCAGTAGTGCATGCTTCAGATGAGCTCTCCATTGCAGTAGTGCATGCTTCAGATGAGCTCTCCATTGCAGTAGTGCATGCTTCAGATGAGCTCTCCATTACAGTAGTGCATGCTTCAGATGAGCCCTGTATTGCAGTAGTGCATGCTTCAGATGAGCCCTGTATTACAGTAGTGCATGCTTCTGATGAGCCCTGTATCACAGTAGTGCATGCTTCAGATGAGCCCTGTATTGCAGTAGTGCATGCTTCTGATGAGCCCTGTATTGCAGTAGTTCATCATGGTGTCATTGCTCAGACAACAGACCGCACAGCTAGGAGCCAAGTCAGAGTAGGAAGGTTATACTTTATTTATCCCAAGAGGGACAGTTTGTCCCTTGGATAAGACATATAATAAGAATGTACTAAATATATGATGGAAATCATTTGCCATTTAGAATTACACACAGATTTCTACATGATATCTTGATGAAACTCATATATACAATGGACAAATCTGGACTGAACAAACACTGGATTGAACAAATAAAATATACTAATCACCATACATAGTGACCCGGAATGTAACCTTACAGAGCTAACAGCAATGTTGCACATTCGTGATTCTCATTTACTCAAATACATAGCAAACCTTAGGAAGGATTCACTGCCACCAGCTCAAACACCTTACTTTTTTTCCCACGATCTAAAATCTGCTGTGAGTTCCTTTGGTTTGGACACATTGGGTCACGTTCACAAAACTTTTCTTAAATTATTCTTACTTTTGTTCTTAAAAATGTTCCTACGAAAAACCAATATGGGATTCATGACGCATGTGCAGACCTTTGTTTTTGTGCATCTCCCAGGTGTATGTGATGATGAATTCAGGCTGTTTGTAAATTTTATGCAACATCTATGACCAAATACAGATGAGAAAAAAAAAAGAATGCTGAAATGTTTGTGGAAACGTTCTTACACGCAGTTTACGATCAACTATGATCGTACGCATGTTTCGTGAATGAGGCCCAATGAGCTCTGGATTCTGTACACCATGACAACACATGACTGAATGGGGCTCTGATAACTGAGGTCATCCTCTGATGCAATGCTGAGTAGAATGAGTAGACAACGTTAGTCTTAATTCTCTTTCAAAAGCAGCCTAAACTATTCTACCACCCTCGTCAAAAAGTAACACAAGGACACAACATTATACAGCCCCATAATAGTGTACACCTCACCAAGAAGTATGTGAACATCTGGAATCCCATAGACACATGAAAAAATATAATCATGAGCTGTACATTACATCATTTCCTGTGGAGGGGGGCATTTTATTGGCTGGCTTAGGCTTAGCCAGCGCTTAGGTAAGTTCTCAGTGGCATTCCAATACACATTATTTCCTGTCTACAAAAGTATGATTTTTCTTTGGATCACTGACATTCCCAGGAGTGTCAGTCAGTGAAAACATGGCTGTAAACATACAGTATACGTGGTGGATACATTGAATATACACTAAAAAAAAAGTTTTTGGTTTTTTTTCACAAAGGTGACATTGAGAAAATACTGTACAGTATATTCTGGCCTTGGCCCTGTTGCATTTGTGTATGTTACATAGACCCTAATCTTTACCCAAAAGTTTCATTTGCCTCTAGGAGAGGGAAGTAAGCAGCCTAGAGCTGAAGTGATTGGTTCAGGGCTGTTAGCCTGGAGTTGTCTGCACTTCCAGCTCAGAGCAGATGCTGACCAAGCCCCTGCTGTAACTGAGCACGTTCAGTCTGACGGCGTTCAGTTCCTTCTGCATGTACTATCATACAGTGCTCATTTGATCCAAGATGGCACCCGTTTTACAGAGTCTCAGAAGCGTACTTACAGCCTGATTATTGGTACCATGAGGGGGCCCTTAATAAACCTCCTAATAGGATCCGAGTCACCATCTAACCTTTCTGAAGGTGCTGACAGTTGAAGAGAATGAAGTGAGATCAGCCGTCTGAATGGACCAATTGTAAAGCAGCAGAGCAAGATTTTCAAGATTACCCTTAGTGACAGACATGGAAACAGGCAACGGGGCAATGGCAATGTCGGGGGAGGCGTGGGTTAGTTTTGTCAAGGAAAAGTGTATAACAGGATTTAAAAACCTACTTCAGACATAATGATAGAATACTAACTTCTCAATTGTGTTCAGATGCTATAAATCATTGCTTGTGTTTGATTTACAAGCACATGCGTACGCACACCCTCTCTCTCTCTCTCTCTCTCTCTCTCTCTCACTCACTCACTCACTCACTCACTCACTCACACGCACAAACACACTTTCTCTCTCTCACTCATGCTTACACACAAGTACACACACAAAACACACACACGCACATGCACACGCACACGCACAGATTCGACACCCATTTACAAAGGCGCGCTATGTGCACACTGTGGAGCATAGGATTGATTTATACCCCAGCCCATGGCCTTACAGATACTCAGCCAGGGGCTTAGAGGAGCTGGAGGTGAGAGGGGGCAGGACTACAGAACCCCAGCAGAGGGCTGAGCACACTGACCCTGCACCAGAGAGGCTAACCCTGCAGCACACTGACCCTGCAACAGAGAGGCTAACCCTGCAGCCACAGCACACTGACACACAGAGAGGCTAACCCAGCAGCCACAGCACACTGACCCTGCAACAGAGAGGCTAACCCTGCAGCCACAGCACACTGACCCTGCTACAGAAAGGCTAACCCTGCAGCCACAGCACACTGACCCTGCACCAGAGAGGCTAACCCTGCAGCACACTGACCCTGCTACAGAGAGGCTAACCCTGCAGCCACACTGATCCACAGAGAGGCTAACTCTGCAGCCACAGCACACTGACCCTGCTACAGAGAGGCTAACCCTGCAGCCACAGCACACTGACCCTGCAACAGAGAGGCTAACCCTGCAGCCACAGCACACTGACCCTGCTACAGAGAGGCTAACCCTGCAGCACACTGACCCTGCAACAGAGAGGCTAACCCTGCAGACAAAGCACACTGACCCTGCAACAGAGAGGCTAACCCTGCAGCACACTGACCCTGCTACAGAGAGGCTAACCCTGCAGCACACTGACCCTGCAACAGAGAGGCTAACCCTGCAGCACACTGACCCTGCAACAGAGAGGCTAACCCTGCAGACAAAGCAAAGAGCTTCCATTCACAACCAGATCATAAATAACCTCTGTGAAGGGTTTCTCCTAAACCCTCTTCTTTGAAGAAAATGTTTTAGGAGAAACCCTACTGACACACAAAGACGCACCACAAATTTTCCATGTAAAATGTCCTTAAATGCTGGTTACAACCCCATAGCAATAGCCATTTTTATTTCAATCCAATGGCCCCCATTGAATTGAGTAACAGGACTTGGAATTTAAGCGCAAGTATATTTATTCTCGAATTCACTTATCAATGGTTCCAAGCGTTATGTAGCCACACTAGTGTTAAATAAAAAGTCTGAAACAACATTCTTTTAGGCTCTGCATTGTGTGTGGCATCTTTTCTTCACTTTCATGATCCGATTCACTGTTTGTGCATGTTTATTAGACAATACATTTATTAGATACAGTAAATGAATAGCTAAAATGAATCATAGCATATTTTAGGATAGCTTGTATTCTGCCTGGATTCATGATATAGTAAGTTATGTCAGTCTGAGTGTTGTTGCCCTTATTAGTAACTAATAAACTGCTTAATGCAAGAAATTGATGATATTGACCTTTTTAAAGTATTTCTCAGATGTGTAAAGACAGAAAATATTTTTAACAAATTAAAGGGATATCGCATTAACACAATATGATTATAAATGTAAGAAAATTTAGTCAAACACTAATATTCTGCTTTAGGGTCCGTCCTGGGTTTGACCTTTGACCTTTCATACTGCCTGGTCCCCACTACTGCTGGATAAAGGAAACGCACAGTGCCCCACGATGATGCCCGCTGCAGTTACTGTTACTCCGCCTGTTTCTGTTTCTCTAAAAGGGCTTCCCACACTCGCCGCACTGCGTTCGTTCCTTCACTCCGGAATTAAATAAAGGGGGCTCACGTCTTTCCTCCTCTGCAGCAACAACACGTCAGGAAGCCATTTATTTCAGAAAATTTCACTAAGTTAATAAGTTGGTGTAATTCACCAGCGGGAGTCCAAACAAACATGTAATTAAATGCCGCAAGCAGCTGAGAGCCCTCGGCTCGCGGTGCGGTTTCCTGGAGGACACAGATATCTGACTGCTTTCCCGGCCTCTGTGAGACAGTCAGAGCCACAGCAGGGCCCCTGGAGGACACAGATATCTGACTGCTTTCCCGGCCTCTGTGAGACAGTCAGAGCCACAGCAGGGCCCCTGGAGGACACAGATATCTGACTGCTTTCCCGGCCACTGTGAGACAGTCAGAGCCACAGCAGGGCCCCTGGATGACACAGATATCTGACTGCTTTCCCGGCCTCTGTGAGACAGTCAGAGCCACAGCAGGGCCCCTGGAGGACACAGATATCTGACTGCTGTGAGACAGTCAGAGCCACAGCAGGGCCCCTGGAGGACACAGATATCTGACTGCTTTCCCGGCCTCTGTGAGACAGTCAGGGCCACAGCAGGGCCCCTGGAGGACACAGATATCTGACTGCTTTCCCGGCCACTGTGAGACAGTCAGAGCCACAGCAGGGCCCCTGGAGGACACAGATATCTGACTGCTGTGAGACAGTCAGAGCCACAGCAGGGCCCCTGGAGGACACAGATATCTGACTGCTTTCCCGGCCTCTGTGAGACAGTCAGGGCCACAGCAGGGCCCCTGGAGGACACAGATATCGCTGATTGGTTATTCTATGGTAGCCTGTGTGTGTCCGGCTCTGTTTGGGCCCAGAGAACCCCAGCAGAGCGAGGGCAGCGAATCCTTCTGCGTGGGGGGACCCCAGGTCATAGTGGACTAGTAACAGCAGTCCTGACAGCTGAGGCTCAGACTGAACTTAAGGGCCCGCCCTGCTTCCTAAGGTAAAATTTGGGGACCAGATTTTTACTGTTTTCTTTTCCCTCCCAATTTGGAATGGCAATTTGTGTTTGTGTACCTGTCCCGTTGCTGCATGGTCCTCCAGTAATTTGGGAAAGTACAGAGGACTGCATGCAGCCCTCATGAGAATATACATGTAGACACAATCTCTTTTAGTTTAAATCACAGAACACATTGACTGGAACAGAACAGAAATGTACATCCATACAGTGCTGTTTGTAAGAGAAAGCACTCCACAATTTGTATGTGTGTTCCAGCACTAGAGTACCCTTTTCACTTTTTGAAGGCCTACGCATTGTATCAATATTACTGACATAAAGTATAGAAAAAATTTGGAGACATGAGACTCTCATATGGAACCAAAGGAGGGGCTGTGTTCTTTGGTCAACTT
This sequence comes from Anguilla japonica, assembly GCA_025169545.1. Classification (NCBI taxonomy): domain Eukaryota; kingdom Metazoa; phylum Chordata; class Actinopteri; order Anguilliformes; family Anguillidae; genus Anguilla; species Anguilla japonica. The sequence goes on along the minus strand of CM045900.1, from coordinate 27,714,794 downwards.
TTCTGCTCTTGCTTAAGAATGTGAAAGTAGGAGCTGTTTTTTTACTCATTTATTTTTTGGTGCTGGATGTTGCCGCCCTAGTGTCTGTGGTAAAACGCTGAGGGGTTGGTCAATACACTGAGGGAGGGAGGAGTAATACACTGAGGGGGTGGGGTTCATACACAGAGGGAGGGGGTGTAATACTCTGAGGAAGGGGGGTAATACTCTGAGGGGGGGGGTAATACACAGAGGGAGGGGGGGTAATACACTGAGGGAGGGGGGGGGGGGGGTAATACACTGAGGAAGGGGGGGTAATACACTGAGGGAGGGGGGTAATACACTGAGGGAGGGGGGTAATACACTGAGGGGGGGGGGGTTCATACTCTGAGGGAGGGGGGGTAATACTCTGAGGAAGGGGGGGGGTAATACACTGAGGGGGTGGGGTAAAACACTGAGGAAGGGGGGGTAATACACTGAGGAGGGGGGTAATACACTGAGGAGGGGGGTAATACTCTGAGGAGGGGGGGTAATACACTGAGGAAGGGGGGTAATACTCTGAGGAGGGGGGTAATACACTGAGGGGGGGGTAATACACTGCGGAAGGGGGGTAATACTCTGAGGAAGGGGGGTAATACTCTGAGGGAGGGGGGTAATACACTGAGGGGGTGGGGTAATACACTGAAGAAGGGGGGTTAATACACTGAGGGAGGGGGTAATACACTGAGGAGGAAGGGGGGTAATACTCTGAGGAAGGGGGGTTCATACACTGAGGGAGGGGGTAATACTCTGAGGAAGGGGGGTTCATACTCAGAGGGAGGGGGGTAATACACTGAGGGGGTGGGGTAATACACTGAAGAAGGGGGGTTAATACACTGAGGGAGGTGGGTAATACTCTGAGGAAGGGGTGGTAACACACTGAGGAAGGGGGGTAATACTCTGAGGAAGGGGGGTAATACTCTGAGGGAAGGGGGTAATACACTGAGGGGTGGGGGAAAGGGGGGGTAATACACTGAGGGGTGGGGTAATACTCTGAGGAGGGGGGTAATACACTGGGGGGGGTAATACACTGGGGGGGGTAATACTCTGAGGAGGGGGGGGGGGTAATACACTGAGGAGGGGGGGTAATACACTGAGGGGGGGGTAATACACTGAGGGGGTGGGGTAATACTCTGAGGAAGGGGGGGTAATACACTGAGGAAGGGGGGTAATACACTGAGGGGGTGGGGTAATACTCTGAGGAAGGGGGGGTAATACACTGAGGAAGGGGTTAATACTCTGAGGGAGGAGGGGTTAAGCTCTCACATAGCATCAAATGCTGAATACTACCACACCCTGTAAAAGTATTCATGTCAATAGCAGAATTGTGCTCAGTCGCTATTCAGGTACCAGAGCCAGCATCATTATACCCAGGCCAGAAAGTCTGTACCTGTGTTCAAGTTTTTCTTCTTTTTCTGTCAATATTGCTCCCACGATATTCTGGATATTTTTACTCTGAAGGAAAAGCAGGTTTGCACTTGTGAATAAAGTGTGGGTTGTTTGCTGTTAAATTAGTTACAGACGCTGGTGTCCCCCCCCCCCCCCCCTCCCCCCTCGTGTAATCGTAATGATCTGTCCGTGTACCCCAGGGTGAGGTGCTCAGTCTGTTCTCCGCGGTAGTTCTCTCTGCCTGATAAAAGACCCTCCGTGGGCCGTGCCTGCGCACTTCATCAGCGCTCAGGTGGGCTGGTGACTCACACAGACGCTGGGTTCGAGGAGCGCGGTAGCGCGGTAGCGCTGACAGGAAGTAGCCTCGGGGCGCTGCTGTTAGCTGTGGAGGACGCGGCTGAAGGGCTGGCTGCACTGAGAGCTGTAAACGAGGCCTTTATTAACCCTGCTGGAGATGTTTCCCAGCTTCATATGTTTAAGTCTCACAGTTCTACTCTCTCAAGTTTTAAGACGGTGACTAGACAGTCGTGCTGGCTCCGGATCATCGTGCAATTGCATTGCGCATCCACAAGGGGGCAATGTATATACGCACAGCTACGGACATTGTAACCAACCGCCGTTTCAGAATAGGCTTCTCTGAATGGTTTCTTCTGTTTAAAATGCTGGACTTTGTCGATAGAATTAGAAGAAAAAAAAAACGGAAAATTTGGTTCTATTTTTATTTTCTCATGAAGAACTTGCGAATATGAGTTCCGCTTATATTAAGCAGGAAAGACTGGTCTGGGAATGCATGAGAAATTAGACGAGCAGTCCTGTGAACTTTCTCAGAATGGAATTACACACTTAAACATTTAAGGTGTTACTGTAATTAAATTAATTGAAATGAATAATCATTTGTTTTATTTAGTGGATAATGATGTTGGTGGATATTTTATAATTACTCGCTCTGAAGGTTAAAGGTGTAATGAAATGTGTATAATGGTACAGCAAGGAAGGAATTGTGCTATTTCAGCTGATGCACTTTATTCATAAAATATTGTGTGTCAAAGATATGCATTGACAGGATAAAAAGTGCTGTTAATATCTATGACAACTCTTTCTCACCTTCTTTCTCTCTCTCCTTCCCTCTCTCTGTCACTCAAATTCAAATTTAAACTTGTGTTGCAAAAGCAAAGGGACACACAAAATGAAAACAGACCCCTACAACACACACACATACCCAGGTTAAAAAATATTTAGTTCATAACACAACAATTATGAACTCCCCCCCCCTCTCTCTCTCTCTCTCTCTCTGTGTGTATATATATATATATATATATATATATATATATATATATATATATATATATATATATATATATATATATATATAGGCTAAAATATTTATATTTATATTAGAATAGAATTTTGCTGGGTATGACTTCTATAGCTTAAATACAGAAATGCAGCTGAAGTGACACTCAACTGACGGGAAGATTTCAAAGTGCATTGTGAGAAAAAGAAAATCAGACACAAACTGCCCAAAGTCCCTGTAGCCAGCAAAACAGACGTTGTGATCTCAGAACCCATCAAAGAACAGAATGCTGGTACATAGGAAGAGATGGGCAGAGCAGAAGAAAGCGTGAACCCTTTTAAAGGAATATCTGTGTGGTACAGAAGCCTGAGGCTGTTGAGACTGATATTACCATCCTCTGTTGTCAAGCCAACATGTCTTTATATTGAAGTTTGCTCCATCCACAACGGCATAAGTTGACATCCTTATCCCCTTGATGCTTTTTCATAAATTTAGCACAAATTTGATTGGACACCTTGAGAGCAATTTGTACTATTAAATTATATCCCAAATGTGATAAACAAGCAAAGCTACTGTGTTTATAGCGATATCATTTTTTTATGGTTGATAATTGTGGAAATGAATGGGAAACTTCTGATCCGTATTCTACTCAAGATGTCAAAGAACTTAGCAGGAACTGAGAAAAGATCTGCTCGTTAAAAATAGTTAACATAATGTTTTCTAAACCGGAGGTTCGCTTGCATTCGTGGTGATACAGAGACATTTTTATGCATTTCCTCAGAGGACAGCGGCAAAAGACGGATTCAAACACAGACAGCAAACAAAACAGCGCAGAATAAAAATTGATGACCAACAATGAAATAAAAAAGGTTTATTAAATCCGCAAGGCTGCATCCTTTGTCCTGTTGGCTATGCATCTTTGGAAAGCCACCAGAAATAACACTTAAGATTATCTTTTAGTTTAAAAGCATCACAGAAAAGACAAGAAGACATGAAAAATACAGGTCTGTGAAGACAGCGCCCTGAGCCGGAAAAGTATTTAGAGAACGGTTTGAGAGATAAGAAGACAAAACCAAACCAAATGTTGATGACTTCAGAATAGTGTGTGCTGATCATAGCTCCACAAAGTCTGAAAAGGAACTCTGTTTTCCTCAATGCCAAACAATTTCCGCACTAGTCAGTGGTTCTGTCCAAGGGACATGCGCCAGACTTCTTCAGCAGAGCCACGGTACAGCTCTGGCTAGATCTGTTTTAATCTATATCCAAAGAACCATCACTGCAGCAGAACAAAAGGCAAAAGAAAAAAATTCTGGATGTGCTCTGGAATATCTAGTTTTCTAGACACAAAATCTTGGGACTGTTTTTATCTGTGAAATATTTTTTTAAATCTGTGAAATCTTCTTTCCACAGACGCAGAAACTTGGTTGGAGTTTGTGTGTGTGTTGTAATGCAAAAGAAGAAGTTATTTGCAGGACCATCTGTCCTGGCCAACATGGCCTGCTGAATACTGGCCAGTGCAATCAGCCTCAGAGTCTTCATATCAGGCATCCATACTGTGAAGCTATCACACCCCCCCCCCACCATCAGACACCTAAAACATGAGCCCCCACACCACCCCCCACCATCAGACACCTAAACCATGAGCCCCCCCACACCCCCCCACCACCATCAGACACCTAAACCATGAGTCCCCACACCCCCCCCCCACCCACCAGACACCTAAAACCATGAGTCCCCACACCCCCCCCCCACCATCAGACATCTAAAACATGAGCCCCTCACACCCCCCCACCACCATCAGACACCTAAACCATGAGCCCCTCACACCCCCCCCACCACCATCAGACACCTAAAACCATGAGCCCCTCACCCCCCCCCCACCATCAGACACCTAAACCATGAGTCCCCCACCCCCCCCCCCACCATCAGACACCTCAGACACCTAAAACATGAGCCCCCCCCCCCCCCACTATCAGACACCTAAAACATGAGCCCCCCCCCCCCCCCCCCCCCACCATCAGACACCTAAACAATGAGCCCCCCCCCCCCCCCCCCCCACCATCAGACACCTAAAACAAACATGAGCCCCCCCCCCCCCACCATCAGACACCTAAAACCATGAGCCCCCCCACCCCCCCCCCCACCATCAGACACCTAAACCATGAGTCCCACCCCCCCCCCCCACCATCAGACACCTAAAACATGAGCCCCCCCCCCCCCCACCATCAGACACCTAAACCATGAGCCCCCCCCACCCCCCCCCCCCACCATCAGACACCTAAACCATGAGTCCCACACCCCCCCCCCCCCCCCACCATCAGACACCTAAAACATGAGCCCCACACCCCCCCCACTATCAGACACCTAAAACATGAGACCCCCCCCCCACCATCAGACACCTAAAACATGAGCCCCACACCCCCCCACTATCAGACACCTAAAACATGAGACCCCCCCCCCCCCCACCATCAGACACCTAAACCATGAGTCCCATACCCCCCCCCCCACCACCATCAGACACCTAAAACATGAGCCCCCCCCCCCCCACTATCAGACACCTAAAACATGAGCACCCCCCCCCCACCATCAGACACCTAAAACATGAGCCCCCCCCCCCCACTATCAGACACCTAAACCATGAGCCCCCCACCCCCCCCCCCCCCACCATCAGACACCTAAACCATGAGCCCCCCCACCCCCCCACCATCAGAAACACTAAACCATGAGCCCCCCACACCCCCCCACCATCAGACACCTAAAACCATGAGCCCACACACACCCCCCCACCATCAGACACCGTAAAACATGAGCCCCCCCCCCCCCACCACCACCACCACCACCACCACCAGACACCTAAAACATGAGCCCCACACCCCCCCCTCCACCCACAAATCAGACACATAAACCATGAGCCCCACATCCCCCCCTCTCTCTCTCTGCAGATCTCCTTCTGTAAGGCCACTGCTATGCAGGTCTGATCAGTGCAGAGGCTCCTGTGGCAGGTTAGTTTTCACCCAGGATAGCTCAGCTCTCCAGTCAAACTGAACCGTCCATTTTCAGATACTGGGAATGTGTTTCTCTCCTCTCTAATTGTGTTCGATTCTTTTGGTGCTTTTTATATGGCGTTAGGAAATCTGTGTCAACAAAAAAAGCACCTTTTTCCTGTGCGCAGGTACGTTACTACACACCTGCATCCCGGTAACTCCAGATTTTAAACCACGTGGTTTGTGAAGCATTCTGCAGCCATCTCCATTCTGTGAGACTGATTGAATTTGACTGATTGTGTAATCCAGCCCATCTCAGTAGCGCTTCTCACTCTCTTAAGATCACCGTCACCTCAGCGCAGCTCGGGAAAGCAGCACCGGTGCGGCAGAAGGGTTTCTCACCGGCTGCATCACGTCGCTGATTCCTTCCGACGATAGCCATGAAACACAAAGGTGTGAATGACTGACAGCCGAAGATCGGACGGACTAAACGGGCGATATTGAATAACGTGAGCCAATAAAAAACCACTCGCACTTCATTTGCCGTGGCAGTAAAACATGATATTGGCTCTGAACGGAACGCGGATTCTTTCCCTCGCCCGTGCGCGCACGGTGGCAATCTTACTTGCGGCGTGTTTTATTAGATTCTCGTTAAGACAAACAAGACGGAGAGAGAGCTTGCGACACGGATGATCTCTTAAATATTGTATTGTCGTTTTGCAGCGAACGGGAGGACGAGGTGTTTATGTTTTATTTACTTTCATTTTGCCTCATTACACACTCGCATAGAACAAGGCCAAGCGATGATTTAGGAAACAACTCATTCTGAGATTTCTGTATTGGATTTCCACGCATTTATGGGGAATAATACCAAACTGTTTTAGACACAAACATCCAAATATATGAAAAAGGGTTTCTTTATTTTGCATCTGGCTTGTATTTGATGCAGTTATCATGTGTATTACATACACTGTCTATAGACAGATTTTGATATTCATGGAAAGTTATTCATTGGAATATAAAGCAACAGAGAGGCTGAGAAAAATAAGAACCTGTGATTAAAGTGATAAAATGTGATCACTGTCTTGGTGTTATCTAAAAACCCGGTTGAAAATTGTATGACCGTATCGAAAATCATAGAAGAAAACTCACCAGATCATAAACTGACTCATAATTCACCTCAATGCAATATTACTTAGATTCATACATCTTAATGTATGTTCAAATGAAATTTATTTTCTTTGTGTGTTTCATGCCAAAAAATCTTTGTGTTTACTTTATTAAATACATATTTCCATTGTACACAAGAAGAAGAAGTGCAGGCTTTCCTTTGGGGAGCAGTTATTTAAAAAAAAAGACGAATTTTCTGTGGAAAATACACGCAAACCTGCCATTGCTGCAGTGCATGCGAGGCAGCTGCATTTATTAAGTCACAGCATACAGAAGAACGTTTACAAAGCCATCATGAACTGCAGACTCAAAGGTGACAAACAAAGGAGAAAGCATGTACTTGAGAAGAATTTTTTTAGCAATTGAAATGAGGTTACTGCATTCAGTTAAAGAATTTAACTTGTATTATGAGGACCCCACCCACAGATACACTGTGCTGTGGATATGCTATCTGCCACAGATACACTGTGCTGTGGATATGCTATCTCCCACAGATACACTGTGCTGTGGATATGCTATCTCTCACAGATACACTGTGCTGTGAATATGCTATCTCTCACAGATACACTGTGCTGTGGATATGCTATCTCTCACAGATACACTGTGCTGTGAATATGCTACTGTATCTCCCACAGATACACTGTGCTGTGGATATGCTATCTCTCACAGATACACTGTGCTGTGAATATGCTATCTCTCACAGAGATACACTGTGCTGTGGATATGCTATCTCTCACAGATACACTGTGCTGTAAATATGCTATCTCTCACAGATACACTGTGCTGTGGATATGCTACTGTATCTCCCACAGATACACTGTGCTGTGGATATGCTATCTCCCACAGATACACTGTGCTGTGGATATGCTATCTCCCACAGATACACTGTGCTGTGAATATGCTATCTCTCACAGATACACTGTGCTGTGAATATGCTATCTCTCACAGATACACTGTGCTGTGGATATGCTATCTCTAACAGATACACTGTGCTGTGAATATGCTATCTCTCACAGATACACTGTGCTGTGAATATGCTATCTCCCACAGATACACTGTGCTGTGGATATGCTATCTCCCACAGATACACTGTGCTGTGAATATGCCATCTCCCACAGATACACTGTGCTGTGAATATGCTATCTCCCACAGATACACTGTGCTGTGAATATGCTATCTCCCACAGATACACTGTGCTGTGAATATGCTATCTCCCACAGATACACTGTGTTGTGAATATGCTATCTCTCACAGATACACTGTGCTGTGAATATGCTATCTCTCACAGATACACTGTGCTGTGAATATGCTATCTCCCACAGATACACTGTGCTGTGGATATGCTATCTCCCACAGGTACACTGTGCTGTGAATATGCTATCTGCCACAGGTACACTGTGCTGTGAATATACAATCTCTCATAGGTACACTGTGTTGTGGATATGCTATCTATTAAACCATTCCACTGCTTCAGCTCTGGATGGCTAAATATAGCCTGGATTCAATAAAAAGGCATCCTCAACTTGCTGCTCCGCAAGCATTTTATCTCAAATATAGATCGAGATATTACGATTTTTTGATGGTTGAATACAGTACATATTTATAAAAAACAAAAAAAAAAAAAAAAAAAAAACAAATGTATGTTTATTTGTTGTGTTTATATAAGTTCAGGACAGACACAAATTAAAAAAATTATGATTTCATAAATCTGGAGATTGCTATCCAGTACCACCTGAATATTGCTATCAGTTAAAACACAGCTGGCATGTCCTAGGACAGCAAAATAAAGAAGAGCTTGGAGTCATCACTCTTTAATGAAGCAAAGCTTCTGCAGAACACAGGGTGCCCACTCAAGGATATCCACACAAGGGTATCCACGCAAGGGTATACACACAAGGGTATACACAGAAGGATATACACACAAGGGTATACTCACAAGGGTATACACAGAAGGATATACACAGAAGGGTATACACACAAGGATATCCACTGAAGGGAATGCACACAAGGATATCCACTCAAGGACATACACACAAGGATATCCACTGAAGGGAATACACACAAGGATATCCACTCAAGGACATACACACAAGGATATCCACTGAAGGGTATACACACAAGGATATCCACTCAAGGGTATACATGCAAGGGTATCCACACAAGGCTATACACTCAAGGATATCCACTCAAAGGTATACACTCAAGGATATCCACTGAAGGGTATACACACAAGGATATCCACTCAAGGGTATACATGCAAGGATATCCACACAAGGCTATACACTCAAGGATATCCACTGAAGGGTATACACACAAGGATATCCACTCAAAGGTATACACTCAAGGATATCCACTGAAGGGTATACACTCAAGGATATCCACTAAAAGGTATACACTCAAGGATATCCACACAAGAATTTCCACATAAAAATATCAACTCAAAAACCACAAGACGCTCACAATTCATACCCCAGAATGTGCTATAATTCCAACATCTTGACATTCTTTTTTGTATTTTGTCTGAATAGAATGTGATTAGAATAGATAATGATTTCAATAAAAGATAAGGATAACTAAAAAATGCCTTTATCTGTGTGTGCGTGTGTGTTTGTGGAGCAGGGCAGGTGATGGAGGGCTAGTGGCCATTTTGAGGCAGAACTCTCACCCACAGCGGAAGGAGAAGTCAGGGAAAGGTCTCCAAAGCATAAAAATAGTGACCACGCCCACCCCTTCTCACAGGTCACTGCACTGGCCAATGAGTGGACAGATGCGGCAAAGCCAACTACCAATCACAATAAGAGGCGAACAGTCCTAGCAGACCGATGAAGCACCAATTTAGAAACCACTAGCTGACTGACAGTTGGCACTGCCAGGTGCTTTCTTGCTGAGATATCTGATATCTGTGTAATGAGATTTTAAATATATCTAACACCTTTCCCGAATTCCGTAATTCTGCAGACAGTCACACCTTGGTGCTCTCTGTAGCATCGTAATGAGTTCTTATAACGGTCATTATTCCCAAGAACCTGAAGGTGTTGCCCAAGCTGTCTAATAAAGCCGGTGGGCGGGGAGGGCAGAACGACAGCTGCAGTAAGTCCATGGCGAACGGCTCGCGATCCCAAACCCTCATTGGATTTCACAGTGCTGTTTTTCGGAGTGGTTAGACTTTACCCACAGTCGGTGTCCACAGATTTAATGTTGATTACACAGTATGTGTCCCCAATTTAAATGTTAACACTGTCCTAATATATAAAAATATAGTCTGCCAACTTATTACAATAATAATAATAATAATAATAATAAACAGCGACAGACTTATTGGATTGGCGTGTCAGGTTTTTATTTTCTGGAATACAAAAATGTATTTTCAGTTAAGAACTCCAAAACAAAATCAATTTCCTCCAGAATAAATAACTGCCATTGTTGAAATATGATTTTTTTTTTCTTCCAGCCAGCAAAAGACAGTCAAACACTTTCTTTTGTAGGAAGTTTAAAAATGTGAAATCCAGTACACCATTTAGATTAGTCTGTGTTCCTCAGTACTCTTATTACTGCACCCTGTGTACTGAAACTTTCGATTACAAAGCAGCTAGGAAAAGGGATCACCCGAACCAGTAAACTTCAAATCTTCAGTTACCAGACACGTACAATCAATGTATGCAAAAAGGCTGCAAAATCCTGATAATTGCTTACACCCACTCATCATGTACAAAAGCTGTCACAAGATGTAAAGGTTCAATGACACTGAAAAACTTCTGCTGAATAGAATTTATTCAATCTTATGTTGCCCACTTTTGAAAGAAACAGACAGGTAGGTGGGGGGGGGGGGGGGGACACTCAGAAACACTCTTTTGTTTCTGCTTAAAAGAGTGATGCGTTTTATTAGTTTGATTTGGATGGATCGTTTGTATGTATTGGACATGGTACATGTCCACGTGTTTATGACTTTTTATTTTGTTGAAGGTTGAGTTTAAAAGCTTATTTTTAGTGTCCCGTTGATGGTTCACAGTTCCCTCTCTGTGGAAACGTAACGGCAAATTTTTGAAATTGGCAGATAATAATGGCAATTACACCCTGGCAATTTCAGGTGATTTTCTCTCAGCCAATCAGAGCTGGCTGCTGGCATAATAGGTGTAAGCGGTTGTGTGGGGCCACAGCCATGGACGGGCCACACAATTCAGGGTTTAAATAACAAAAAATAATATTAATTTGTAAGTTGTTTCAATTGTGCAGTGTTCAGAGGAGCTACTCTTCTTGAGCCAGCTCCCTGGTCCATGAATACTGACAAATGACCCCCCACCCCACCTGGCCGCAATTGCCCCGGGCCACCAGAGTCACGGAGTGGGGCTCTGCAACCAACCCTGAGCTGAGTTTGAAATGATTTAAATTATGCTCTGTGGGCTGTCTGAGATTTCTCATAAGATTCTGTCTAATTTTGCACATCCAACACAAAGCTAGTTTACTAATACAGAATTTCACACCAGCAGTAATTCAAGATTTTCAGAGAGGGAGATATTTACAAAGCACACTGCCTGGTTTTCATCCACATTTGGTCGTAAGCCAGGGAATAAATGTTAAAAATAAATAATCATCTGATGCTGGTCAGCCTGGGTGCAGATTGATACTCAGAAAAGGCTTCTCTTGTTTCCAAAGAACGTACAACTAACGTGAGGCACTCTACAAATATCAAAAACACATTACTTGAAACCTAGTGTTAAGTATCGATTCTTTTATTCTCATTAAGTTGTTTCATAAAAGATTTGCAAACAGACGGTTCAGAGTTATTCTCCGATATACCTTCCGAAGCCATTAATGTGAATATAAGGATGCATTTTCACAACATGATCCTTTCTCTAAATAACACAGAATGTTTGGGTAATGAAATCTCCTGATTTGTGGCACGTGTAGTGTCTGAATGAGCTTTCTTACCTGCTGCATCCATTCTACAGTCATAATGCACACTTTCAATTTCCTGTAATCATTCCCAGAAATCATTTTTATAACAGTGTAGAACATGACAGATGAATGTAACATTTGTATCAAGTGCAAATATGATTTTCCCTCTGTTTTATGTGACCATATCACTTGTGCACACACACACACACACACACACACACACGCAAAAGACAATTTAATGCACATAAAGACTCAAGTACCGGAGGAAAGAAACAGTATGATTTTATATTCTCTCACTATGGCTGGCAGTGTCCCAACCCCCCACCCCCCCACCCCCATAGCGAGGGGGTGGGGTGGGGGGGGGACTTGAATAAGTGACAGTGCTCATCTCGGTAGCTGAACAGGAACATTGCATGCTTCAGGTGTCATGTGACCCCATCAGACGTTAGCGCTATTGTTCCACAGTAATCTAACAAATGTCGTACACAGCAAGCCTGGGGTCTAAATGTCATGCCAATGCAATTCATATTGCTGTCCGTGTTCCCAGTGGGCACCAGTATATAATCCCATATTTGTAAGAATGGGGCTAGTTTGATACAGTGGATGTCTGTATTAATGTTTTCCATGTATATTTACAAAGTAAAGGGGCAGGAATTTCTGATGTCATTATCCTGGTTGAGGGAGGGGGTGGGGGAAGGGGGTTGGATGACATACATACAGTGTATACATGTATGAAGAAACAGTTAACTGCCTATTATTTCTGGCTACTTTGGATGGCATCTTACATTCATAATCTGCACTGCTACCCTTAATTATATTGTGTTTTTCATCTTCTGTGTGTTGGTTGATGGAGGCTCTCTCTATCTCTCTCTTTTATTCTCTCTCTCTCTCTCTCTCTCTCTCTCTCTTTCACACACATACACACAAACATTAACGCACACCCACAGGGAAAGGAAAATTTAAATATTAAAAGAACCGTTATAATCAAACACATTTTTATTGGATTATTGGGAGTATTGGCAGTTGTTGTTCTTTGTGTTTAAAAGGCTGTTGTAATTTTCCTGTTCTTTTAATTGCTCTTTTTAACGTCTCTATTCTGTGCAGTAGAACCAATTGCTGAACGGTCTTTTATCAAATATATTGTTCCTGTAGTTCAGGAACCGGTTCATTTTATTTTCTTTCGGGACAAAAAGTATCGCACAGATTTATGACAGATGCATGCCTGGATTTGGCACTGTTCAAGGGCTGCTCAAAGAACCAGCAAAACACATCGGGCTGTAAACACAGAGCTGAGTGCTTTGCAGGGGATTAAATGCGACCTGCGCATTAGACTGGATATATTTCGGTTCTGCATCACTTTTACTGTTACAGCGAGCTTGTCATATTACCTGAGTGTAACAAATAGAAATACTCATGCGTGCGCACAGCGGCTATTAAACTGATGGATACGCAGATCTCCCGCCTGCTAAAATAAGACGCGGCGAACCAGGCGCAAAGCTCAAAGAGCAGCAGAATCCTGGCATGGCAGGGAGATGCGACAGGTACTTCTGTACATAATAACCAGCCCCGGGATTCGGGTACGTATATCTCAATTTCCTTCTGGCAGCCAGCTGTTGGTGTCGACGCGCGCGCTGAATGGCGAACAGGGAAGGCCGTCTCGCGTGCATATGTTTCCACGTGCGCTCAGAGTAATTCTGCGGTTTGCCCTTGGTGAAGATGATCTAGGTTATCTTCTGCTGCGCTCCTTACAGTGCATACATCATCCCCAAACCATGCTTACGCCTTGGATGAAAGCCAAACCCGGATGTTCGCATGGTGCACAGTGATTCGCACTGTGGCCTTGCACGAAGGAGGTTAAGGGTTCGAGTTGTGACCAGTCGGATCCTCTGTGCGTGGAGTTTGCATGCTCTCCCCGTGTTTGTGTGGGTTTCCTCGCACACCGAAAGACATGGATGTCAGGTTAGGTGCACTCCTGCCATTGCCCGTGAGCAAGACACTGGCCTCAGAACTGGAGTTGGTCCCCGGGCGCTGCACTGTGGCTGCCCACTGCTCCTAAAGTAGGCAGTATACTTTGTATGGAGTCAAACTTTTTGAGCAAAACGAAGCAATCAGAACAGCTGACTAACAAAAAGACGTGGTGTTGTGTGTTCGTACGGTGCAGTGTGCGACGGCCTCCAGGGAGAACTTTACGAAAAGTTCTTTCTTGTTCTCAGACCTCCCCCTCTCAGCTATTGGCCCAAATATCACATAGTTGGTTACGTCACGGTTGAGTTGAGAGGGCTGAATTCACATGCTAATGTACGGAGAGTCAACGCCAATCTCTCTTCTGTAGAGATGGGAATTCTGTGAGTTCCCGCATGTTTGATGAATGGTGCTACTCGTTCCAGCAATTCATCAAAATGCCTAGCACACATTCGGAAATAAGAGAAAGTGGACCCCCTCGTCTAAACTCGCATTTGCCGAATGTACAGACAAAACTCTCCATTCTCCGTCCTACTCTGATTTAGAGGGCGAACGTACCATCTTCTTCGCCTTTTTTTTTTTCTTTTGCATAGCTACATAAACTAAAGCCACTTTAAACATTTTAAACTTTTTGTTTTGTGTTGTGATCTCGCGTAGCTCTTCTCTTTATACAACCATGGCGTAGCCGTGAGACGGAGGTCTGGTTGAGATTCCAGACCCGGTTAATAGCTGCCTTGTTATTATTCATGCCCCAGCGGCGTGGAGTGACTTTAAACAGTGCGGTGTTCACAGTGAGTATACCGACAACAGTGTTCGTGGACATGTTCGCCGGTGGTTCTCAATCCTGAAGTTCTTTCTTCTTACTGAGTATACTGCCAGCTTAAGTAAACAGTATGGGCCAAATGCAGAGCACAAATTACCCCATGGGGCAATAAAGTATTAAAAAACAAATACTACAACTTTATAGCTAAGTTTTATAGCAACTTCTAAAATATGTAGACACAAAAGGTTATAGAAAAACTGCTTTAATGCCATGACATTTCATCAGTGGATGGCTTTGATGCCTTACCTTTCTAATCATTTCCACCATCTTTGACAAGTTCCTTTCCCAATTCTTTCATGTGAATGGGCTTGTTTCAGAGCCGTTTTAAAATCTCAAGTGCGGACAAGAATAAATCCCTCTGACGTTTGCCCTTGTCATCATTGATCTAAAATGTTATATTTGAATTATCAGGATATGTTTTGTCTCATTACTATTTGTTTATGATCAGTTTCTGTAAAAATGCTAGTTGAAATGTACATTATGTGTATATTTCTGGTGCAAGACAAGGCATTCAATGTAAAATGAAAATGTGAAGCTTAGGAATGATTAACTGATAAGTAAGTATGTAACAACAACAAAAACAACAACCACGACAACAACAACAACAACAACAACAAAAATGACAATGATATCAACAACAACCACAACAACAATGACAACAACAACAACCATAACTACAACAACAATAATAGACGAAATACCGGCAAAAACTAAAAGCACCGAACATTTCTGATTTGAGCATCTACACGACAGTCGCATGACTATGTATCCCATTCATTTCCCCAAACAGATGTGGCACAGATCGGAGCTGAAAAGTCATGTCCGTGCGACGTTTTTCCATTTACACCCCTCCAACAATATTTGAACTGTCGCGTATGAGGGAAACAACGCGGTTGGGCCTTTTTTTAGCTTCAGTGTGAACTCAGCCCAAAGTTCTATACCATGAGTGCATACCATGTTTGATCAAGGACAGTATATTTCCGTTACTGAATATCCAGTGTGATGACAAGGAATCTGCTTTGTGTTCTGGGTGTAACTAATTGAAATGAGGGCTAAATGCAGTAATAATCCACGAATGACGAATGTTTGACTACTCAGGAAAGCACCTAGATATCAGATATCACTGAATCTGTAATGAGTAGTTAACGATTTAGTAATCAGTAATCAAAAGAATAGTAAGTATAAACCCTCCCCATCATGATATTGATCACCTGTTTATCAATAACTGTACTTTTGGCTAAAAATGAATACGGGTGAAAAATTCCAACCGAAGATGAAAATGACTGTAACAAACCTAAACGCTGTTCTGCAGTACTTGTTCTTGCATTGAAGTTAGGAAGCAGAAGTATCACCCCCAGGGGCGGCCCGACCCCTGGGTCATTTTCGGAGGTGTGAAATCACCGCCGTTTGCCACAGACGACCCGCCGTGTGTTCTGTTTACAGCAGACAGACAGGTGTGACTCCCAGTGCGCACCAGTGAGAAGCTGCAACCGCGGTAAAAGTGGGTAATTGGCGAACTGGCCATTCAAGGTAAAACGTAACAATGTATCCTCATCTGACAACTGAATAAAATTAATCAAATGCTGTGTGGCATCCCAATATCGGCACAGAGTGCTTTGAATTATGCATTTGAGAAAAATAATTGCGACAGTTGTCACAAAATGAAGACAAAATGATAACACATCAGTGTTAGTAATAGCGGCATGCCAGCCAAACTGTAATTAAATAAGAGCATAACCATGATGATATTTTAATTTGAATTCAAATTAGAAATCCAATTACCACCAAGCCGTTGAACTAGATTATTAATTCCCACAGGTTTAATGAAAGAATCAGTCAGAGAGTAACAGTGTATAAATAAAATCAAATGGTCTGATAAGCTTAAATTAAACTGAAACAATGTGGTGCTGGTCACCACACTCCCCCCAAATTTATACACCCCCCTGAAATATGCAGAGCCATCTGTGAGAAAAAGTCCTCCTATCCAGAGGGGGAGCTCTAACAATTGGACATGACACCACATGACAAGCCAGCCAAGGTCACCAGCTAATGCTTCTTATTCGGCATAATGACTCAGATATGAGAAGAGACAGTTCACCAGGGACATTTCCACTGTAATTACGGACAGACCGCTTTGCAATCTACAGCAAGTGGATCTGCAGTCCTCCAGGAATACCCTAGAACATGCAGGGCGAAGAGAAATATGGAAATTGAATGAACGAGGTCTACATTAATATGAACAATAAATTACAACCATGAGTTCATCGCCCTGGCGGCACACAAACTGTGTAATTCAGCACTAAAAAAAGAACACACACAGAAAAATTTTAAAGATTTAATTATAAAAGTATGGCAGATGCAAATGAACTGATCAGAGTTAAACGAGAAAAAATAATTTGATAATACAGAGAGAGACTATGAAGCGTGCATACTTGCATAGATGTAAATAAAGTGCCCGGAAGCTGTCTCCTCCACTCATCCTAGCTATTTATGCTAATTTAAACAGAGCAACTTATCAAATATCCATAGTTGTCTGCAAGCTAGTGCCCTTTGCCAATTTAGAGCAAAAGGGTGAATTTTAAATGCTCAGTATTCACATTTTGACAGTAAATAAAGTAGAGGTGGCACAGGTCATTGTACGTCTCAGGAAATGTGAGATTTCGGAGAGCTAAATGTTACGGGCTGACAGGACAAGCAAAGAAAACAGTTTGAACGTTGGACGGCTCGGGGGAAACTGTGCAGCGTTCTTGATGTGAACACTTTCCTTAAATCATATCAAATAGATCATTTAATGCGGCAATGGACGAGCATCAAAATATGAAAGCAGGACAGATCCACAGAGCGAATACGGCTCTCTCTTTGTTCCCCTTTTCAGAAATGAACAAATGAATGAATTAATAAATAAATACCGTTTTGGCGCACCACCGCACCACAAGTTTATTTATTTATGTACACTCAATATGATTTTGATTATCATCGACGGAGAGTAAAAGCTAGTTTAATTTACATTGTGTTAGAATTCTGAATGGGTTTGAGAATATTGGCTCAGCCAGAAAAAATAACAACATAGATGAAAGTACAGCAAACTCCACACTGAGCGAGAGCAACAAAAACAAAATCAAACAAATTCATAAGCAAGTTCGATATTGTAATATTGCATTGACTGCTCAAAATATACATATCATCCTGACTCTTCTCCAGCAGCCAAGAGTTCAGTCCTGCATGGGCTCTCTTACTTTGAGAATAAATTTATATTCCTTAAAATATATCAATAATGCACAGCTTCTGAGTTACTGTGGGGCACAGTGATTAACTATGCTCCTCCATGCTTTGGGGGTCACACACAACTGGCTATGTCTCATAAATCTGCTGCTCAGAATCACATTTAGTCTGAAAATTCAACTGTTGTGCAGTTTGCTTATTAGGATGCCAGTAGTATTTTCAATGCTCATGCAATTTAGATCAATGTTTACAGATATTCAACAGTAAAAATTATTTCTCGTATGAAAGGTCTACATGAGAATCCTTTGAATGTAAGAGAGCAGAAGAATTATCCCACCCATAGTGATGGGAACCCGGCGATAGTCTGGTACAAGATTAGACCGACAGAAGCCTTCCTCGATTCCTCAAATATTAACCAGGAGACGCGCCCTCGAAACATCGGTATTGACATCCGATACAGTAAAAACAAGCTCATTCAGAATAACCTCTTCCCTGAGCGGGAAAAGCAGCTTGGGAGCGAATGTGAGAGAGTAGATTTCCCCTGTGGGTCTGATCTCCCGGTGAACCTGCTGGTAACTGTGCACCAAAGAAGTTTTAAGAAGCGCTTCCTGTGATCCGCGGCGTAGCTGGAGAAAGCCTCGGCTGCGGCTAATGCTAACCTTTGCTCTTCGCTGTGGAGGAAGTTATAAAGGAAGAGACCCGCTGAGGCCGAGGCAGCGGAGATATTTATCCTGGCAGCGCCGGGGGGGATGCGGTAATGACAGCTGGAGGAGCTGCCACAGGCCTCTTAATGAGAACCAGAAGGGCCCCTAAATCGCAGGTTTGATTACCCCGCTAATGAATCACGGAGCAGAACAAACTACTCTTGTTTGGCTGTAAGGAAAGACCTGCTTCCTGTGATCGCGCAAGGATGGCGAGTGGAAGAGAATGCAGAGAAAATGGCATTTTACTTCCCTTCAGTAGTTGCAAATATTAAACTTGGCAGAACACTTTCAGTGGATACCGAGTCAGGTTGAGTGCGGTGTACAGAGATTTTGTTAATCTTTGCTTTAGAGCGCCGTCCTGATTGGACAGAACCCCGGATATTAAATTACTTAAAGAGCAGCGCTACTGTCCGTGTGAGGGGTTTCTTTTGTAGTTCCTGCTAATTCCGTTCACACTCGAAAGCTGACTGCGGCTGCTGTCCACCACGCCCTCATTTACACACCGATGTCTGTTCCGTGAACTCGTCATCAGTAATTAAAACATAATACATGGCAGGCGCTACTACTTTAACTATATAATGGCATTTACACTGGAATGCATGCATTTACAGATTAATATAATGATTTTCTACAGAACCTGTTTTCAGTAGAGATCATGGTGATGATTATTTTGTAGATATTTGACATGCAGTTCTTGGAGAAGTTCTTTAAGAAGAATAAAGTGAGAGCAAAAGAAAAAGAAGCACAGAATCCATTAAGATGACCTAAGCTGACATTTCTTTATTTGTTTTATTACACAGCAGACTATTCTTCAGTTTAGCCTCTGAGCCAAATGTATAAAGTCAGGAAGTCTAAAGACTCAAGTGTTCCTCCTGACAAACCCAATACCTGTTTACCTTCACGCCACCTGACATAAAAAAAACTCTATTCCTTCTTTCACCTTTTCTCCATGTATCTCCTGTGCATCGTACCATGTCCCATCTCCAGGACACGTCTGTGTATGGGAAAACCATCCAAGTGCTTTTTGTCTTGCTGAAGTATATACTGGAGAAGCTCAGCCACCGCAATCTCCGATCACATTTTATGCTCCATGGTGTTGTTAGTAAATCTGTATGCGGCAGTTTTATTCCTGAGAGTTATGCTAACCTTCCAGAGCATGACGAATATTGAGACTCCTCAGTGGAACTGCAGTTACCATACTTCTCAGGTGAAACGGCATAAACGGCTCAGGGGCTGCGAGTATATTTCAGGAACATGTCAGTGTCTTTCCGCCATCTAGTGGTGGGCTGATCACACTGCGCTTATTCTGGGGGAGATGGTTAGCAAGTGAATTACTGTATGGTCTTGCAGCCAAAAATGGATCTTTCCAGGTAATTGACACAGGTGATATAATATGATATGCTTTGGGCAGAAAGGGTGAAGAGAAAGGGCAGAAGACGGAAGATAAAAGGTGTGTCTGGTTTGCGCTGGTGTGTCACGCAGACAGTGGCCTTGAAGGCCATGATTAGAAATCTCAGACTGATTGATTCCAAAGCCCACCATTTCAGGATTGGTGGTAAATTGACTTCCAGCAAGATAAAGGTCCAAATCAGTCTTCCAAATTGCACATGGTTGAAAGGGTATAAGATCAATGTTGGTGATTTGCTGTCCCAGCCTCTAGAGCTGGTCTACTTTAACATTTGCAGTATGAATAAAACTAGGAAAGTTCTTCGAGGAAGAGTTCCTAGGTCACAGGAAGAGACTTCTCATGTTGTCAAAGCCGGGAGAGTGCAAATATTTTTCCAACCGTGTGAAGAAAGGTCATTCTTGTTTTTAGAAGTTAAATCTATGCACACATTTACTGTTCAGAGCTGTTCAAGTGTATATAAAATAAGAACAATGCTCAACGTGCCTTCCGGAAGGTCAGGGAACAGGCAATGGATCCTATGCATTTCACCTGACATACGAAATCCACTCACCACCATTTTGTTTCACACCTTCGCCCTGTTCTCAGCCAAAGTCCATAGGTGTCCAGTCATCTGATGCTGAGGATCCACATGCCCATTTTTGTCGAAGATAAAAGTAATATATTACACATTTCAAAGGTGCATGTATTTCTGTGCTTCTGAAATACCAGTTTACATTGTTTTTCTTTATAAAAATATACATTTTAAAGTGTTACAGCATACTGTGAATAGTTGATGAGTGACTTTGCTAGTTAATAAGGTATCTGTTAAAATGACAATGTTAGGAGAGATGGCAGTGCCTTCAAAATCAGCTAGCTGATTTTATTTGATTTAATCTTGATCTTATTGAGCCATCTGATGCGTGCTAGATGATCAATTGTTAAATGCACAATAAAAACATTGTGCTTGCTCCTGTCTAACAAATGAACCTAGCTCATTAGCGTACCTAACCAGTTAACCATAGCTCACCATAAACAAATAATAAACAGGTAATGTCCATCAAAAAGGCAATAGAAGTACTACTACTACTACTACTACTACTACTACTACTACTACTACTACTACTACTACTACTACTACTAATAATAATAAAAATAATAAAAATAATAATGCTAATTTAAAGAGAACATTTATGACCACAGGAACAGAATAATTCAATGCAAGAAACCCCCCCCCCCCCCAACAAAAAAAACAAAAAAAACATTTCAGTTCAGAATGGCTAAGAACAATAAAAAGATGAATTAAAGCCGCAAGCGGCATTGGGAGGGGTCCAAGCATTGGCACCATCGCGCCCCCTACGGAGCAATTTTAAAATGGCTTTTTCCTCATGATCATATGCCTTCATCCAACATATCTCCTGAATATCATGATGATTGTATAAAATATTGATGACTTATGGCCAATTTTGTGCTAAGAGACGCTGTCGGATGACTTAGTTGCATCGCCAGGGATGTGTCCTGGCCGCTTCCCGTGAAGGCCTTTACTATGTCGTAACACTTAGATGGCATGTCGTAATGCACATATGGCCTGGCGTGTTTGTACAGCTGCAGCGCTTCCATGCTGTAACAAAAAAAGGCATCACACTAGTGTTGTCACCATACCAAAATATTGACTTTGATACCGATACCAAGTTTAGTATCACAATAATTAATACTGAAACGATACTGATTCAATACTCGGTACCTAACGATACTGAAATTACCTTAATAGATCAGAAACTCAATGTCCACAAGGGTTGACCTCATTTTCGAATTCACGGATTATTAAAAACCTGGTTTATTAACAACCTTTGAGTTGAAGCCTGTTCAACATATCAATAAGCATAGGCCTATAGTGTTACAACACTAAACAACAGAGAAATATATGAAATATATTTAAAAAATTAAACAGTTGTAAACTAAATAATCTTTAAAACAGGTTTTTCACCTTTAAATAGATTTAAAAACTGCATATTTAAATAACAAAACAGCATCTATCTATAATAAAATATTTGCAAATTGGAACACCTATTGCTACTCACGTGAACTGAGTGAAAGCTTGCGCTGTATCAAGAAGCTGAGTGCACAAACGCAAGTCACCTCACTTGGCAACCATAGTTGCTACTGCCTTACAGCGAAGATTCTGACAAATTACACTTTTCATCCTCTCAATCAGTAATGCGGGAGACAATTTTCCCTTGCTTTTACATTTGACTCAAAACTACCGAACGTCGGAATATTCTAATACCGAACCGTTTCTTTTTATTTTCTTTTTTTTTTTTAAGTACCGAGAAAGTGCTGAAGTTTTGGTATACCGTGCAACACTAGGTCAGAAACATATTCCAATCCATTGCTCAGCTTAGCAGAGAATGCACATTTCAGAGCGCCACAGAGACAGATAGAATAATAACACATGAATGCACATTTCAAATAATAAATACGACATTGAGAAAAAACGGAAAAAAAAAGACGTAATATCAACTCGCGATATGTGGTGCTGCGCTCAAAGTAGCCTACCGTTTTATTTATTTAGACATTGGCAGATAAGAAAAAATTTGGTTACGCTGACCTATAAAACGCTATTCCAAAAGCAAAATCAGACATGTTATACATCGTTAGACAGCTTATACTCTCACCTACTGAATAAATGAATTGTCAATCATGCCAAATTGTACTAAAAAGGGCGACAACGCCGTAAGCAACAGGAACGAAATAAACGAGACATTGAATGTAGAATGACATATTGAATGTAGAATGACATGGCATAATTTAAAAAAACTTTTATGTTGTTGCTACGGAATATTATATTACATTATAGGCATTTGGCAGACGCTCTTATCCAGAGCGACGTACAACAAAATGTTTAACCATAACCAGGAACAAGTGTGTCGAAAATCCTAGAGGGCAGTAGCCTACCGTTCCAAGTGCATGGAACAACCGCATAGTTCAACTTGGACCCTGTAGGTTAAACTGGTTAACACTAACACAAACAAGAACAGCAACAACGCAGTCTATGCAAAAATACAAGCAATAGTTAAGACGAGTGCATTAACTAAGTCACCTACGAAACAGCTAACTAGTTACAACCCTAACCTTACAATACATTTAGAGATTAAATTGAGAATACGATTTCTCTCAGCATAATGACGGATTTAAAAAGTAAACGAACTCACCCGTTATTGTCTTCAAATGGATCCATGTCAAAGAAAAGTAATGATTCATCCTCTTAAAGCTTTACCGTAGCGTATTATTTATTTAGACATTGGCAGAGTACAGTATAAATTGCGTCTTTTGTGAATATTCAATGTTAGAAATTGCAGTGAGAAACTGCAGCTGTAGGCACAAGATAGTCTGTTATCTTATGGTAGCAACGGAACGAAGCGGACTATATATGTATTAGGCTACCGTCATTGTTTCATTATACCAGCGTGTTTTCGCGCGTTTGCACAGAAACTCAGAACCTATTAATAAAATGGTTTAGCTATTTCTCAGCATAATGACAGATTCAAAGACTAAACGAACTCACCCGATACTGTCTTCAAATAATGTCTGGCACTGTCTTTCACTGCTTCCCCGACGTTCAGACCGTCCCCTCACTGATAAAAACTAGACCCTACGGTGTCGGATTACTTGCGTCGCCATGGATGTCGCTTGCCGTAAAGAAGTTTACTAGATGTCGTAACCGTTTAGATTTGGAGATCCAGCTCTTCCGCACCCCACCTAATAAAAAACGGCCAATGGCGGGCAAACCATATGGCGGACATAGGTGGTCCCAATAGTAAAGTTGTAGAGCACATTCAGATGCATCGGTCGATGAAGTTTTGTGTTGATCGGACTTACGGTGTGGCAGTTATAGCCTTTAAAAGTACGACCCTTTGTTATAGCGCCACCATCTGGTCGACATAGGTGATTTTTCGTGGCTGAGTAGTGGGGGGCCATAGGAACCCACCTACCAAATTTGGTTGGTCTACAACTTATGGTTGCTGAGCCTCAGACATTTTAGCGGAGAAAAGTTCACGCCCCAACTAAAAAGTCTAAATGGCGGGCAAACAATATGGCGGACATAGGTGGTGCCAATAGCAAAGTTGTAGAGCACGTTCAGATGCATAGGTTGATGAAGTTTTGTGTTGATCCAACTTATAGTGTGGGAGTTATGGCCTTTTACGCAAAACCCTTTGTTATAGCGCCACCATCTGACCGACATAGGTGATTTTTAGTGCCTGAGTAGTGGGGGGCCATAGAAACCCACCTGCCGAATTTGGTTGCTCTAGTATTTATGGTTGCTGAGCCTCAGACACTTTTAGCGGAGAAAAATAATAATAATAATCCTAACAGATACAATAGGGTTCCACCAGCTTCGCTGCTTGGACCCCTAATTAGGAATTGGTACAAAATATGTGAATCAAAATATTTTAAACCTAGGTCAATAAAATCAATGAGATGTACAAAAAAAAAAAACTGCTAAGTACAGCTGCTAAATTACTTTTGAAGAGACATGTCTTTACAAGAGACTTGAATTTGTAGCCAGCTCAGGCATCGTCCTCCGTAGTGTGGAGGTCTGTGCTGAACAAGCTGAGCCTGTGTTTGTGGACAGGCTCTTGGAAGTCGCAGGAAGCTTTGGACACAGGATCTGAGCTGTCTATCGGAGACACATGGGGTCAGAAATACGTTCAGGGGCTGCACTGTTGACATCATTAAAAGATTTGGACTCTGGCCACTACTGGTAGCCAGTGAAGGGGTTTCCAAGGCTCGGATAACACAGACTCTTTGTGTTTGTTAAACTCTGGCGGCTGTTTTTCAAAATTGCCACTCGTTTAGAAGCAATGGGGAAAGTGTCCTGTTTGGCCACAGTCAAATCCTTGCGAAATGTTCAACTTAAACATTTGACTTCATGTTTAAATGTTTAACATTAACATGTATTGTTGTTTGTCGTGATAAATACCGACATTGATTAGGACCTATCCTGCCCTATAAACGGGGCCAATGTCTTTAGATATAACATACTGCTATACAGATATGCAAATTGGGTCATTTTAGAATTCAAATAATGAGAATATAGATTACATTTCAAAGGTTGTGATATACCAAAGTAAGCACATTATGATGCCTCAGCGGATGATGATGATGATGATGATGATGATGATAATGATGCCTTTGACATAATGTTCATAGGTCCTCAGGTGGTCGTTATGTCTGTACTCCCATCACAATCTTGCTGTTGTGCCACTGTCACACTCTTAAGTTGTTGCAGACAAAAAGCTTTTTTTTTGTTTGTTACATCACCTTAATATTTTAGAAACAGTTATTTACATTGTCTGCTGTTATAACTTTGTATTATTGTATACATGTTCACAAACATCAAATAATCATAATAATAATAATAATAATAACAACAACAACAACAAAAACAACAACAGCAACAACTAGCTATACCTCTGGAGTTGACTATGGCAATTCCACCAATTCTTATACATTTGTGAGATAAAACTAGTAGATTTCAGGGTTTCTGATACTGAAAAAATCTAATTTGGCAGTTTAATGGGGTTATACATGGATGTCACTCTGATTCTTCAGCCGATGTCAGCAAAGTTAAAACATAAAACATAACACTTCCAAGAGCTGCCACTGTTAAAACATCACACATAACATTCCAACAGCTGCCACTGTGAAAATATAACACATAACACTCCAACAGCTGCCACTGGGATGACATAATACATAACACTCCAACAGCTGCCACTGTGAAAACATAACACTCCAACAGCTGCCACTGGGATAACATAACACATAACACTCCAACAGCTGCCACTGTGAAAACATAACACATAACACTCCAACAGCTGCCACTGTGAAAACATAACATATAACACTCCAACAGCTGCCACTGTGAAAACATAACACATAAGACTCCAACAGCTGCCACTGTCAAAACATAACACTCCAACAGCTGCCACTGAGAAAACATAACACATAACACTCCAACAGCTGCCACTGGGATAACATAACACATAACACTCCAACAGCTGCCACTGTGAAAACATAACACATAACACTACATCAGCTGCCACTGGGATAACATAACACATAACACTTCAACAGCTGCCACTGTGAAAACATAACACATAACACTCCAACAGCTGCCACTGTGAAAACATAACACATAACACTCCAACAGCTGCCACTGTGAAAACATAACACATAACACTCCAACAGCTGCCACTGGGATAACATCACACATAACACTCCAACAGCTGCCACTGTGAAAACATAACACTCCAACAGCTGCCACTGGAAAAACATAACACATAACACTACAACAGCTGCCACTGTGAAAACATAACACATAACACACCAAGAGCAGCCACGGCTCACCAATTTTGCTTTTGGTTCTGCTGGCGATTTGCCAAGAGTTTAGTGTATATTAAGAGGGAAACTTGTCATTTCAATCATGTAGTCATTGAAAGATCATGTGGGATTTTGCAAAAATAAATAAAAGAATAAATAAATACATACATTTTAGCCACTTCTGGTTCTTGGCCAACCTAATAATGAGTATATTTATGACAACAACAGGTATTTAATCTCATTTATTTATCTTTTCACATCTGGGGTCTGGCAGCTCTTAGCTTATTAAGTCTAGGTGAAGACAACGGAATATTTTATGACGGCAGTAGCCTGTTGCTTGGGGAGTCGGTGTGCTCACTGCCAACCCTGGGCAATTATTCCAGTCTTTCCTGTCAGCAAAAAATATCATGCCCCTTCTCCTAAAGGAACCCAAAGTTATCTTTCAAATAGGAAAGAAGGGAATGATTCACAAAGACTGCTGTTATTTCACACATTGTACTGACCATTACATTTCACATTTGCAGTGTACATTGACTGAATCAGAATACATACACCCATATATATATACCTGTATGAGACTGTGATACTTTATTGGTTTACCTGTATGAGACTGTGATGCTGTATTGGTTTACCTGTATGAGACTGTGATACTGTATTGGTTTACCTGTATGAGACTGTGATACTGTATTGATTCACCTGTATGAGGCTGTGATACTGTATTGGTTCACCTGTATGAGACTGTGATACTGTATTGGTTTACCTGTATGAGACTGTGATACTGTATTGGTTCACCTGTATGAGACTGTGATACTGTATTGGTTTACCTGTATGAGACTGTGATGCTGTATTGGTTTACCTGTATGAGGTATGATACCGTATTGGTTTACCTATATGAGGCTGTGATACTGTATTGATTTACCTGTATGAGACTGTGATACTGTATTGGTTTACCTGTATGAGGCTGTCATACTGTATTGGTTTACCTGTATGAGGCTGTGGTTGTATTGGTCTACCTGTATGAGACTGTGATACTGTATTGGTTTACCTGTATGAGGCTGTGACACTGTATTGGTTTACCTGTATGAGACTGTGATACTGTATTGGTTTACCTGTATGAGGCTGTGATACTGTTTTGGTTTACCTGTATGAGTCTGTGATACTGTTTTGGTTTACCTGTATGAGGCTGTGATACTGTATTGGTTTACCTTTATGAGACTGTGATACTGTTTTGGTTTACCTGTATGAGGCTGTGATACTGTATTGGTTTACCTGTATGAGACTGTGATACTGTATTGGTTTACCTGTATGAGGCTGTGATTGTATTGGTTTACCTGTATGAGGCTGTGATACTGTATTGGTTTACCTGTATGAGACTGTGATACTGTATTGGTTTACCTGTATGAGGCTGTGATTGTATTGGTTTACCTTTATGAGACTGTGATACTGTTTTGGTTTACCTGTATGAGGCTGTGATACTGTATTGGTTTACCTGTATGAGGCTGTGATTGTATTGGTTTACCTGTATGAGGCTGTGATACTGTATTGGTTTACCTGTATGAGACTGTGATACTGTATTGGTTTACCTGTATGAAGCTGTGATACTGTATTGGTTTACCTGTATGAGACTGTGATACTGTTTTGGTTTACCTGTATGAAGCTGTGATACTGTATTGGTTTACCTGTATGTGGCTGTGAAGCTGTATTGGTTTACCTGTATGAGGTTTGATGCTGTATTGGCATGAATGCGTTGTTCTTTTCTTGATTGTAAATGTTCCGTAGATAAAGTATTATCATAAGAGATCACTGCTACAGCTCATTATAATATCATTCTGATTTTAAAAAAATCTATTTATTCAGATGGTGCAGTTCTGACTGATAATGTCAGTTTCTTTTGTTTCATTCATTTTTCCTTCATCTTTCAAAGAGTTGGCAGAAGTATTGTCCTTCAGCAAACAAACTGCTGAAGAACATCCTTTGGCCTCTGCCCTTCCAAACCACAACAATTAGCCGTGCCCTCAACAATTCATTAGCATCTTAGAGAATGAAAAACAGACTTCATTAAAGGGAAACAAGGTCATGCATAATAACAGCAGTTACCATTCAGAATTTCCAAGGGCCCACGCTGGGGGGCTGGCTGATTATTAGCAAAGTAACAAGCTGCCATTGATTCTCCAGAAATCTTATTACATGCTTCACTGACTGTCTCTAAAGATTTGTTATTGAATTAATGAGAAAATGCCTTAAACACACTTAGCTATTAAAATCAGCCTTCGCCATTAAGGGACAGATGTTAGGACAGGCCAATGTGTGTCCCCATCTGAAATGCATTATTTTTTTTTAACAAATGTTTTTAAAGTAGAAGGTCGCGGGTTCGAATCCGGCCTGTGTCTTTCTGTGTGGAGTTTGCATGTTCTCCCTGTATCCGTGCGGGTTTCCTCCGGGTACTCCGGTTTCCTCCCACAGTCCAAAGACCTGCAGGTAGGCTAATTGGAGGCTCTAAATTACCATAGGTATGAGTGTGTGAGTGAATGGTGAGTGAATGGTGTGTGTGCCCTGTGATGGATTGGTGGACCTGTTCAGGGTGTGTTCCTGCATCTCACCCAATGCATGCTGGGACAGGCTCCAGGACCCCCTGCAACCCTGCCCAGGATAAGCGGGTATAGATAATGGATGGATGTTCTTAAACTTTTGTCTAATCCTTGTTTAAAATGTGAACTTACAAATCTAAAATATGATGGAAGTTAAGATTTTTTTGAGCCAAATAATTCGAAATATTTTTTTATTCTTTTTTGTGCTGATAAAGTGTAGTCATTACTTTGTGGTAACAGGACAAGCATTGTTCTTACAAGAATGGGATGGCATGGTTAGCCTGTTGTGTCATGGGCTATTTCAGAGTTACTCTTACTAAAATGTTAACACAACCACTGTGGAATTCTGGGAAGGATGCCAACTGGGCTGTACTTGACCTGGGTGTTGATGAAAAAATGTAGCCTTTGCATCTTTGCAACCTGACACTGCCTCCAGCAGGTATTTAAGGAAACAAAGAGAGTGGACAGGAAGAGCAAACAGACAGAAGGACTTCTCTTTTAATTGTACAGCCGTGATGTCATCATCAGTAAATTGTGAGCGATAGCTTCCTGGTTCCGGTCTGGTCTCGCCGTATTGCGGTTACGTCTAATGAACGGAGGCAGAAGATGAAACGACAGGTTTCCAGGGACTGAGCAGTTCAATGACAATCAGGGAACAGACGTGTGAAAGCAGCTATAGATCAGACTGACAGGCTCGCACGGAACAAAGGCCTGGACTAGATGGAGGACAGTTCCTGCTTCAATGAGCTAACTTACTGTTTGCCGGCGGTGGCGGGAGGAGGGGGGTGGGGGGGCGGGTGGGTAGATGGAGGGGAACAAAGTTTGAGCGGAGTCCAAGCTCATTAAATCCACGGAGAGAACATTTCCATCGTGGAAGTAAGACTTCTTGACCCCTGAAAAAGGAACGGTGCTTTTCAAAAGATTTTTTTTTCCATCGAGGTTGACGCCAAGCCTCGAAGCCGGGTGCGGACCCGCTAACAGGCTGCCCGCGGAACGCCGATGAAATGCGGCGGACCCCTTCTCCCTTAAACAATGCTGCCCCGATTCCCAGATCCCCACCTCCCCCCACCCTCCCGTCCCGCCGCCGTGGCTGCTCACAAGCTCATTTTTAATGACACTGTCACCTCCAGCGCAGGCCAGACACGCAGTCTCATTTGTCCTTCTGACAGTAGACAGGATTCAGTGGGCACCAGATAGCAGGATGTCAGTGCATTTCTGCTCCTCACTACAAGATTTTAAGTGTTCTGGAACCTGAGGATGTCAGAGATATTCCCTCAGTCCTGTCAGGAGCAGTGGCTCTGCGCTGCAATAAAGACGCGATTTTAAGACAACAGAAGTAGCCGCACACCGATGCATCTCCTGCTTGAGAAAAAAAAGGACGGTTTCTCATACCAACGAGGCAGTTAGCAGCCTTCGTGTCATGCTCCAAGCTATCTGAATAAATCCCAGGTGTACAGTCATTAAGCTGTTCCTGATCATCCACTGTATGATTGCTCTATCATAAGGGATCATTCCAAAAAGCAGCAGATGTTATACATTCAATATCTGGAAAAGTATGTCATTTGGGTTTCCGAGCCCTGATTTTCACATTTTAGCAAATAAAGGATTGTATTATATTATTGTATTACATAATTATATACAGTAATTGTTCATTTTTTCGGTGACGGAGTTTAATTTTTTAAAACATAGTAGAGGCGTACTCCCATAATGAAATTATTTCTGTCCGACAGTATAAAAACAATTAACCGTTGTTGAAAGAAGTCCGAAAAAAACTAATTACAAATTTCAACATGAACATTTTCATTCATTGTGTTTTTTACATGCCACACAATAAAGTTTCCCTCAAAACTCAAAGCTTGTGAGCATCCATGACCCTCATCATTCACCAAGACCTGGTTCTGGGTTCACGGTCTGTGCAGAGATTGTACAGTATTGTAGTTGTCCTGGTAGCGAGAGGCTGTCCTCACAGTGGGCAGCTCAGATCTACTGCCAGTGAGAGAGAGAAGAGAGGGAATGATGGGGAAACAGAGACGGAGGAGACTGTCTGTGTGTCTGCCAGTGGAAAGTAGATCACAGTGGATGCGAGGGACCACAGCTCTGAGTGATAAATTATGTCTGCATGGAGCTTAATGAAGGGGAGCAGTGTCTGGAAGAGGATACTCCTGGACCATGGTATCTGTGTGCTAGTCTGACTGGACCGTGATATCTGTGTGCTAGCCTGACTGGACAGTGATATCTGTGTGGTAGCCTGACCGGACCGTGATATCTGTGTGCTAGTCTGATTGGACCGTGATATCTGTGTGCTAGTCTGACTGGACCGTGATATCTGTGTGCTAGTCTGACTGGACAGTGATATCTGTGTGCTAGTCTGACTGGACCGTGATATCTGTGTGCTAGTCTGACTGGACCGTGATATCTGTGTGCTAGTCTGACTGGACCGTGATATCTGTGTGCTAGCCTGACTGGACCGTGATATCTGTGTGCTAGTCTGACTGGACTGTGATATCTGTGTGCTAGTCTGACTGGACTGTGATATCTGTGTGCTAGCCTGACTGGACTGTGATATCTGTGTGCTAGTCTGACTGGACCATGATATCTGTGTGCTAGCCTGACTGGACCGTGATATCTGTGTGCTAGTCTGACTGGACGATGATATTTGTGTGCTAGCCTGACTGGACCGTGATATCTGTGTGGTAGCCTGACCGGACCGTGATATCTGTGTGCTAGTCTGATTGGACCGTGATATCTGTGTGCTAGTCTGACTGGACCGTGATATCTGTGTGCTAGTCAGCCTGGACCGTGATATCTGTGTGCTAGTCAGCCTGGACCGTGATATCTGTGTGCTAGTCAGCCTGGACCGTGATATCTGTGTGCTAGTCAGCCTGGACCGTGATATCTGTGTGCTAGTCTGACTGGACTGTGATATCTGTATGCTAGTCTGACTGGACTGTGATATCTGTGTGCTAGTCTGCCTGGACCATGATATCTCAGTGCTAGTCTGCCTGGACCATGATATCTCAGTGCTAGTCTGACTGGACGATGATATTTGTGTGCTAGTCTGACTGGACCGTGATATCTGTGTGCTAGTCAGCCTGGACCGTGATATCTGTGTGCTAGCCTGACTGGACCGTGATATCTGTGTGCTAGTCTGACTGGACCATGATATCTGTGTGCTAGCCTGACTGGACCGTGATATCTGTGTGTTAGCCTGACTGGACCATGATATCTGTGTGCTAGCCTGACTGGACCGTGATATCTGTGTGCTAGCCTGAGTGGACCGTGATATCTGTGTGCTAGTCTGCGGTGCAAGACTGACCAGAGGAGAAACTCTAAATCAGCGAATGGAAAAATCAAGGGCGTTATCATTAGAGGCCAGATGCATACAATTGCATTCAGAATCGTTTTAATCAGCAAAAACTCATTACAAGAACTGAATAAAACAGTCGGCCTTCCAAATTATCGAAATGTTATAGAACATGCAGTAGTGCTTGGAGTGAATGCCCCCCTCACAGATGCATTTTGAAAAGCCTAAATAAGGTAATAATATATAATTGGGTTTTGTTGAAGGGAAAGAGATGGGACCTGAAAGAATTATGTTCACATGGAAGACATAAATAACCACCAAGCACACGGTGCTTCGGAGGACGTTGTTTTTGACAAAGCTGATGATTCATTTTTGAAAATTTGCATATTCTTTCAGCCAAAGTTCTTAAATCTAAGTCAGAATGACCTAACCTTACATCAAATTCCAGCCGTGGCAAGACAGGCCAAATTATTTCTCATGCACGCTAAATCAAAGCACACAGCTTGCTCGAGAAAAAAAACTGCCTTCAAATGAACTGCCAAGCTGTATCTCTTTATTTTTTTATCTCTTTTTTTTCATTTTCTGGCTTTGCATTGCTTTCCTGTTGTGTATTTTGTGTCTTTTGAATGCTGTTAAAAAAATAATATTTTTTCCTGTTATATTCCATCAGTAGACATTTTCATTACTGGCCATTTCAACGTCTGGTGCTTTGAGAGATTAAATGAATGGAAGTGCTCAGGCACCAGTAGGGTTCATATTTACCATTCTTATTTTAATTAATTTTATCCATAAATCTGGAGCTCCTTTGTGAATTTGATTAAAATTTCATTTTTGTATGTGGCACAAGTACATCTGACAGACATGTCGTCATGACTGGATTTGACAGGTTTATGCTACGTTTATTGCGCAGTTATGAAGGCACTTGTTAAGCACGTCTATCTGCAGCATACAGCAATGACAGGCAGGCACTGCTGTATAGCTGACTTGGTGGTAGTTTGGTGCAGTGGGCTGGGTGACAGGGCTGGGAGGTTGCAGGTTCAATTCCCAGGCAGGACTACCGTTGTGCTTGTGAGAAATGTAGCAATATAAATGAGCACAATGCAAACAGTTGTGTAAGCCGCTCTGGATAAGAGCATCTGCTAAATGCCTGTAGTGTAATGAGACTTTGTCATCATGTAAGATGGCATCGAAATGACCAGCACGCAGCCTGAAATAAGATTTTTTATTAATTGTGTCTTTTTTAGGTTATAGAATTTTCCTTGCACAATTATACACCACTGATGGTGACATCTTGCATGTACATGTGTATATAGTACAAATGTGCCATATACTCTTCAGAGTAACAAAGATAGAAAGGACCAGCCTTCTCTTCTTTTCTAGAAACACTGAAATAATGCAGGCAGGGAGATGAATCACAAGAAGTCTCTCTCTTGCTCGTCAAAGTATAAAAAAATAAAATTAAGTGAAAACACTTTGTAATTACCACATACTTAATCACTCTCTCTGATCCAGATTTGTTTATCCCCTTACCGTTTCCCACACATATCCCTGCATTAGGGTCATTATTTTAGAGGGTCCAATTTTTTCAGCAGACTCTGACACATTGCATCTCATATCTGCCACAATAGCGGCAGCATCCCCACTGATGTCATTAATCAGATTTTCTCTTTATTTCCGTCCGAGG
This sequence comes from Anguilla japonica, assembly GCA_025169545.1. Taxonomy (NCBI): domain Eukaryota; kingdom Metazoa; phylum Chordata; class Actinopteri; order Anguilliformes; family Anguillidae; genus Anguilla; species Anguilla japonica. Next base: position 27,680,991 of record CM045900.1, on the reverse strand, counting down.
CACACACTGTAGTTTTTGTGTGTGTGCGTCCTGGTACGGTTCTGATGGAGGGGCTAGTAAAACGCATAGCGCTGGATTTGGCGATTGGGTTTAATTTTAGACGCGGTCATTACGGGAGCGGCAGGTCCAAACTCTTTGATGTGATCCGGGTGCCGTTTCGCGAGCCGTGCTCTGGGATCTAAACCCGATATGCCATTCCCATTGATGTCATTCCCGACTCAAACAGGAAGCTATAAATAAACTGGAAGGTGCGCGGCTTTCCCCGGCGTCGTGAGTTCAGAAGGGTTACGGGCAATTTCAGAAATGTTCATATTTCAGCTCGACGTGCACACCCACTCACAAAAACACTTACACAAACAAAAACACAGCATACACACACACACACACCCACTCACAAAAACACTTACACAAACAAAAACACAGCATACACACACACACACACACCCACTCACAAAAACACTTACACAAACAAAAACACAGCATACACACACACACACACACCCACTCACAAAAACACTTACACAAACAAAAACACAGCATACACACACACACACACACGCACACACGACGATGCCTCTACACCATGGAGATTGAAAGGGCCTATGTTGGTGCAGCTCACATAAGGTGTTGATTAAACTTTTATGGCGGGGATATCAACCCTGCTGCCATCATCAATGAATCAGTTCTTCTCTTCCCTCCAGTTTCTTTTCTGTCACTGAATTTTAATGTGTACTCCTTGAGGAAGCAAAAAATTGTAATGATGGAAACTGTGCATATGAAAACTTTAATAACTTGCCACAACTACATGCACAGCTGCATCATTTGTTTCTATATTTTGAGAAAAGAATGAATTTTGGGTGATTATGAATTAATTCTGTTCAACATTCAAGGAAAATGAATTGACTCTTCAGGCAATGGTAATTCAGCTAATTCAGTAGCCACAAGGTCCCAAACAAGAGCCTCAGTTCAGTCTCAATACTGTGCTGTTTCCTTTTGATGGGATAATGAATAACCTCAATACATAAATACTGTAGCACAAACCTAGCCACTGACAAAAGTACGCATGAAAACTAAAGAGAATTAGCACTGCATATTGAAATGATTTGAGCCACCCTGTTAGCGTATAGCTGAAGCACAGTGGCTTCATAACACAGGCCCTGTGCAGACAGGCCTGTGAATGGCCAGGTGTGCATGCGAGCGACTGGGCGTGGCTGAAGACAGACATTCAAACCTACGTTAGACACGTGAATATCCAAATCATGAGCATGCTCAGAGTAGACCACAGACCATGTTTCCTGAATCTGGAAAAATAAAATAGTAGGGAGAACAAGATGTGTAATATTGTTAACATGGCCTCTACAGCTATCACCTTTGCTGTGAACTGTCGCTGTGATTTTGAGAAAGGAAACAATTTATCTTGCTGTATAGGTGTGCTGCATAACTGATTGAATGCAAAATTCCATAAAGAATATTGGTTGCATCTTCACTTGAAGGTTCACTGTTAGCATTTTACCGAAAAAAAAACACATTGCTGAAACATCTCTACATAGCCTGTAATAAAAGCTAGGTTGCAGGCAACTTTGTGCACTTTGTGCTTCAGTGATTTAAACAGCCTCTGAAATTCCTTGATTCTTAGCATATAAGATGCACCTTACAATACAAAAGAAGACCGGCTCCACTCGATATGTGCTTTACGCAACACTGCAGGCTACATGTGTTTCCTGGTTCTTCTTTTAGTACCACTATCCTTTCATTGCTGTCCGGGAACAGAAAGTGTGTGTTATCTCCCGACTGAGGTGGAGATAAGGGTCAGCTGTTTATCCTGTCCCTCCCCTAGGCTATATTAACACCTTTAAATGGCTTTCCAGCAGCCGGGCGACCCGAGAACTCTCGAGCTGAAAGGAATGACTCTTCGCGCGGCGCCTGATTACACCCGCCGCGGAGGCGCTGGAAATGGGGCTTTCATCGGGAGCGGACGCTCCTCTCGGATATCGATCTCATCTGGGGATGCTCAGAGCGCGGTGTCTCCCCGGATCAGCCGCGCACCGTTCACGGTCCGGTCGCCCGAGAGGAACCAGGAATACATAAAGAGCCGCCCCCGCCTGCCTTCTCTTGCGGTTTGTTTTCCCCACCGCGAACAGGTTGTGCTGTCACCTTTTCACAGCTTTGCTTTTGACAAATAGCAAAGTAGAACTTCGGTTGCTTTCTTAGATTCAGGTGCAATATATAATAAAAATAAATAAATACACTGTGTTGTTTGTGTTCAAGTTCTGCATGATCCAAAAATAAAGCAATACGTCTGTTTGGTGTGAGTGAATAAATAATGTTATCCTGATAACCGAGAAAGTGCAATTATTAGACACGGCAATTCCACTGGGAAATCCTGTTTGGTTATATCTGTTGGTTTGGATTTTTTCAATTAATCAGCAGGAGGAACTCATATGTGGAAGGAACGTGCGTGCGGATCCTAATTTGCAGTTTGCACCACTGCAAAATTACCCCGCTAATCTCAGAATAAGATTGCCATTTGTGGCAGTTTTTTGTCGTGGTTCTTTTTCAGTTCTTGTTCACAAAGATTGTGTTTACAAGACTACACAGCGTTGAGCTGCATTTCATTTCCGTATTTCATTTAATAAGTGTGTTTGAACCCATTTATGATCCACCCTGCTTTACTGTCCTCTAACTACTGCCAGCCTGGGTTCCTGTTAAAGGGTGTTTCTGTACTTGTGCTCTCAAAATGCAGTGAGCTACTCTGAATTTTACCAATAGGACACCCTGAGGTTTACCATTAGACACACTGAGGTTTACTAATAGGACACACTGAGGTTTGCCAATAGGACACACTGAGGTTTACCAATAGGACACACTGAGGTTTACCAATAGGACACACTAAGATTTACCAATAGGACACACTGAGGTTTACCAATAGGACACACTGAGATTTGACTGACCATCTCCAGATGCTCCTAAGGCTTAGATTGGAGAGGTGATGTGGTGGGTAAAGCACTGAACTCAGGGGCACAGGGGTTCATAAATAAATTTACTCAATATAATTATTGAGTACATTAAATAAAATATTTAAAAATGTAATATCTGCTCATATAGTTTTCAGTACCAATTCAATTTGTACAACAGAATTGGCACAGAAAGCTACATGAGAAGATATTGAATTTTTAAATACTTTATTTAATGGGACAAACAGCTCTGGAGTCTGTTTTCAGTACAATATAGTATTTACACTGATACATTAGCATATATTTTGCCTATCAACTATAACTTATGGGATCTCACATCAGGATACTGGTTTACCTGTTCAGACAGCCTGATGTTAGCATTTGTCAACATGCGGACCACAGTTGAGCCAATGAAAGTCAAGGAAGTCATTATGAGGCTGAGAAATAAGACGATCAGAGACATAAGCCAAACTTTAGGCTTACCAAAATCAACTCTTCGGAACATCATTAAGAAGAAAGAGAGCACTGGTGAGCTCAGTAATTGAAAAGGGTCTGGTAGGCCAAGGAAGACCTCTACAGCTGCTGGCCGAATTATCACCATAATGAAGATAAACCCCTGAACACCTGCCTGACAGATCAGAAACACTCTTCAGAGGCAGGCAGGGATGTGTCTGTGGCTGCTGTCCACAGAAAATTTCACGGACAGAACTACAGTGGCTACATTGCAAGATGCAAACTACTAGTTCACCTCAAAAGCAGAATGGTCAGGTTACAGTTTGCTGACACATAAACTTTGAATGACTACATTTTCTTCAGATGATAAGATGAACAAACACAGATCCAAACTGAACTGAAATAATCATGAAACATTGGGTAGCATTGCTTTGGAATAGAGCTTGTTTAATTTGATCTAGGATAGCCAATTGTTTGTTGTAAATTGGCCTCATTTTGATATCAATAATTTTAATGGCAGGCCTGTATTTAGCCAGTTATAATGAATGACTCACAGACAGCGGTTTGTATGTGTGTGTAGGTGGCATTTTCTGTATTTGTTAAGGTAGCATTGCACACGAGGTGTCTTGTTGATCCCCTCATGCAGGTTCTGCTACACCTTGCTGCTTAATGATGTGATCGAGCACAGCTGGGAGTGCAGTTCAGCACCGGACAGCGCAGTTCAGCACCGGACAGCGCCAGCCATGAGCACTCAAGCGGTGACAACAGCCTTCCTCACCATTCAAGGGCTGTCCTCCTGGAGGACGGACCAATTTATTTGTTGGGATCATGTACCTTAACTTTCCAGGAATGCAACAGTGGTTTAGTTGGGTAGTACAGGGGTCAGGGAACTGGGACTGGGGACTCAAGGTTTGTGGGTTAGATTCCCTGCTGGGGTTCTTATGTTGTGTTCTTGAGCAAAGTGCTTGACCTGCTGCAGTAAAAATATCAGCTACCTAAGTAAATTGTATACTACTACTACTACTGCTGTTGCAACTACTACTACTACTTCTACTACTACTACTACTACTACTGCTGCTGCTACTACTACTACTACTACTACTACTACTACTCTACTACTACCACTACTACTAATATTTAAAAAAAAATATATATAATAATAATTATAATAATAATAATGATAATGATGATCATGATGATGATGATAAGTACAACAGTCTTACCTGCTGTGGAAGCTTGTAATAGGAAAGTGGACCTATGGCCCACAAATAGAAATAGAGATAGAGATAGAGATAGAGACAGCTACATTAAAAAAAGTTTTCAAATTGTGATTGGTTTTACTTCCATAATTATTGAGTCATCATTAGATGCACACTATACACATATTTCATCTAAGAATCCTGACCCCCCTATCCTGGAGCAAGTTCACCTTGTCTGAAAGTACTATATTATTTTCTTTTTAAAAATGGATGATTTTTATAATTGGTAAAGTGACACTGAGCAGAGTAGTCAAAGGTCTGGATACTTGTTTCCTTAGATAATTTTTTAGAGTTACAAAATAATTATTATTCTCAATAATGCTGTGGGCAGTTAAGGTCACAGAGTGATTATACTGATTTTTTTTAAAAAGTGAACACCATGTTGACTCCCTGGGACAAACAAACATTAAGCCTCAAATACACTTTATTCATGATTATTATACAGGCACAACATACTCCACAAACCTTTAGCACAACTTCATAACCAACAGTGGTATTACTTTTGAATGTGTATACATTTATCCAATTATTATTGACAGCACAATAGATGTGTGTACAAATTATTCTGATGAATGCACTTGTTCTGAGAGTAAATCTGTGTGAACAGTATGAACCTTTGAGTGCTGTGTGAACGAAGGGTTGTAGTGTTTCAGTAGTTCAAGGGTTATAATTATATCACATACATTCAGAAATGAAAGAGCAACTGGTTAATAAATAAATGGCATGAATCTTATTATTTGTCAATTAAATATCGGAACCTAACAATCAAAGTGGTGAATTCTGATATAAACTTAGCTTGCCCAAAACATGTTTACATTTGTTTTGTATCTGAGTCATGTCTTGATGTTTTAATTCCACTTTCATCCCACAATCATGATGCTATATATACATATATATATATATATATATATGTATGTGTGTGTGTGTGTGTGTGTGTACCGTAAGGTGACAAATGAAAGGAATAACTAACATAAATGGAGCATCGCGTAGTTCTGGCAGGCCACGAGAGTCAAGCGCTCCGGCTGAATCAGCTGATGGCTCAGCTGAGTGATGTTCGCCTATCACAGTACATTCACTAGCAGGGCGGTCTACTTAAACAGCCTCCCTCTACTCATTCGGCTGCTCCTCCTGCATGCAAGCGCTGCACGTTGCTTCGTAAATCCCCTCCACCACCCCAGCTCCATCCCCATGCGTCAAGAATTTGCATTTCTCCATTCCTATGTGTTAAGAATTTGCATTGCTCCATCCCTATGTGTTAAGAACTTGCTTTGCTGCTGGATCTGTTCTGTGTGTACCCCTCTAGGGGGGTTTGGCTGCTGGCCTCCCGGCCTTATCCACGCGGGCTGCGTGGTTGGCGGGAGAGCTCCAGAACAGAGCCATACCGCCAAACATAACTGTATTGCCTTTATTGTCAATAAAGTTACTACTTTGATGACAGTGGTCCTGACAGAAAGTGTCTTAGTATAAAGATAGCCACCAGAACACCTTAGCACAGATTCTACAAGTCTCTGGAACTCTACTGGAGGGATGGAACACCATACTTCCAAAAGATATTCCCTCATTTGGTGTTTTGATGATGGTGGTGGAGAGCGCTGTTCTAACACGTCGATCCAAATCTCCCAGAGGTGTTCAATTGTATTGAGATCTAGTGCTGCGAAGGCCATGGCATATGATTCACATCATTTCCGTACTCATCAAACCTTTTCAGTGACCCCTCGTGCCCTGTGGATGGGGGCATTGCCATCCTGGACAATTCCCATCAGGATAGAAATGTTTCATCATAGGATAAAGGTGATCACTAAGAATAACTTTACGGGGACCATGCCAGAAAAATTCCCCCCACAGCACAACAGAGCCACTGGACCCCCTCACTGTAGGGGACAAGCATTCAGGCCTGTACCATTCTCTTGGTTTACGCCACACATGCACTCGCCCACTTGTTGAAAATATGGTGAAGGATGACTCATCTGACCATATCACTTTTTTCCATATCTCTGTAGACCAGTGCCTATGGTTTTTGCACCACTGAATTCTCAAATGTGCATTCATTTTCGTAATGAGGGGTTTATGCACAGCAACCCCACAATAATATCCCTGTGTTACTTGTCGACGTACTGTTCTTGCTAACAGTCTGATCACATCCGGCATTGTCATTCTCAGTCACCTGAGGAAGAGCTGCTCTTCTGTTTTTCCTTACATATCGCACTAATGCATGACCATCACGGTCATCAAATGTGCTCTTTCAACCAAAATTTCTGACCCTATTTACTGATGCCTTTCCCATAGATCTAAATGCAGATATCACTTTAGTCACTGTTCCTACTGAAACACTAACCAGTAGAGCATTCTTTGTAACTGAAGCTCCTGCCACCCATGCCCCAATAATGAATCCTCTTTTAAAGTCACTTAGATATTTTCCTCTTGCTGTTTTGATCCAAAATCGAGGTCAACTGGGCCTGCTCAGCATTTTTATACATGCCACAGAGCATGATACAATGTTAATTGCATAATGGTATCATGCAGTACACCTCTATGGAAGCATCTACATTTATGTTAATTTGTCACCCATCTGTATATTTAATATATATATTTTACATTGCAAAAATGAAACACAGGTAGGACATCCTCCCTAAGCAGTCAGCTTTAAAAAAAGACATGCAGTGTGCAGTGCTGTGCAGTTTTCAAGTGCAGTGTTTGAGTGCATTGGTCGAGTGCAGTGTTTGAGTGCAGTGTTTAAATGCAATGTTCAAGTGCAGTGTTTGAGTGCAGTTTTCGAGTGCAGTGTTTGAGTGCAGTGTTTAAATGCAGTGTTCAAGTGCAGTGTTTGAGTGCAGTGTTTAAATGCAGTGTTCAAGTGCAGTGTTTCGAGTGCAGCGTTCGATTGCAGTGCTTCAGTGCAGTGTTCGATTGCAGTGTTCTTTTTCTCCGGTGTGTTACAATAAGAGCCACTCTAAGCCATAAAGCAGACATTTTAACTTCCAAAAAATAGGTCAATGATCCCCGGTGTCTTCTATGGATGGACTGACCTCCTGCGCGCTCCATAAGGTTTTCTTGATTTGGCTTTGTACTCCACAGTTTTATATTTGTAATCAACCAATTCACATATGGTTACAATGCGGGCTCTACAGCTGCAAGCTGTATATATTTGGTTTTTGTTGTCATACATTTAGATTAAGATCATTATATCTTTACATGATATCTTAAAAATACACACCTATTAAAACGTTTGCATTTCTCAAATCTGCAGAGTTTAATTCTTTATTATACACATAATATTTTGTCAATTTGAAAGTATGCTCATTAGTCATCGTGGAACTTTGCTGGTATTCAAATCAAGATCAAAGGTTTAATTGTGGAACAATTTAGAAGTTCAGATTTATTTGAATTACAATTAGCCATGTCTTTCATAGTTTTTTCTTTCATTGTTTTTGACTTCTAAGACATTGCATCCAAAATGAACATTCTGTCCATTTCATTAAGTTTTTAAACGTATTTTATTTTATTTTTTGCAAATAAAATGCAGCTGCACTCCCACCCCAAATTACTGGACCCAAATATCTCTGTCCTCCCCTGTTTCCACACCCACCACCCACTACTGATATATATATTGTATATCCAATATAATCTATTCTGTAATCTATAACTTTCTGGCTATATGCTAATATAAAGCTTATAGCACAATTTGTTTAGCATCTTTGGTGTCCTGTTATTGCTTTCCACAGAGTTGTTAGAAAAAACCAAACCAGGCAGCTCAGACTCTTTCATGCAAAAGATTTTGCAGCTCACTCATAAAACAACCTCACATACGCTAGCTTAATCCCCCAAAATGCCAATATATCTGCCCACCATCTGTTTCCTGTCAATTACAATATATTTTTGTATTGTCAAAAATGCACTTGCAAAAAGTGCTTACTCATGGAATACATATAATACCGGTGGTGTTTATGCTGTAATATAAATATTTTATAGGTTCATCTTATAACTAATTTATAACTCAAGCACTGATGGTGTATTTATAATCCATATTTCATTTCATAATATTAGCACAGATTCATGCTGTGGTTCACTAAGTCCGTTCATTTGCATGCATAGTAATGTGTACGACTTAAATCAGGCGCATTGTGGGGTTGGTTTACACAAGGATATTTAACCTAAATCACACACAACTTCAGACCATCTGCATCACTCACTTCAAAGTACATCTGTAAAAAAATGAGCGAACGCTGATGCGTGAAACTTGGAGCGGGACGCCTCAGGTAAATAGATCAGGGAGGCAGACAGGCACTCTCCCTCCCCGCGGAGCAGTTTACTTATTTCACCTGCGGGCAGGTGCATTACATTTCAAACACGCCTCGTGGCTCATCTTTTATTCAGCGTATATTTTTTTATTTCTCTCCACCCTGTATGCTAAAAGAGGACGGCGGCAGGAGTACTGCAGGTAGCTCTCGCTAATCACACCCGAAGAGTTCGGGCAGTCAAAAGGCACGGGAGGCGGCGGAGGACCCCTCGCTTGATCTCCCCCCCGAGCGACTCGCAGTCCGTCAATAGGCGCGCATCCTTTCTCGAGCGCGCGGATTAGCGACTCGACGCCCGGGGCTGTAACAGCTTAATGAACATGAGATAATCAATGATCTCGCCCGCAGGCAGTCCCTCTCATTCCATTACAATCTGATGTCCTGAGCGCTCAAGTAGCCTGTTGTCTGGTGGCGGGGCTAGAGGCTATGAATTATATTTCATTTATTTATTCATAAATATTTATTTATCCATTAGTGCCTTGTTTCTTCATAGGTCCAATTTTAGTCTTTCTTTTGTTTTGTTTTTTGAAGGAGAATGGACAGCTTTCCAGTTTATTGGGTCAGAGGGAAAGAAGGGAGGGTTGGAGAGAGAGACGGGATCACAGCATAGAAAATACTAATGATGGGGAATCAACCCCCCCCACTGGTTGCAAGGAAGGATTCGTATCAGAGTCAGCTGCCTTTTGGACAGCATCACATGACCTCCCCAAAGGTTACATTTTCATGTGAGTTTCATTTGTACTGTAAAACACACATACACGCACACACTCACGTGCGCACACACCCACACACACACACACACCCACACACACACGCACACACATACACGCACACACATGCACACACACACACACACACACACACACACACACACACACGCACATACACACACATGCTTTAAGGAAGGTGCATAGGAATGCTTCTCAAAATCTCCAAACAACACCTCTGAAGCAAAGCTTGAAAGCTGGCAAAACTTGCTTTTCCAAATCCAAACAATAGGACAAAGCTTAACTGCACCACATGCACCACAGTCAAGAGGATTTACAAAACAGCTCCTTTGGTTGGAAGATAATAGTGTCCCCATACACCCTGCTAACACAAATCAAGTGTGGTGCAACTGAGGTCTGCCACCTTACAACAAGCAAGTATTACCTTTATCACCCAAGCTTTGCTCCATAATTAATGTGAATTTGTAGAATACATTTTTGGGCTTTAGTGCCACAAGAGCCTATTCTTTCAGACTCATGAATGTTCTCTGGTTTTCTGGTTATTGGTGTTCATAATCCACACCGTTGTTAGTGTTAATAATCCCCCTGATTGATATTCTAGCAGCACGAGGCATAAACTGAGCAATGAAGCAGTTTGCAATCTGGGATTAAACACCTCATTCCCTCTCATCTTTATTTCAGTTTTACGCCTTTGGCAAGGAAATAGCACTCCATTTTGCACCCCGGAGTGGGCGAGCAGAGCTTCTCCTTGAGGGCCCCAAAGCTAAAGATCTTTTTCATAAGTTTATAAATCAGTACTTGCCTCAGACGGGCCGTACTGTAAAATATGCATTAGCTCACCAAAATAATTATTAATTAGTTCTGTGGTGTAATTAAGAGTTCAGTCAGAGCGAAATGCAACAAAGCAGCTGCCATTTGGTTATTCTAGATGCGATCCTACAGGCAAATCTCCTCTGCTTCAAAAAAAAAAAAAAAAAAAAAAAGAATAAAAATTCACAAGTCATAAAAATCATGAGGAGCACAAAAATTGAGAAGGCTATAGGCATAGCTTGCTTAGCCCCAGATAACCTCACTAGGGTTAGGTCAGTGAATCGTCTTATTTGAACAGGAACTTAAGAAGTACACCAGAGCCATAAAACAACCTTAAGTACTCCGAAACGGATTCCTATGCACATACTCAGGAATAGCAGAAGCTGCAACGCATAAAGATTGCTAACACCCAGGGCTAGAGCCATTTCAAGTGCAATTTACTGTTCATTTATGGCCACACGTAATTAGATCTGCCACCCAAGGCACCATTGGCATGGATTTAACCAAACAAGCTCGCACAGGAGTGAAAGTAAGTACTGTGTAATGGCGGTAATTACCGATACATCATTAGAGCCCCCTGCATGGTTTCAGAACCATTTAAAATGGAAACTCTACTGTTATTGCATGGAAGCAGTAAAGGTTTCATCTGCAAACAACGGAAGGGAAAGAACTGGACACAGAAAATCACACATCTGGTCATTTGTGTGCTTACCCGAAAGGATTTTTTACATGCAGAATCCTGGGGCGATGTACGTAAATTCCACACTGATGTGACTGCTATTCTCAAGTTCAAAATCATGAATTTAGACATAACTCTTCGCTCTCCAAGAACCATTTTTGCCATTTAGGAATGCTGTAATGCGTAGGGTTTAGGGTTTAGAAGGACATAACCTTGGCTGCCTGCTCAGTGGCCAACAATAGAGGGTTGTGGTTGTACTGGGCAGCTCACAGGTGTGAATGTGTATGAGTGTGAAGCAGGGAGTTCCTGCAGAAAAGCTCAGTGAACCCACCCTGGGTAAATAAAGGTTAAAAAATAATAAAAAATAAAAAAATCTAATGAAACATCATTAAGGAGTTAAGAAGTGGGACTTCAGTTTAAAATGAGGTATTCTTACACACTGAAGGCTGTTCAGGAGAGAGGAGCAGGGCTGGCTAGGATGACCTTGCATTAGATGATTTGGATAATGCTGCTTTAGATGTGTACACTTGAAGTGAAGGCTACTGATTGAGGTATGAAGGAATTGGGAAAGTGGAATGCAGATGGATTGGATGGAAATACTTATAGGCTGACATTTGCAGGCCAGTGCATGAAGTCCTAAAGTTGATGCTGTACCATACCAGGACATTTCAGTCTCGTGTTTCTTGCAATGCTCAAGTCAGTAATAGACTAGCTCGGATATCATTACAGCCAAAATAACATTAGCTTCTTTTCATGGAATTTCTGAACATAAACTGAAACTAAACTATACAGTCTGCAATACAATATTTACCAATATTCTAAATCAAACTCATCATCTCCTTCCTTTTCAAAATTAATACACCAGATATTTACGCCGGTGCAACTCATTACATTCAGTTTCCATGAAATAACATATTTGAAACTGACCAAAATAAAACACAAATTATTATGTTTACCTACAAATAAAAACCTAATGAAACTTATGAACCATCTCAAATAAGAGAAGAAAAAAAAAACCCCAGGAAATTGTTCATAATATTTAATCTTCCATTTCATGCGCATGCAGCATTACTGACAATAGAAATACAGGAGATCGAAAAACACAATGAAAACATTTCCCGTTTAGATATACTGACCGTAATCCTGCTCTTTTTCACCTTTCAGAAGGCGTTACGGCACATGTCCAGGTAAAATAAGGTCTTTGAAGCATGCGGGTACTGAATAATTGATCTTGGTAAGGCTTCAGTCTAATGTTATTGGAGTGTAATGGAGCTTAAAAAAGAGTCTGTACATGACGTGACCGGACCCAAAACCCAATCAACGCAATTCATAATCAACAATAGAGCTTCTGACATCCTGGAAATTATTCTGCAAATCAAAATGCTGGAGTTGTAATAGGTACCTGCAGCACATAATTTGAGAAGAGGCAAAGAGCCAGAGGACCAAATCTTTCCCTGTTTCTGTAAGGTTAATATCTAATTCTTCAAAAACAGATGGCCGATGTTCAACGCTTTCAAATTTTTACCACTTAATAAAATGAAGATTATAGATTTGTATATTTCTGGCTGAAAAATGGCAGGAACGTGGTGAATCACAATGCTAAGGAATGATATCATAGATCCAGGACATCCGTCCATTTTAGGAAACTCTTGTCTTAGCAGGAAATTTGGGCACCAGGGAATTCAAACGTTGATGGCTCGCCTCAGGCTTAGCTTTTGCTCTCAGTGGAAGAACTATCTATTCTTTTAAAATCTGCTGCACAATATAATTTACGAAGCACAGAAGCGTGCAGCTGGAGTTTTTTTTTCTCCATTGCCTATATTTGTCATGCTGCTACCGGTCACATGACCTGCAAGCACTTCGCTGCGTGAACTGTTAGCTGAACAGGGACATTTATACAGAAGATCAAAGATCAGGGTTTGTGTTTAACTGGACTCGGTTCCTTCCTGGCGCAGACGGGACAGCAGCGCTTCCCGCCTGAGGAATGTGCCCCAGAATTATATCGGCTGTCAATCATCACGCGCTTTCATAAAGACTTAACTCAGGACAGTTTAAATACTACACTTACAACAGCTCGATTGTCCTGCCATTGATTTTTCCATCCGTCTTGCATGGCCGTGACACGCAGAGATCCAGCGTTAATGGCTTTATTGAACAGTAGGAGAACGGCTCTAATCCTCAGGATTGTACCCATGTGTAAAACAGCACAAAAGCAGCTTCAGCAAAAGAGCATTCAGGTGGAAGCGCTGGACACAAGCATTACCCCCAGTCTCAACAAATATCATTTCGTTGAACAAACGGAGAAATATCCTCACGGAGCAATTGATTAACACAAGAAGACTGGTTAGTATAAGAAGATCGGTCAGTAATAAGATTATGATGACATGAATTTATTGCTTTCTTAGGTTTTTTATTGTATCTTTTTAAATGAACTATGCACAACTTGACTCCGGATTAGTACAATGTAAAACAACGCAAATGGATTTGGCAAAATGAATCTCATACTTATCTCTCAAATCTCTTCTTAAGCTATAATTGAAGCTACACAGTGCTGTTTCTCCATGCATGAATGTACTGTGATATAGACAGGTCTGATTCTCTGAATCAGTGAGTATAATAGCGTGTATGCTAATCATGTGCTCTCATTATGTGATAAGGGCTAATGCAGGACACAACAAGGGTTGATCCATTTCAGGATTTTGTGCCTGCTTCTGCTCTTAATTATTTCATTAGCTCAATCATATCATGATCTGCAAACTACAAGCATATCTTAAATATTTTACTGCGCTCAAATACAGGAGTGAAGTTTAAAACCAGCGTAGTTTATAGAGCGGTCAGAAAACTAAAAATAAGGTAATTGGTTGGAACAAAAACCAGCACACAGACCGTCCCTCCAGGACTGGAGTTGTGCACCCCTCTTAATGCAATGCTCTGCTTCAGACAGTTGTCCAACCAGCGTCAAATCATTCTCAAACGCATTTCCTTGGATACGCAAACACAAACAGTGGTCCCACCATTGAACTCAAATGCAATTAAAATCTCTAACCACAATCAAAACAAAAAAGATGTACATAAGGAGATCACAGACCATGTGAAAGTATAGTTCATGGTCTAAACTGGTCTAAATTGACCTACGTGGGCCACCGAGTGCTGTGTACAGTGCTATATGCTATGTGATACAGTTTGTACTGCGGTTAGTCTGTCTGAGTTAGCCTTTTCCTGCGAAGCAAGGAGAAGGCCAACATTTCTGCCACACACCATAGGTTCATCTGATGGATCTATCTAAACTGATATTAACTTCAGCTCAGCTGCAATCTTTGTACGTATTTGTCACGTACAGAGTATGAGTTAGAAAATGAAAGAGTGTGTGGTGATGTACTGCTGGCTTGGGGAAATGTGCAGAAAAAGGCAAGGGTAGTGCTGGAGCTAAAGCAGGCTGGTGTAAAGCAGATGGTGTAAAACCTGGTGGTGTAAGGCATGCTGGTGTAAAGCAGATGGTGTAAAACCTGGTGGTGTAAAGCAGGCTGGTGTAAAAATATGGTGGTGTAAAACATGGTGGTGTAAAAAGATGGTGGTGTAAAACATGGTGGTGTAAAAAGATGGTGGTGTAAAACATGGAGGTGTAAAAAGATGTTGGTGTAAAACATGGTGGTGTAAAATATGGAGGTGTAAAAAGATGGTGGTGTAAAACATGGTGGTGTAAAAAAGATGTTGGTGTAAAACATGGAGGTGTAAAACGATGGTGGTGTATGTCACTTCTGTTGTTATAAGCAGAAGTAAACTTCAATTGCCTTCAATTTCTGCAACAACACAAAACGCGGACTTTTCTTTACTTTGGCAGTGCTCAACTTGAGCCAGTGTAAGGCTTTGCTTCACTTCCAACAACATGAGACAATTTTAACATATATTTCTGTCAGCTTTCAGATAAGACCTGTCCCTGTCTGACCCTACTCCCACACCTCACCCAATCGGTGCAACCATGCTCCCCCCTCTCTCTTAAAAGCCCCCCCCCCCCCTCCCGTAACAACTTAAAATGTGGACTTTTCTTTACTTCAGTAAACATAACATCAGCCAGTTAACATCTGTTGCAGAGGACATTCAGGGGTTGATATCTGATGAATCTGAAACTTGCATCTGGGCCTGGTGTTTTTTCAGGTGTTTGGTCTGTGCAGGCTGTGCGTTTTTGTCTTTCAGCTAATCTGGAATGTTTACGATTTCATCCCTGGCTTTAAGGAATATTCGGCTGCCTTCTCAGGTTTTTGAACTTTGATCTTGGTTTTCTTGGGACCACCCTGGAGAAACAGGCTGTGGTTTGGTATTTTCATTCATACATTTATTTTGTGGGTCTAAGACCTTTGTCTGTAGATGTTGACTAATTTCTTCTGAATTTCTTAATTTTAATTTGGTTGTGAGTTGTACATTTAGATAAATGTTGGTCCAACAGGTTGCTCTGCCTATCAATAAATGTAACGATTTTAATTCATAATTCATATATTTGATGATAATTACCAAATTCAATTAAATATTGTGAACATGTTGGATAAGTGAGAAGTTTTAACTGTTGGTACACTTGCGATTGGTATGGAGAGTGCCACACATTAAATGAGGGTGTTTGCCATTACAACTGCTGGATTCAGGACATAAACATACATTACTCAATCCTCACTGTCCTCACAATGAGCTGAATAACGAAGAACACTGTGTACTCCCCCGCCAAAGGTAACTTTTCAGCAGGTAAGATCATGAATGTCCTGCACACTTCATCAACATTCACAAACCTGGATATACTTCTATCTTGATTGCAGTGAAAAGGTAAAAAAGAAAAAAAGAAAAAGAAAAACAGCAATGCAAGGCATATCCCTCCTCGATGTGTTACAAAACCTTGGAAATGTAATTAACAAGTGATCCTTAGATTGTCAGAAAGCATTAGTTATGGAGGATGGTGAAGTCAAAAGTCACCTTAGAGGAGGCAGATCAAAGAGTGCTCCACAGAAGCTAGGCTGGAGATCTGAGACTGTGTATTTTAGACCTCATGCATATTGTTAGCTTTGCCGTGTTTGATTTCTGGAACACAACAGACTGTTTTTGTCTTTTCCTTGGTATCCTGCCAAACGGCTTCATCAGCCAGCGCTGAGAGATGAAATCGCACTCGGAGGGAATACTAAGCGAAGGATCTCCGAAGGGAAGGGAGGAGGGGCAGCGCCGGGGGAACCACGGCGACGCCAGCTGTTCCGCACGCCGACTCAGCCTCTGGCACCGCGGTCGCCATGGCACAGAGCGCGGGGCTGGGCTGAGACGGGATGGCGTTTGACCCGCCGGACCGATGGTCCCTGCTCCGGGGGCTGGGGTGGGGGGGGGGGGGGGGGGGGGGTACAGCGGGGGGTGATGGTGGCTGGGGGGGGGGGGGGGGTGGTGCAGCGGGGGGTGATGGTGGGTTGGGGGGGGTGTGGTGCAGCGGGGGGTGATGGTGGGTTGGGGGGGGGCTTCAGTCAAACCCTACCCCACTCCTCCTGCCCCCACACTACTCTGTCTCAGGAAATCTACTGCCACTGAACAAAAGTGTTTTTGCAGACCGTTTTATTTTTAGCCATTTATTCTGGCTCTCTGTTTTGAATAGAAAGAGTGTTAACAACAAATTGATGTTGTTCTTAAATGATACGAGCAAAAATGACTCATAATTCAATTTTGTAAATGCGTCCACCAGTGGAGTGAATATCTGTGCCTAAAGCTAATAGAGAATTACTGTGGGACAGTGCTCATCTTCAGAAGGTTTTTTGTTTGTTTTGACAACTCTATACAATCTTGTACAAGTGAAGCAGTTCTTGACACTAAAATCTTTTCATGCTGGATAATGATATTTCTATTTGGCTCAGAAAGCATTCAGCAAAATAATTGATATTGGAAAGAAAACAGTCGCTGCGCTCATAGATGTTAAATTTTGGACTGAAAGCGCTCAGAGACAAAAAAACAAACTAAAAAGCCTGACAAATGCATCTGAAGCCTGAGGCAACATGATAAAATGTGTGTAAAAATCTCTGCTGTGGACTAAAGAATGGTGCAATGATGCAAAAGGTCAGACACCTTTTTAACAAAGAAAGCAATCAAATCGTCATTTCGTCTGGGAACTTTTGCCCAAGGCACGTATTATTATTATTATTATTATTATTATTATTATTATTATTATTATTATTATTATTATTATTATTATAGATTTTTAAAGGAGAGCAGACAGCTTTCCCTGTGTATTTTTTCCTCACTTTCTTCATACAGGGTAAAAGAAGAAAGGAGGGGATGGTAGTACATACAGTCCCATGAGGAATCAAACCATTGGCCACACAGGGGATGGGGATGGGGGGGGGGGGTATCCCGTATAGACTGAGAGGCCCCCCCCCCGACTGTAGCCCTACAGCTGATGGAGGTCTGACAAATGAGATCTGAAGCCTGAGTTTAGGGAGGATACAGTGCTGCGTGAGCAGAAACGGGTGGTGCTGCGGTGGGGGGGGGATGTTTGAGGGGCTGGGCTGGGCGATACCTTCTCAGCCGTCGTTTGACAAATTGCAGCTGAGATCTGAAGATGTCCCAAAATCGATTCCGTTTGACAGGCCGGAGCCAGCACCATGGAGTAAAACAATAACCCAGATTTGTTTGTCCCTGACCGTGTCTCAAATTTGCCGGCTCAGCTGCTGTGCACGCTGTGGCTTCCTGTCTGAACACGCTGTGGCTTCCTGTCTGAACACTGCTGCTGTAGATGCTGTGGCTTCCTGTCTGAACACTGCTGCTGTAGATGCTGTGACTTCCTGTCTGAACACTGCTGCTGTACACGCTGCAGCTTCCTGTCTGAACACTGCTGCTGTATACGCTGTGGCTTCCTGTCTGAACACTGCTGCTGTAGATGCTGTGACTTCCTGTCTGAACACTGCTGCTGTAGATGCTGTGACCTCCTGCCTGAACACTACTGCTGAACACGCCGGACTTCCTGTCTGAACACTGCTGCTGATCTCAGAGACGGGGGCTATCCTGCTCACTATAACTCTCCCTGCCCAGATGGGGCTACAGCTAGCACTAATGCAGGATTACTGAATGAGTACTGTTAACTGCACTTACTCTGCTCATTCCAGTCGTGCTACTCTACTTGGCAGGAACACTCTCTCATCATTCTCTCTGTCTGTCTTTAACTCTCTCCTCTTTTCTCACATTCCCTTCTCTCCCCGGTATCTCTTGTTCTCTCTCTCTCCCCCCCCCCACCCCCCACCCCCCCCCCCCCCCCCCAAACCCCCCCCACCCCCAAGAACCCCCCCCCCCCACCACACCCCCCCCACCCCCCACCCCCCCCCCCCCCCCCCCCCCCCCCCCCCCTCTATCTCTGTTCCGGCTTCTGTCTTGTTCACACATGTCACTGCTCTGCTCAGTTCTTTCAAGGTCAAGGCAAACCACACAGTGCAAAATCTCTGAACCATACATTTCATTTCTGCAGCCCTTTTTGGGACATTGTACCTTTTTTTTCTTCTTCTGACTACAGCTGAATTACTTACTCCATTAGTACAGAATGAACAAGGAACAGGATAACACTCAAACAGAGCCAATAAGCTCAGGGTTTGCATAATCTGCAGCCAAAGTCTCAAAGACTGAACTACAGTCACAAATTACAAGTATACTCTGAAAAAGAGAGTAGGTACAAGGTCAACCTGGTTACTGACTTCCCCCAGACCAATGAAGGACTTGATTATCAACATCATGTACAGTATGCTCCTTAAAAGGTGTGAATCCTCAGCGTACCAGTTTGCATGTCTGTTCCCTGGAGTGTAAACACCATTTTATCCAAGAGGTACCCCGGGCAATGTAAAATGGAAGCTTTCAGATAATGTAATCAGCAGAACAATGCTTTGTGGCATTATGCAACATGGCGAGAAGTGTTCTAAAGACATGCTTTGCATATCTTGCATATCTTTTGCCACCAATAATTTGCTGTGTGGTTGTTATGTTTAATATTATGTATATTTTTGATATTGTTTGATATTTTTGCTGTCTTGCTTCTACGTAGTTGCTGCCTGCCATGTCATAAGAATTTCTTTGCTCAGAATGACCTTGTGTTATACTGTGCACTTGACAAATAAAAACACTTTGACTTTGACTTTTTGTCAGTGAACAAACTGCCTTTATTCATATGTATTGAATTCTCCCCTCCTTAAAAACCCAGAAGACCCGTAACATCTATCTCTGTGTCTATCATGTCTATCCCCAGACATCAAGACAAGATGTCCTACAGGTCCACAAACTCTCCTGAACCACTGAAGAGAACCTCGGTGTGGATGCAGCCCGAATTTCACAGAAATGCTGGAATAAACTGAATTGCATTTATCGCTGCAATTTCTTGTCTAATTTGAGAGTCAGAAAAGACCATTCGCATTTACACTTATTTTGCTGTTTCTCCCCCCACAAAAAGCCTCTTAACAAATAAGTTTTATGTTGTTTCTCTGCAATGCCACTCCATCTAATTGGCTAGCTACAGTTGCGTTTCATGCTGTGCAAAATATCAGTCCACCACTTTCCTGAAATGTGCTTTTAACGAGAGCTGCTTTTAATGAGAGCCACCCTCTAACAGTACGGCTAGCCGCTATTTCCTACTTTTCTTCTAACTCTGGCTCTAACACGTCTATAATATTACCTTCCAAAAATAACAAAATTTTGATTGGTTGTGCACAGATGCACCGACCAATCGGGTGCAGCTCCTACAGTGCACAGTGTGAGCCCAATTTGCATGTTCTTGGACCTACTTCACATACAAAATCAGTTTTTCCACATTTAATTATAACATTACAATCACCAGGCAGAATTGATTATTATTCATCTTCCGGCTCACATATTATACTTATGTTATGATTTTACATGTGTCTTAAATGTTGGCATCTAAGACCTTTGTGAGAAAAATCATAGCCTCAACAATCATGTGCACCACAAAATAAATAAATGAATAACGAATAATTGTCCAGTTAATTATCTAGGCTTTTGAATAAATAATTTTATTCCAACTCTAATCCAGTGAAATTATTTCCCCTCACAGTTCGTTGTAGGAGAAAATGGACGTGTTAATGTATCCTTTCAATGACAGCAGGAAGAAGCTACTGACCTTCATTCCGATCCAAAGAGGCGGAGAGAAGGCAGAACAGACCTCACCTTTCCTCAGACCACACATAGGGACCGTTGCCAAAGTGCTCACCCTAAACAGAGCAGGGGACAAGAAGCTCTAGGGATCGCCAGCAGTAATTTCCTTTTATAGGTAAACCAAATAAAATAGTGCTCCAACCAAATGGAACCACTTCCATATATTATGGGCTAATGTCTTCCAGCAATGTAGTTGCAATTTTCAATTAAAATCTAAACCCATTGATCTTCCAGGACATATTAGATGTTATTAATTAACTTGAAAAAATGGGAGGCAACAGAGGTGCATTTGTGCATAGCAATAAATACCCACTCTTTTTATAAGCAGACCTGATTTAGATACACAGTGTACTAAAAACGCATAGTCAATTCTAATTTGTCATTCTCTCACAGTAGAAGGTGCGGCATGCAACAATATGTGTTTCAGCAGACTCACAATGGATGAAAGCCAATCCCGTCCACAAAGGATACCAAGTAAAAGATTTAAGAGAGTTTTTTGCCAAGAGGTATTTATGATTTTTTTTCTTTACCCAATTAAGATAGTGTATAATTTGTTTTAGCATTACTGCAGCTAACTGACGAAGATGCTAAGATTCACGGTCAAGTGACCATTATATGTAATAACGTTATTTAGCTTGTAGCACAGGTTAAATTACATCACTGCTATGGATACGATGTAGCAAGCCGGTTACCAAATGCTAGGTGTGACACAGTGCTAGTGGTCCATGACCCTAGTTGTGATTGGATTAGAGGCAAAGCACAGAAAGACTAGTTAAATTAATTATTAAATTATTTAGAAAATTATCTGAATAATTTGCATTCTGAGAAACCTAACTATTTAGCCAAAATATTCCAATTTGACAATAATAATACAATAAATGTATGTTGTTTATAGTTTTATTATGACACCTGTAACAAAAGTGGGATGAAATACAGCAGGAAGCTACAAATAATGTTTCGGTGTTCTGATCAAGACTAATTTTATCCACACAGGCTAATAATAAATAAGAGTAAAAGTGATTTCTGTTTTAATTTTCTCATGTTGTGCAGCTACAGCGTGACATCTCATTTTTAACTTTTCATTCAAATTACGAAATTAAGCGTTTTCTCTTTGAATCTCGCAGTGCTACCAATGGCCGTGTAAAATAAATAAATAAATTAGCAGGCCATTATGATCAATAAAAAACACAAATGTCAAGACAACAAAAGAAGATTGACTCAAAGAAACAGGAGTAATTATTTTGTTGTTCCAGTCTGGGTCATTGCTCAGTCTTAAAAAACCCCTCCTGCATTATTGTGGCCACTGGACACAAATATGGCAAAAAAAACATAAATCCCCAAGATTGCTAAAATATGGGGATCATTTCAAAAACCACAAGCCACCGTGGCTGGTGAGCCAAAAAGTTAACATCAAGCCCTGATCACAGTTGAGGTGCACACACAACCCCGGGGCAGCATATTCTACATCCAAAAGAAAAAGTCACACTTGTGACACTTGTTTTACACCAAATATCTTAGTAACATCAACACTGAGCTAGCATACACTAAGCTGTAAGCAACTTTTCACATAGGTTTGGAAAACCATCAATGCCAAAACAAAAATAACCGTGATGAGACGACTTCTTAAAGAGGTTCTGGCATCGATAGCTTTTCATAGTACAGGGGTGCACAATTGAATGAAGATGGTGTTGGCTAGATAGGTGGCTAGCTAGCTATCCATGACAGAACTGCGAGACGATTTTGACCCAATTATAATAATACAACATTACGCGAGTGACAGCAGACCTAGTGCAACACTGGCATTCTCTTCTGAAGTAAGTGTGATTCTCAGCTGGCTAGCTAGCTCAATTAAAAACATGTCAATCTGTTTCAGAAATTTCCATGCTATTAAATATATTTCCTTTGCCTTTTATATGCAGCCTACATGGACTACAGGTGGAGCTTGTCATTGCGAGGCTGCATGCCAGCAGTGAACTACTACAGCATGAAAGTGCTGCCTTATCACTCAACCAACCCTGCTCTTTCATCTCTTCTAATAGCCCGTGTCCAAACCTTCTTTGGTGTTCGTCCTCAGGGAACGAATGAAAGGGCAAATAAGGTTGTTTTCTCTTGAGATGATACAGCGAGTGCTTCTGAACTCTTCTGAATGTAAAGCACTAAGCAGAACTAAGCTACTGGAATAAGGTTCCAGCCCTCACTGCAGCTCCATCTCCAGGCCTCATTGCAGCCCCATCTCCAGCCCTCACTGCAGCCCATCCAGGCTCCAGTAGCCCCTCTCAGCCTGCAGCCCCATCTCCAGCCCTCACTGCAGCTCCATCTCCAGGCCTCACTGCAGCTCCATCTCCAGCCCTCACTGCAGCTCCATCTCCAGGCCTCACTGCAGCCCCATCTCCAGCCCTCACTGCAGCTCCATCTCCAGCTCCATCCTCACTGCAGCCATCTCCATCTCCCATCTCCAGCCCTCACTGCAGCTCCATCTCCAGGCCTCACTGCAGCTCATCTTCTTCCCTCACTGCAGCTCCATCTCCAGCCCTCACTGCAGCACCATCTCCAGCCCTCACTGTAGCTCCATCTCCAGCCCTCACTGCAGCCCCATCTCCAGCCCTCACTGAAGCTCCATCTCCAGGCCTCACTGCATTCCTCACTGCAGCTCCATCTCCAGCCCTCACTGCAGCTCCATCTGCAGCCCTCACTGCAGCCCCATCTGCAGCCCTCACTGCAGCCCATCTCCAGCCCTCACTGCAGCTCCATCTCCAGGCCTCACTGCAGCTCCATCTCTAGGCCTCATTGCTGCCCCATCTCCAGCCCTCACTACAGCCCCATCTCCAGCCCTCACTGCAGCTCCATCTCCAGGCCTCACTGCAGCTCATCTTCTTCCCTCACTGCAGCTCCATCTCCAGCCCTCACTGCAGCTCCATCTCCAGCCCTCACTGCAGCCCCATCTCCAGCCCTCACCAGCCCTGCCCTCACAGCTCCATCTCCACTGCATTCTTTCCTCACTGCAGCCCATCTCCAGCCCTCACTGCAGCTCCATCTCCAGGCCTCACTGCAGCCCTCACTGCAGCCCCATCTCAAGCCCTCACTGCAGCTCCATCTCCAGGCCTCACTGCAGCTCCATCTCTAGGCCTCATTGCTGCCCCATCTCCAGCCCTCACTACAGCCCCATCTCCAGCCCTTACTGGAGCCCCATCTGCAGCCCTCACTGCAGCCCTCACTGCAGCTTTATCTCCAGGCCTCACTGCAGCCCTCACTGCAGCTCCATCTCCAGCCCTCACTGCAGCTCCATCTTCTTCCCTCATTGCAGCTCCATCTCTAGCCCTCACTGCAGCTCCATCTCTAGGCCTCATTGCTGCCCCATCTCCAGGCCTCACTGCAGCCCTCACTGCAGCTTTATCTCCAGGCCTCACAGCAGCCCATCTCCAGGCCTCACTGCAGCCCTCACTGCAGCTCCATCTCCAGCCCTCACTGCAGCTCCATCTCCAGCCCTCACTGCAGCTCAATCTCCAGGCCTCACTGCAGCCCATCTCCAGGCCTCACTGCAGCCCTCACTGCAGCCCCATCTCCAGGCCTCACTACAGCCCTCACTGCAGCCCATCTCCAGCCCAAACTTCAGCCCTCACTGCAGCTACATCTCCAGCCCACACTGCAGCCCTCACTGAAGCTCCATCTCCAGGCCTCACTGCAGCCCCATCTCCAGCCCTCACTGCAGCTCCATCTCCAGCCCTCACTGTAGCCCCATCTCCAGGCCTCAATGTAGCCCTAATGAATTAATTGATACTATAAAAAAAAATCAAAATGATTTTTTATGGTGTGGTTTATATTTCTTTGAAAACAACTTTTGTCATTCAACATCTTTCTTGAGACCTTTCAAAATAAAGATTATCCACTAAAACAACAGAAATGTAGAAATAGCATTTAATGTTCTCACCAAAAAAAAAAAAAAAACAAACAAACAAAAATAACTGTCTTCCGCCAATGTTTTTCTGAATTCTTCTATTCACCTATATCCCTACACAGAGCTTATTGTCAGCATTGGCCATTTATGTCATTCAGACTGTGGTATAATGTCAGGGTCCTGTTCTTGCCACTCTTTAGCACTGCCAGGCCAGAATTGGCATAGATCCAGCTGTAAGCCTCTGGCTTGCAATTAATTCATTATCTTGATAAGCAAATAGCAGAACCGTTAGCAGAGCATATGCAATAGTTAAACCACTAGCAAAACATGTAGCCAAACCATTAGTAAAGTATATAGCTAAGCCTAAAATAGCAGTGCACAATGCAAGTAGAAAAACCAATCACATTGTAAAATCCATATGTGAAGGTTTTGGCCACCCTCAGTAATTATCTGCTACTGGTCTCATACATACTGATGATGCCTGTTCAATGATCTGGCTCATTAAAGAAAAAGACTGGGCTAAATTTGTATGGAATACAGTATGCTAGTTGCATAGATTTCTGTTATCCCTATGCGTCATCGGCAGCCATGGCTGTACTGGATATGCAACGTCTCCTAGGATATGGAATTTCCCATTTGCAGTAAGAGCCATCTGGAGTGGATTAACATCCCCTTCTGAAGGCACTGGCATCATGGTTCCTATGCGTACGCAAAGGGGAGGCGCCCTCTGCCCATATCCTGCAGAATAACATTACAGAACTTTCTGTTTATTTTTTTCTTGAATTCCGGGGCTTGGAAATGGGAATTTGAGCTTCCTCGATACAACCAGCCACACCAGGGAATCTGCACAGGCCTGTGGCATTGAAGGTGTCTGCTCCTGTGTTGGCCAGATGATGGTAGTTAGCAGAAGGCCCAGGATTGCAGTGCTAACCTGTTGCCAGGCCTTGATCACTGAGCACTCAGATAGTTGGCTCAGGCAGTTGATGGTGACCTTGGATCTATGATATTAGCAGAATATGGCCAGCTTCTTCACCATGCTAACTGGATGGCAAACCCCTAATAACCATGTAGTCCTTCCTCTATATTCTGTGGAACAGGTGACTGTCACCTTGGGCATATTGAAGGCTCTATGTAAACCTTTCAGTGAAAGTTTTTCAGGTACCACTTTGGTACCACTGTTCACTTTGGGTTAACCTTCACCTGCACGCATGCTTTGGAATATATGAATAGACTGCACTAATGTGATATTAATGTGAATGGTCCCCAAATGGTTTTGTCTGAGTGAGTTCCTGGGCCCACAGAGAGACTCTGCACCCTCATAATCAGCTCAGTATTTACTGTACAGCTGAGCTGATGTAACAACTGTATTTTAATGTTTTGAGAGTGAAACTGGAATCTCAAAAGTGAAATGAGTTTTTTTTCAGATCAAAAACATTTTCAAGAGGTAAACTCGTCCTGAGACCACAGATCTTGAAATTCACATTATTTTTATGTGCATTTTATGTGCATAGGCTCACTCAGAATTTGGCAAAACAACACACTGAGGCACGTAGTGAAAATGTGATTCACATTTTACCAAGCAAAACAGGTTTTTCCTGATTTATGGTGCTGGGGTTTTGCCACAGTGACCTGTGATGCAGCTTCTAGTTTTGATGTTTTGACATTGCTGTAATATTATTTATAGTAGATTACACCCTTGACACATTTTCTCCTTAGGCAAGACCCAAGATCAAGTCCAGCCAGTACACACACTGTGCATAATAAACCAGGGCATACAGCATCAGCAGTGTAACGTGAGCCTATGCTTACAGTAGAGGCGCCAGAAGCAGATAGTCGTTGCTGGAGTCACTTGTTGGTGATGACAGCTCACTGTGAGAAGGTGAGGCTCTTACTGCTCCTCTTTGCTGTGGATCAGTCTTGTTTACGGGCGGGTCTGTATTGCTCCTCTTTGCTGTGGATCAGTCTTGTTTACGGGCGGGTCTGTATCGAAGCCACCGTCCCGTTTAAATACCGCTCATTTCCACCACGCCCTTCCTGGTCTCTGCCTGTCACACAGCCGGGAGGGTACCGGGTGTCCGAAAACGAGCAAGCCCAGTGTCGTTGTTAGTGTCCTCCTCTCAGCAGACAGCAAGCTGTAATCTGATGAAGTCATCAAGGAACACCTGGGCTGATTATCACTCATCCCCAGCTGTGTGTGCTGGTAGGCAAGGCTGACATCAGCCAGACAGGAAGAGCAGCTCTACCTGCTACCTGTCTGGCTTTGGCCTCCCAGGGAGGGACCGGGCTGAAGCTGTCCGTCAGAGCATTATGTACAGCGACTGCCTCCTTCCACACATATGACAAAATGTGTTAATTTCACACATTCGGACAGGATTCACACATTTCCACAACGGAATCTGTCAAAGAAACAGACACCTGGATGAGTCAATGATAGCTGGCTCATGTTGGATCCGAACAGCAGTAGCACCAGGTTTTACAGCATGTTCAGAGCGTGCCATGTGACTACTCATAAGGCCAGGGGCGCCGTAAGGGGGGGGGGCGGTTAGGATGATTCCGAGGGCCCTGACTGAGGGACCCACAGAAAATATTAGAACACAGGATTTTCTGGGGTGGAGGGGGCCCAATGTGAGCTCTTTTCATGGGGCCCAGAATCCCTGGTGGCACCCCTGCGTAAGGCTGGGCTGCCTGCATGTGGTAACACATCACACCTGGGCTCATAGGCACTCAATCCAAACCTGTCCTTAACTCTCGCTCATAAATAAAGACAAGCCTCCCAAGCGATTGCCTGCCTTAGTGAATCAGCTGGTCCGCCGGTGTGCTAAGTGCTTCGTAGCCTGCGATGTTCCGGCAGCGCGGGGGGGTTTTGTTATGCTGTTCGTTTCCGTGGAATGCCCGCGTGTGCCAGCCCGTCGCCGAGCTCAATCAGGAGCCCGAGCCGCTCGGGGGGAGCCGCGGCCGCAGCCCGAAGGCTTAATAGAGGGCGGTGATGTCATCCGCGGTCCGGAGGAGCGCCGGCGAGCTCCGTGGAGAGAGGAGAACCCGGCAGCTGCGCTTCAGGAGGCACTGTGCCTTAACAGATAAAGGGCCGCCGGGCTGCCCGCTCTCGAGCGCGCGCGCGCCGCACAGACAAGCGGCGGCTTCCGCGCCGCGGAGACGAGGCGGCCGGGGGTCTCCGCAGGAAGTGCGCCGGGAGCGGCCGCGCGATCGAAGCGACGGCGGAGGCTCGTTGATTCACGCCACGCTGTCCTGCCCCGCCACCAGTGCGCCTGCGAGTGAGCGGCTCGCCTGCATCAGCGCTCCTCACTGTACCCATCGTCCGCATGTTTGCGTTCTGCTAAATTAATGCTAAATTAGTGCACTGCAATTAATTAATGCTAAATTAATGCGCTGCAGTTAAATTAATGCATGTCTCATCTGTTCATCCAGTGTTTTAGTGGCCTATCTTCAACCAGTGACTGTCACTATGCCAGAGTGGGGTTTCTTTATACATTTTATTGTGTTTCGTCCAAAATATTTATTTCACAATTTCTCCTCTCTTGTATGGCCAATTCTCGTGGTTTTGTTATCCATATTCCACAGCTGATTTTTATCAGTAGATTATTCAATTTAATTTAGTGTTTTGTACATTTGTTTTGTGCGATTGTTTCAAGGTCTGTTTGTAATTTTTAATTGAGTTACACTATATATAAGCCATAAATATTGGATGTTTGGTTGATGTTTTTCCATTTGATATTATGATTCTACAGTCCATGTCAAACCATTTTCTTGAAGATTTGTTTTCTTTTTATTTATTTTTAGAAGGTTAACTTTTATTACAGCTTTCTGGAAAAACACACATATCTTTAGCAGCCAGATTTATGTTGTCTTTGTTTGGCTGGTAAAAAAAAAATGTTATTAGAGTTTGTTATTTCAGTTGAAGGAGTAGAATTTTAAAATTCATCTGTGCTGTTTGTATAATTTCCCGTCTGCATGATCGTTTCAAGTGGAAAAGCTTACAGGGCTGTGTCTGAGTGTTTCTGATTTGCTGAATTTATTTCAGAAAAGCATTAGTTTGGCTATGGGTTTGATGCCTGACGGTAAATGCGCTGATATATGAGGGGTCCATGTCAGTGATTGCATAATCAACTATATTTGTCCCAACAGTACGTGAACCTCCCAGAAGAGTTCCCTCTGCTCCTGCCATTAAGAATATACAGGCCTAAGGCTTGGCAAAGATGTGCTAATGTGCCACCATTCTGATTAACTACGACAACAGGGTCGTTTATTTTAATGGATGTTGGAATGATGTATCGGGGCTCCTGTCCAAATCTGTGGCCGTTCCCCTGTGTGTCAACGCAGTCAGGTTCTGGCATTGAAATCACCACAGAGCGGCACATTTCCCTGGACCTGGAAATGGCCAATCTCCGCAGAGAGCTGACAAATTTCTCCTCAAAATAGGGGGATTCTGATGGGGTTTGTAAGCCGCACATACGTGTATTTCCTTATTTCTGTTTTTTTTTTTTAAATTTTTTTTTTAGATTTGATCTAATTTAAGCCACGTATGCGTTTCCCCTTTTGGTAATAACCGTGCGTCTGTACAGTTCCCCCAAACCGACATTACCCCCGAGTGCCTCCCTCGCCTTATTGTGCTCTGTTTTGTAGAAGGCAATATAATTTCATTACAGCCTGAGGGACAGTGAGTGCGCATATCTTCACGCTATCATTTCTCTAATAAAAATGCAATATCAATATTTTGCACATTCTTAAGGAAGTCCGAGTCTGTACTCTTTGGCCCAAACATTGAAGAGTACAGACTTCGTACAGGGTGCTCCAAAAGTAAACTGTGAATGAATTTATGTGTGTGTGTGTATATATATATATATATATATATATATATATATATATATACACACACATATATATATATATATATATATGAGAGAGAGAGAGAGGAGAGAGAAGAGCTGGCGAGGAGAGCGTCGAGAGAGAGAGAGAGAGAGAGGGGGGGAGAGAGAGAGAGAGAGAGAGGTACGCGAGGAGGGCGACGGAGAGAGAGAGAGAGAGAGAGAGAGAGAGAGAGAGAGAGAGAGAGAGAGAGAGCCTCCATCAACCAAAGGAGCAAGATAGATGAGCAGAGTTTAATGGCATTGGGACCGTGCCTCGCTGTACCAGCCTGATTAGGACTGACTGTGTGATGGCCATTAAAGAACTTGCCACTGCCAGTGGATTTGCTTTGCAAAGACCACTCAAGTGTGGCAGCTAACAAGCTCTGGCCGCAGACAGCTGATAGCACAAATGGGGTTTAGCACTGCAGGCCTGAGGCTGCTTGACATCCGGGAGCATGTTGGCCAGGGTCACGGGGAGGAATCAGGTCAGAAGTATCACTTCCAGTGGGAATGACATTATAAATCCTAATAGTACAACTAGCATATAGCATGTATAGCATTGGAAGGAACTAAACACGTTTTTAGCATGTGCACGTGCACACACACACGCACGCACGCACGCACGCACGCACGCACACACGCACGCATGCACACATTTGCATTAGTCAGCTCTCCCAGTGATTTTTGAACCTCGATATCTCCGCAGTTTCAGAACCGATCTCAATGCCATTTCACAGGTGGACTACAATCGCCATGGACTTGTCAACTACTCCTAAAATTTGCATATAATATTCAGACGCAAACATAACTAAATTTTAACCCAACGGATCCTGATACAAGACCCTCATTCTATTGGCCATTTTGAGACATGAATGCTTTTTATATTTGCATGGCTGTAGACTTTGTAAAAAAGACCTCAAAATTCTAAATTTGGAAGTGGGAAATGACCATAGACTTAACATGGGGAGACACGATGCTATCTTGCAAAATCAGGCTAGCTTCTCCAAATTTGAATAATTACAAAGTTCTAAACAAACATCAGATGAGAACGGGAAGCCGTTCTAAACGAACATTTTCATATTGCTAGTTAGCTAGTAAATGTATATAATGTTACATAATGTGCATTATGTTGTAATGCACATTTTTGATGCCTTAACCTAGACTACTTGGTGTTCTTAGCTAGGCTAAGAAGAGCTAAGTTACATCCAGGAATACCGCTGCTTATGTACTGTAGCTAGTACTGTAGGCTATCCCTGGATTTTTTATCAAGTTAAACCGATGACTAGGCTCTTTGAGAGAAGGTTTAAATTTTAAGCAATCTGCCCACTGGTGAGTACATGTTGTTTGAAGAACAGTACAGTAGACATGCACAGAGCTGTAGCAGTTAAAGGTCTGTGCTGATACCCCTAGATGGAGAGCAGGCTGGTGTTTGTTAGGGCTGATACATTTCATTTCCTGTCTTTTGAGGCTTTCGGCAAATACAAACATTTCACTTAAAACTGATTTTTTGTGATTAATACAATAAAGCTGGTGCGTCGTCCTTATTTATTCACAGAATGGAACACATTTTTCTTTATATGGCCATCATGAATGAACTCGCTATTTATTCATGCAAACATTTCACTTAAAACACGCACGCATACACATGCGCACGCATGCACTCACACACAGACACACACACATGCACACACACACACACACACACACATGCACACACACACGCACACGCACACACACACACACTCTCACATGCACACACACACATGCACACACACACACGCGCACGCACGCACACACACACACACACACACACACAAACGCAATCTGAAGTCCCATTTTGAAATGGTCCCGGATATGAAAAATCGCACCTTTTACCGGATCCATTTCCAAAGCTCGCCACGGTTTATCTGCCGTTGTTCCCTCCATTAAAGATAATGACGGCTCGCCCGCGTTGGGAAGCAGCGTTCGCTCATTCCAATTACGCGGCCGTTGCCGTGCGTCACCGGGCGTCGCCGGGGAAGGGTCCTCGGAGAGCGCCGGCGGGAGCTCTGCCCGCGGAGCCGGGAGACCGCGGCGCACCGGCCGCCTGTGGCCTGCCGGGGCACGGAGACCCGGCGAGACCAGCGCACAGCGCGGGAACAACAACGCAATTACCGCCCGTCCATCGCCGGACGTCCATTACCCGCTACGAGGGACAAATAAGCGACAGATGGACCGCTGTTTCAGATGGACCGCTGTTTCAGATGGACCGCTGTTTCAGATGGACCGCTGTTTCAGATGATCCGCTGTTACAGCTTTTTGGCCGATAAATGGACCGAAACACAAGCTTCTGTTCTGTTTATTTATTTTTATTTTTTTTTCACGAGAAAAGACTTTTACAAACATAAACCGTAACTGTCGCAAAAACGATCAAGCGCTGGCGTACCTTCTCTCAGTGGGGCAGAAAGTATTCCCAAGGCAGCTAATCTCACCTGACGAATGTATCATTGAGGGTTGAGGTCGATGCTTAGAGTCAATAGCCTCCGTGACGTCCACACAGTCGCTGAACACTAATACAGTATGCTTGATTTGAAAGCTGCAATGCAACAGGGAGGCAGCGGAGAGTGTGGTTTGATATTACCGCCTGCGACACTTACAACGGACAGGAAAATATCTGCAATTCATAAACCACACAGCAGTAGCAAATAGCAAACATTTTCAATATCAACTAATACAGTACAAAAGCAACGCAATCTGGTACCTGTCAAATATAAAGGATGTTGCTCTGTAATATCCCCTTGTAGCTTACTCGTACTATCACAATAACATTACAGAGGGTCATTTGATGTGAATCTCTTACAAAATACCTCCTTCTCATGACTGAAATAATCAACCCTCAGAGAATGTAATTATTAATGTGAGAATGGCACTGCCTACACATTACATTGCTAACATTTTGCAGACACTCTTAATCAGAGCAACTTACACAACTTCTGCATTTGTACATGAGTCCATTTTATACATGCTGGACATACAGTACAAACAGGTCACAAATTAAAGGAAAAACCAACATAAAGTGTCTTAGTAAAGTGTTGGGCCACCATGAGCTGCCAGAACAGCTTCAATGCGCCTTGGCATAGATTCTACAAGTCTCTAGAACTTTACTGGAGGGATGGGAACACCATTCATCCAAAAGATATTCCCTCATTTAGTGTTTTGATGATGATGCTGGAGAGCACTGTCTGACATGGTGCTCCAAACTCTCCCAAAGGTGTTCAATTGGGTTGAGATCTGGTGACTGCAAAGGCCATAGCATATGATTAATGTCATTTTCATGCACATCAAACCATTCAGCGACCCCCTCGTGCCCTGTGGATGGGGGCATTGTCCTCCTGGAAGAGACAACTCCCAGCAGGATAGAAATGTTTCATCACAGAATAAAGGTGATCACTCAGAATGTGCCAGGGAAATGCAGGGGTCAGGCGTTTAGGTCCGTGCCGTTCTCTTGGTGATCGCAGCGCATGCATTCGGCCTCCTGTCAAGAATATGGTGAGGGATGACTCATCTGGCCACATCACTTTTTGCCACATCTCAGTAGACCAGTCCGTATGGTTTTTGCAGCACTGAACTCTCAAACGTGCATTTGTCTTTGTGATGAGGGGAACGGAGGGTGCTTGAGCCTATCCCAGCATTCATTGGGCGAGAGGCAGGAATACACCCTGGGCAGGCTGCCAATCTATCGCAGGGCACACACACCATTTACTCACACTCTCATACCTATGGAGCAATTAGACTCTCCAATCGGCCTACCTGCATATCTTTGGACTGCGGGAGGAAACCGGAGTACCCAGAGGAAATCCACGTGGACACGGGGAAGAACATGCAAACTCCACATGGAAAGGCCCGGGCCTTCTTGCTGTGGCGACCGTGCTGCCCAATAAATCGATTTAGCGCAGAGAATTATGCTGTGCACACAAAGGTGAGAAACTGTGTTCACGTTTTACCCACCATCACTGTCTGATAAACTGAGTAACTGTTCTTAGATTCTCGTGTGCGTTCATATTATATTCAGAAGATTCTCTGGAAATGATCTCCAGCTAAAGAGGAATGTTTGCTCTTCTATTTTTAGTTGGGTGGAATAAAAGCATTGCACATCATTTTCTTCCTGGAATTTTATTTTATGCACAAATACTTTAAAGTGGCTTTGAAATGGAGTTAATGTTTCCCAAGCTACTGCAGTCATACAGGCTATTATTCAAAACGGGTTAAACGCGCCTACGTTAAGAATTCAGTTCCATAATTTATTGCATGAAATATTTAAATATTGCACAGACTCTTCAGATGTTGAACCCTGACACTGACAGTTGTCTCAGGTGTTTTCCTTGGATGTGAAATGTGGAATCCGACGTCTGAAGAGGTTCATTATAGAACTGCGTTTAGCATAAAACAGACTGCATTGTGCTACCAGAGGCCCCAGAGAAGTTATAGTCTTCATATGAATTATAAACTCAACATCATAGGATTTAATTGATCGCTGTGGACCAGCCAGGCGGTGCTGATTCATCTGAATATTGTCTGTGCAAGTTTATATAATGTATTTCTTTTCATGGCTTTTCAACGAGCTTACTTATAAAATATGTATAACATATGTTAGCGGGGTATATTTCATGGACAGAAATTCCTGCCCGACGGAAATGGTAAGAAAACATAATATTCGGAATAATCTAAACAACAATGGGCTAGAACTATTGAAGTATTGGTTAAAATATTTGAGGGGATATGGGGGAAAAAAATCGTAATCTGATAGCGAGACAAATGTGTGCACTTGGAGGCATAAATCCTCTCTAATTACATACAAATCCTAGAAATTAACCTTATTGATGTTTAAATCAATCCATCTTTATTTAATCATCCTTGTGGTAGGGTCTCATGAACACAGTCATAAACCTGTCGTGAAATTGTCGCATAATCCATTCCAGGTTTAATGTCTGTCGTCATTAAAACTCAATTTGCTAATTTGGGTTAATTAATTTTAAATAACACACAGCAACTTTTTTAAAATCTTTTTTTTATTTTTACCAGATGGTATTCAGGTTTTGGTAACATTTTCAATATTAAATGATTTGCATATATACCTGTATCTTATTTGGTGGCAGCTGTTTGGTTATATATAAGCAATGCTGAGCTGACTTCTCATGATGGTCAATTTTCCACAATCAGCTCCTTCAAGTCCTCTTTAAAATGAATGATCTTCTTTAAAAGACATTTTAAAAGGATTCCCATTAAAGTAGCACTCAAACTAAACAGGCTCTCCACCTTGTGTAGCCTAAAATACATCTTCATCTGTCTCTATGCCATGGCCCTTCTAGAACTCCTGTAAGTTCAGCTACTCCCAAGAAAAGATACATTAGGTAATGCCCTGGACGTGCGTCAGAGAACAGGAAATATATTTCTGGGGTAAAAAGGTTGTTCGGTTGGGTTGGCCTGAGATAATTTCTCGCACCCGTTTATCATCCCTAATCTAATGCGGAAGGCTTCGCTATCCCAAGGCTCATCAGTACAGGTAGCGATCAAGGTTGTTTTGTCTTCTGGAGAAGACAGCGTGAACAGATGTATCGTGTCATCCTTACAGAACAAAGTGGAGCGTCTCTGCGACTGTGAGGATGATGAATTATTCAATACTCTGAAATAAGACTTTTTTTTGTTTCTTGGATCCTCAACAATAGCAACAGAAATCTGCACGAGAGTGCTAAACGAACTCTCATTTTTGAGACTAACAATATGCTCAGAATTATTTAGTTTGAGTGCGCGATGAGTAGCTGAACTATATTTAGAAGGCGCAATCAGGCACAAAGTCACAGTTCACTTGAATAACTCCACTGTGTAGTGATTAGGGAACCAGGTACATGACTCAGAAGTTGTGAGCTAAACTTAAACTTTTTAAACTGAAGAGAAATGTAGTGGTGTGGCCTGAAAATTGTTATGGTCATACCAGAGGCAATAGATTTTTAATATTTTGTCCAAACACATCTGGTAAAGGTTAATAACAAGTAGGTATGGTGACTGTGGACAGAGTTTTAAAGAGAACAAAGTTAAATAAAGTTGAAGTAAAGCAACATAAAGGTAAAGGCTTAAATCAAGGTGGTGTTAACTTTAAACAGTGTAGGTCACTCGTGTCTACAACAAGCACAAATGCTGGAGAGTCAGATTGAAGTAGCAATGACCTATTTCTCCATCTTGTAATATGAACTTTTGTGCTACAAAGATGTAAACATTGCACTGAATTTAGTATGCAATAAATGTATTACACAAACAGAGAATTTTGGAATGAAAAGGAGGGTTTGTTTCTCTCTGACCAATAAAATGCAACCCATGCTTTCCATTACTTGATGAACACTAATGGTCATTGGTCAGAACACCTGACGGTGAGAAACAGACCTTATCGCGGTGTGGCACCCGATTTATTCAGGAAGCTCTGCTTAAAATATGCAGTTCTAACTCAGCTTGGAGGGACTCCAACTGCTTCTCAGATTGTCTGTATTCAGAATTCATACAAAAATCAATCAGGCAGCTGTGTTCATTACTATGCTCTCCTTTCCCCTGGGAAATGAGTTTAATTTAAGAGAGCATTAATTATGATATTGCTTTCACAACCTTGCTTGCCCAAGACTTAGGAACTAAAACAGTAATACAATCAAGCTGTACGGTGCTTGATTGTTTCCGTGAAATTTTCACAGGTTTTAGCCAAAAATATTTCACGCTGGACACTGGGAGCCTCCAGATTTTCTAGCGGATGAAATAAAAATCGAGAGGTAATATAATATCAACAGTAATACAGAGATAATATATTAGTACTCATGTAATTTACTAATGAATAATATTTATTTACCCAGTATGAAATGATAAGCCATGGTCCCCATGTTGTCGGAAAGTCAGTGTTTTATTTGGTATCCAGACAGCAGTTGCAAAGAGACAGACAGCGATTAACAGCTAATCTTCACTCCAAACAGTCTTTGGGATCTCAGAGGAACTGAACCCCAATAAAGAGCTCAGTCCCCATTCTGAGTGCTTTGAACCCCGATATCAGCTCAATTCCCATTCTGAGTGCTTTGAACCCCGATATCAGCTCAATTCCCATTCTGAGTGCTTTGAACCCTGATATCAGCTCAATACCCATTCTGAGTGCTTTGAACCCTGATATCAGCTCAGTACCCATTCTGAGTGCTTTGAACCCTGATATCAGCTCAATGTCCATTCTGAGTGCTTTGAACCCTGATATCAGCTCAATACCCATTCTGAGTGCTTTGAACCCTGATATCAGCTCAATACCCATTCTGAGTGCTTTAAACCCTGATATCAGCTCAGTGTCCATTCTGAGTGCTTTGAACCCTGATATCAGCTAAATGTCCATTCTGAGTGCTTTGAACCCTGATATCAGTCAATGTCCATTCTGAGTGCTTTGAACCCCGATATCAGCTCAATACCCATTCTGAGTGTTCTGAACCCCGATATCAGCTCAATTCCCATTCTGAGTGCTTTGAACCCTGATATCAGCTCAGTGTCCATTCTGAGTGCTTTGAACCCCAATGTGACCATTCTTACTGCATTGAAGCAGTTAGCCAGTGTCTGACTTGATTAAATTTACCTCTGTGAACCTGCCCCCATGCTGGCTTGGGGGGGGGGGGGGGGGTGGAGGATGGTTGGACGCTCCACCCTCTTCCAGAGGTTTAGCCAGGTAGCGGCCTGTTGTGTCCTGCATGCCAATGAAGTGCTCGTGGGGCTTGTCTCAGTGTGTGGACTTGATGGATCAGATAAATCAAATAATTCCTTTCACAAATTCCTTTTCCTCTGAAAAAAAAAGGAAAAAAGGAAATTGACACCGTAGACACCCACTGTTCCAGAGAGTGCCATTTACACCAGGGAGTGAAGTTTGGTCATGCAGAAGCTCAGCCATTTTAAATTAGATTTAAGATTATATTACAGGGTACCAGCTACACCTAGCAGCTGCTAAAGCAGTGAAATCATTGCGATCATTACACGGCCTAATCATTGAGCAAATGATTCATTTCTGAGTCCTGTACCAACAAAGTATTTAATTGAATTCCATGCTCTTCTGGAGCAGTCTGTCTGGAACATTATTGGCCTTTTTCTTTAAAAGTGTGTGCTGTTTGTGGCCATTTTTAAAGCCATTGATCCAAACATCCTTAAAAAAACACTAATTTTACATTATTTAGGAATTACCTTTTTTTTAAATTTAATTTATCTATAAAACAATTTCACTGTCATATAAAACAAAATAAAAACATCCAGTAATGGGGCACCAGTCAATGACTTAAATTGTTAATGTCATAATAATTTAGGAGGAAACTACAAGATCTTTCATTTGCATTTGTTTTAATCAGTAGAGCCCACTTATTAGAAAAAAAGAGAGAACACAATTGTGTAACACACAACATTTATTTACAATTAATTTACTAATCAAAGCGGAGACCAGATGAGAGAAACGAGATCTCCTCGGGCACAGTAATTATCCCATCCTACCTGGTCGAGTCTGTCTTGATGGGAGGTTGTGGCGCTCGGGCTGTTCCGTTAGCGGCTGAAGACTACGCTGAGGGTCCCACTGAGACCCACAGCAGGAGCGACTTCCTGTGCGGAAAGGCGGTTCCCCAGTCGGGGCGAGGGCGCTGAGGGAGCTCCAGGCCTTTTTTTAGGGCAGAGGCCCCGCAGGTTTCCGTTTTCCTCAGCGTCCCGACCCCAGCTTCACCCCACGGCCAGTAACGGAGGCAGTTCCAGCGGGTCCCAGCCTACAGGACGAAGTCTCTTATGGCACAGGGTTCGTCGCAAGGGCAGGGCGTGGCTTCTTCCCATCGAACAGCGCCGATTGGCTCAGTGCGAACAGAAAACCCCACGCCGTTGGTCAGGTCTGCTGTCACGCAGGGTAGCCTGTGTCTGATAGGTGGGAGGACTAGTTCCCTTCCCTTCCCACATCTGCATTCCACAGGGGTAGTACCTGAGTCCGCTCCCCATCTGCCGATGGCAGAGACAGTTTATTTGTTAAAGGAGGAGAGGTGACAACGAACATGTTGAAAACTGGTTGAGCCAGGAATGCACTGAGTCTATGCTGCAGAAGCCTAGATACCGGCTGGTATCCAGGCCACAATCTGAAATAATTCATTTACATTAAATCTTGAAAGTGTTAAAAACGCGTTGTTTGTAAAAATGCATATAAAAATGATTCATACCGTATCAGGAAAGGTGTAATATGACTCATTCTGCTCCTACATGGCTTACCCCTTTATTCTTAAAAATAATGATGATTACATGAGTCAGTTTGTGATTCCACAGACTTCTGGGCTCTTCTGAAGAAAATAATGCTAACAAGGGATATAAGTCAGTAAAGGTCACAAAGGCAACCTGCTCTGCTTATTACAAATAATGGCAACTAGAAAGGACATTGATGTTTCTTTGTTTTTGAAATCTGTGACAACTATCATCGTTGTTCTATTCTTGGAAATTTATCCACATTTTTAACCAGTCCTAACCATGTGAAATTTGACAAATAAACTAAGCCAAATATTGCATGCAAACAGCTACTCAGGATACATCACTGCAGATTCTCCCAAAATAGAAATAATCAAGAGAACATGATAAACAAACTGGTCTTAAATTAAAAAATTAACTACGGCTCCACCCAGCCCTTGAGTATTCATCTTTTAGAAAATGGCTTCCAATGCAACCTGCTAAGCAAATACTGGCTACCTTCTCTGGCTAGCAAGCCAGCGATAACAAAACCTTACCTAGTCAGGTTTGTTCAGACAGTAAAGCTTCTACTCGCACCATCATGTGGGAACGCTACACAGTCAAACTATCCAGTATTAATTCAGCTCTAACAGTGTTAATCCAACACTGGGACCAAATGTTATCTGTTCGTGTTGAGGTAACACTGTCAGAGTCTACTTGACACTAGACATTTTACTGTTTATCAATCCAGTGATAGTCCTTGGCTGTGTGAACAACAACTAGACAGCTGGAACAGTCCACACAGCAATGTTCCATGTTCTATGTGCCTATGACCACAAAGAGTCATGCAGTTCAGCGGCATCCCAACCTCATCCATCCAAAGCTTTCTCATGTTAAACAGCAACACAACCAGCAAAGGTCAGTATTTCTTCACTGCTGGATTAAAGAACAGTTCACTGTTACAAAATCGCATTAACCAGTTAAATATTCATGTTAATGTTAGCTATTATAATTTGCCCAGTATTTGTGTCAATACCAAAAACTGCGCTCTAAACATATACCATTTTTCATTCATTTTCAGTGATGTATGTAACATTATGATACATTATACAACAACAGTCTTTCACATCAGTCTGAATAGATTAATGAATATTTAAATAAGAATATAAATATGAATATTAAATCAGCCTGTGATATACTGGGTTCAGCAATCAGGATGAGCTGACTGCATAGTTACTTTATCACAGTTAAGCCCAGTGAGGAGAAATTCTGAATCTGGGAGTTTAGATTCTGTTTAGGATGAGGGCACATGAAGCGATGGCTGATTGGTTGACGGACAGTATACAGTACGAGCTGATTGGATAGAGGAGTGAAGCAGGATTGGATTGGACGACCACATGTGAGGTTTTTTTTCCATGTCCAAAAACAACCTCCTACGTGTGCAGTTACGGTGGCATGTGTGGAGAAGTTTTTCCCCCGGATGAAGAGAGCAAGCAGCGTGATACCTGAGAATAGGCACTGTTTTTTGGTATAATCAAATGAATTATTGACAAGGGTGTCTCAGCTTACAGCACTACAAAGATTCAGTTGATTTAAATTCATGTCTTTTTTTTAAGAGTAATTCAGCAGTCATTCCCTCAGTCAGTCCAGTTGATGAATTGGAACTGACAATTCAAACTATTAACTATGCTTTTTTATGTTGAAGTGTTGCTAAGAATTCGGAATAATGTATTCATTGAATGTGGACCATACAAGCTCACCAATATTTATACACAGTGCACATCCTGTTATATTTACGCTGTAATGTTTTCCACTTGAGGCTAAACTGAGTGGTAGGCTGTACTGTAAGCAGTCCAGGATGCACAGATTTCAATCTTGTGAATCTTTGCTGAAAATCCAATTTGTGTGCAAAACAGCAGAACTGTAAGCAGCTGTCGTGCACTACTTCAGGAATGCTCCCTGTGCTAATGCCCGGACCAGCCACGCGCTTTCTGGCTAGCCTGGAGCATCTTTGTTTAAGCTCGGTGGTCAGTAGCTATGTGCCTAACTTATAAATGGCGAACAAGCTCTTGTGTACTGCTTTGGGGAAAATTTAATACCAGTGAATTTAATTTATTAATGACAAAAGGTGAAGCTGCTGATCCCTAACAATAATGACATATAGCAGTTAGCCAATAATAACTCAGCTTAGAAACCTCCAAGGACCAGGAGACTGCTTCTGTATGCATCCATGCATAAGTAAGGCAACGGTAGTGACAGTCATTATACTACCACTGCTTTATTGAGATCGGATAAATGACAAAATGCAGACAATGGAGTTGTCAGCATTCTGCATTGTGTAACGCACAACAGCGCACATTGGTTATTTCTTTATTTGTACGCTTGCACCGGTAAAAGGAAAGTAATTAATGATTTCCGACCAAGCTTCAGTTCCCTCACAGTGTGTGTGTGTGTGTGTGTGTGTGTGTGTTTTATGCCAACAATAACAGTATGTTCTGCCTTGTAATTGCAGGGATGGAATGCAGATAAAGTGAAAGCACAGTTTTCTTGGCTGGAATTCATATTGGCTCATAGCAATATTAATCAGGGTCTCCTCTGTTAAATAAGCCTTTTTTATTTTGGCAAATGCAGAACATAATAAATGTTGCAGCATTTAAACCGAAAAACAAAAGCGGATAATGCTTTCATTGTAAACCGTCCTTTTGTCACCTGTATTTGCCTTCATTTAGTGGAGATAAATGAAGCATGGGAAATAAACAATTAGTTTTATGACGGCTTAAAATGAATTCTGTTCAAAAATGATGCATTTTCAACCATTACCGTTTTTTATGCTTTAAAGTGCATAGTTCTATGGTCCACTTTATGTGCAAATTTCATTAAGTTGTATTATATACAAGAAATAACACTTTTATGGTGTCTTTATTTTGTCTCTTTCTCTGTTTGGAGTCTATTTTGAGGACGCTGCGGAGCCAACAAAAACAAATAGGAAAGACGGGGCACCTGCAGGAGCGCTAAAGATGCTAATTGCATTGGAGCATGAGACTGAATTCAGATTTTCAAATTAGGTCCAAGCTGTCTGATAAATCCCACGGTGTGGTAAATTCAGAGGGTGTGGTAAATTTAGTGGGCCTTTTTCACAGAACTTTTCTTAAATTCTTCATAAGAGAAGTTCCTATGAAAAGCCAACGTGCGATTCATGGAACATCAGCAGACCTGCAATGTCGTACGTGTCCCTGGCATATTAGATTCTGATTGGCAGTTGTTCATAAATTGGATGTGCATGCTTGTTCATGTCGATTAGCATAAGGAAACATCCTAGCAATCTTATGAAAGTCTTGCTGACTTTAGGGGTTTTTGCAAACAGCAGCCACCCATGGCTCTCCACAAACATATCTGCGCAGCCCCTAATGAAGAGCTCTCCCTCGAAGGCTCGATTAGCCAAGTAAGCCAGCAGCAAATTGCCAAGTGTTGGGTTTGGCAGCACACTTGTGGCTGTATATATATCATCAGCAATCATCATCATCATCATCATCATCATCAAATACTTTTATCAAAAAACACAATTAAGTTAATGTTGTGTCTTTATTACTTTATTATGCAATACATTTTTTGTATTAATTTTATCAAAAGAAAAAACCTTTTGTAAAAAACCCTTTTTCAAACTGAAAGTTGAACACAATCCGATGTGTTGGAAGTTCCCATTCAATAAGGGGAAATTAATTGATACAACATACATGCTGTCTAACGTTACGTGTAGCCAACTTCACTAACAAAGCTAGTTGCTAACAACTTTGAAAAGGCTACAGATAACTTCATGAAAATGTCTTTCACTTCACAAGTATATTAGCTAGCTATGATAGACCTATGGCCTGCTAATGTTACTTATTCCACTTGCGATTCCTTGTTTATATCCCAATTCTAACTAAATGTACAGGGGGTATTTCAAAGTAGGATTACTGAGTTAGCTGGATAACTGCATGGAGTAAAACCCAGAACTGCTCTTTTTCAGTCCATGTTCCAGATTTGGGAGGATTCCAAGTTTTACTCAGTGCAGCTATCCAGCTAACTCAGTAATCCTGCTTTGTGAAACAGGGCCAAAGAATAGCTAAATACTAAATGAGGACAAACACAAAATAACTCCACCGGCACTACAGAGTAGCTACCGTACAATGTTCCCATGTGCTAAGTGGTGCACTCAGTGTGAAGATGATTATGACACTGCTTAATTACTGTTACCATCTACATGGAATCATTCATGTTGCTAAAAATGCTATTTGCAATATCTCTGACCATCAGCTCTTCACTTGACATTTTGCTTGTAGTGCACCTCAACGGAGGTGTGGGTGCGGTTGAGGATGAAGGAGATGTGAGTTTACAAACACAGAGTCTACAGAGGCTGCACATCTTACATAGTACACTTTAAACTCTGTGGATGTTTGAGTAACCATGGGATTATATTTGGAAAGAGACGTTGCTCTGTTTTTCGAATGTAAATTTTTCGTGCTTTGAGGCCACACAAAAATGTACCCGTGAGGAATGTTTTATCAGGCTGAGCTTCAGTGAAAAATATAGAAAACCATTTCAGCGAAATTATCTAGATAGACAGATACTACTCAGGGCAAGTGGCTACATTAATTTCCTTTTTGAGTGAAGTGCCCCTTAAAAACTAAACTTAAACTGAAATCAAATTTGAAAACTAAGTAAAAAAATAAAAATCTGTAACTTTTGTTAAGCCCTGTTTTTTATGATAAAATCTGATCGTATGCTTGTTTATGAGTCCAGGGACGTTATAAATCGCTTTTACATTTGCTGCGCAGCAGGTCGGGACCTAGGCCTACCTGTACGAAAACCCTTAGAATGTCTTCCTATATCCCTGGTGAATCGTCAGTGTGACAGTAGTGTTGTTTTCGTCGAAAATGATGACAATATTTTTCATCAACGACCTGTTTTTTGATGACGAAGATGAAGACGATAATGTGAAGAAAATGCCTTTATAGGACGACAATTATGACTAATTCATTTCGCATTTAAAATGACAAAAGTATGACAAGACAGAAATAATGAAATAAAACGAAAACAGACCGAGACAGAATGAGCATTTCGCCTAGAAATACAATAGGCTGTATTAGAAGAACTGTGTTGATACCATCTATGGTGGATACATTTCACCCAATGAAACTCCTGCCGGCTGCCCTAGCTCTAGGGGGGCGTGGCGAAACGTTTGATTTGTGTTGATCCAATAATACGCATGCATTATAAGGTGCAGAAAACCAACTGGCCTGTAATGCATGCCTGTCATTGGCTTAATTGTGAACTGGACTCTCTCCACAGATGTAAATTGTGTGATCCATGTTTTTTGCCGCCATAACCAGTCTATCACTAGCAAACACAATGTCCCTTCTTCTGGCTGCTTCTTCTGGAAGAGAAAGAACAAAAGTATGGGAATATTGTAAATACAATGAGAGCTCCAACACGACTCATTGTAGAGTTACGTTCAGTAATGTTGTCATACATTTTTTCCAGATCGTGAAAACTGCATATATATATACATATATATATATATATATATATTGGGGACTATTGGGTCCATCTTGTCAAAGTTCCCTTCAGTGTAAAACTGGCTATTCAAGTAGTAGGATAATAGGAAAGCACCGTATTCCAGTGAGAATTATTTTAAGAGCCCCAATCATATAGACAAAATCCACAATGCATTATGCTATATCCTACGCTTGCT
This sequence comes from Anguilla japonica, assembly GCA_025169545.1. NCBI lineage: Eukaryota > Metazoa > Chordata > Actinopteri > Anguilliformes > Anguillidae > Anguilla > Anguilla japonica. Next base: position 27,636,938 of record CM045900.1, on the reverse strand, counting down.
TAGACTTTAGTGAATATGCCTAGGCCCACTTTGTATTTCAGTCAATCATATGTACATATTGCCTCTTGGAGTTCCCCCAGTTTCCCCGCATGATCCATCCCGACCAGTACAAATGGTTCAGACACCTAGCAGTTCCAAAAGATTTAGGAGTGGACAATGGCATATTGGGAACTTCATATACAAAGAGGTGTGAATACTTGAAACTTACTTAAACTGGGATGTATTTTTGGGGTGTCTGATGTTCTTCTGGCACTGAGGGGATTTCAGGAATAAGGCTTTCCTGTTTCCATACATGTTTTCAATGATTTCTCAATAATAACATGTTCGCCTGTGCAGATAGTTTCATTTACCCAAGAACATGGCTGGTGTCACTTAACTTTACTTATGTACTAACTACGGATGAGTTATGGTTGAACTTCTTTACAACTTTTAGTACATCAAGTATAGCTACTCATGTAGGCTCCAGAAACCCACTAGCCTGACTTTGACAACTTTGGGCCTAAACTGGCTCATGTTTTAGTTAATAAAATTCAAAAGTAACTTAATTAAACATCCAATCAGAACTAGTGGCTTAATAGTCTATTAGTTAGTAATTTAGTATCATTTTCTGATACTAAGGAGCTATGTGTTAAATGAACTGAAATGCTTTACATTAATCTTTAATGTCTTTATTGTCTTTTTAAAAAGTAAAGCTGCTTTGTTACAGGGCGACACACTGCAGGCAGACAATGCCATATGTACATTTGAAGCAGAGTTCACTTGTGTAAAAGGAGCAGACGCTCCTGTCATAACAGGTTGTTTCCAAATTATTTGGATAATCTGTGAGTACCAGTCATTAACTTTGCAGACTATCTTTAGGGCATTTAACTACTGGAGGCTGGGAATTACATGTCAATTACAAATTAAGTAGGACTAAAATGTGACTAAAATACTTTGTTATTTTCATAAATATGATTTTAGTCATTCTTGTCTTGACAAAAATTAATGAAGAAGGCATGACTAAAATGTAACTAAAACTAAAATGCATTTTAGTCAAAAGACTAAGACTATGACTAAATAAAAAAACTGGTGGCAAAAACAACACTGTGTGACAGTGCTTCTCTCCACTTTCTTTGGTTGAATCAGGCCCTTTAGGATACAAACCCCGTTTGGTCTCACACCCTAGCTTCATGCTATGCAGCTACCAGGTTTTAGTAATAGGCTATTATCCTTAGCAGTCTACCTAAAAAGTTTGTTCCCTGACACGGCAATGCAATGATGAAAGTGCAATAGTGTAATGAGAATAAACAACGTCCTGCTAACTGAACTAATCACCTCAGATAACGTGAATGGAAGATGCCAAACAACGCTGTGCCTCTCCAGCGCAGCACGAGACGTACAGTAGGCTAATGCGTATTAGTACGAGTTTTAAAGAACCTCTAGAGTTTTTAAAGGAAGGTATGTTATATAAAGTAAACTGTTTTAAAAAAAATCTCACGACCCATCTCAACCCCCTCCCACAGCCTAGCAGAGGGCCCCTAGTAACGGTCCAGAGCCGCTGACCTCCATCATATCTAATAAACAAACTTTAAAAACACCCACTCACTACCACCGCTGTTTATTCTTACGGTCACAACATGATGTGACATTGCTGCATTCCGCTGCATTAGATAACAGATCTATTGGGTAGTATTTTCTTCCCAATTATAATACAGAGCTGGCTAGGTTTCCCCAATGGTCAAACATTAGCAACTGGCAAAAACAGTCCTGTTAACCAGGAACTAAGCGTGGCAAACCTGCTTGAAGCCCATGTGAATTTTTGCATTTTTGGGTTGTAAAGAAAAAGGCTCGGGATGCCCGGTACTGAACCGCTGTCCCAGCTGTACGGACTTGCCTTGTTATTATGCAGCTGTACTGATGTAACCTGCCTGAAAAGGACCAGCAAAACAGGCATTAAAAACACCTTTTCCAGAGGAAACTTTGAGCAAGTTCATCCCCTCCTGCAAGCTGATATTAGTTAAATTGTTCGCCACTTTTTGCCCTCCCCCAAACCCCCCCCCACAATTTAGGTACATTGTATACTGGTCAACAGTTGATAGAGTTTAACACAACAATTACTACACACGCGGTTAATAATTGTAATGCCAATGTATCCTACGAGTAGTAGCTTTATAAATGGAAGTTTTTAAAAATCTATTTCAAGAATCTATAAGGCCTATTCTAAATTCATTTTTAGGAGTCATGATTATGGGATTCCAACTTTTCTAACTTGTTCACTGGGTGAGGTGCTAGCAGAACATATAGCTCATGGAACGCTTCTAAATGTTAATAGATTAACAAGCGATCTCTTCAACATCCGGTGATATTCGTACCCCACACAGTAGAATGGTCAATGTTGAATTAACTCTTGGGCTAATATTACTCCGCTAGAATTTAATTAACTATGAACATTTGGCTCTCAAACCCGGAAAAGGCTGACAGGTCAGTTTGGAGGTTCTGTGAGTCAAGCTAAATCGGGAGTTCCCAAACTCTGTTCCCAAACTTATTTCTGGGCCAGAACGGACCGGTACGGCATACCAGGACTTCTTTGTTTTTCTCATGAGTACAATCACGCTGTTGTCCGGATTTTATTTCCTTCTCATCTCAAGTTATTGCACCTGACCCCCCCCCCCCCCCCCCCCCCCCCCCCCCCCCCCCCCCCCCCCCCCCCCCCCCCCCCACACACACACACACACATATTCACTTTATAAGCACTGCTCACATTTATTAACGATGTCCGTTAGGCTTGTTGCGATTTGCTTTGCCAATTAGCCTACTCTGAGTACCAGTTCAGTAAAAATAAAAATTTGGCTAATATTCTAAGGTGAAGCGGGAACATACGACAATAATTTATTTTTATTATACTTTTTTTCAACATCTTATTTGTTCTTTTTTCCTCAACAGTAATTATTTGGAAAATACGAATATGTATCGGAATATAGTGAAACGTTTCCAAACGGAAGCAAAGGACAACAGTACCGATTAATTATCCGTTGTCATATATGCTGACTTGTGCAATTCATCGGCAGAAGAACGGAGCGGAGTTTGGCGGTGCCCATCCTGAAGCTCTCATTCAGTGCGAACAAGAATAGTTACCGAGATTCTTTAAATCGAAAAAGATCGTTGTATCCTGACCTGTAGTGTTAAACAGGATTCGTGTGCGACAGATATAAGCCCAAGACCGCGTTAAGCAGGCTATATATTGCTTTATGCAGCAGAACACGAAGAATGATAGAAATGGTACATTTTAACTGAATATATTTTGTACAGGCAATTAAGTGTGTAATTGAGAAGACATATTAATCCGATTCATTTGATGTTCAATTGAGAGCTTCAATTTGAGGGCCAATAACTGATTCGTGAATGAGTATGATATGTAATACCCTGAGGTATTCATAAGAAAACTACCTACAGCACCGTCCGCTTACTGGATCAGACTCCATCCTGACTCCCAATGCGTCTCTCTCTCTCTCTCGCTCTCTCCCTCTCTCTGACAGACGCACACACACACACATACACACGCGCGCGCGCACAGTCTTCCTGGCGCAGATCTAGCGGCTTGGCTTTATTTCCGCTCCTCCCCGCGTGGCGGCTCATTTGATGAAATTCTTTAACGTGAATTGTTTAGTTAAAAACATCTGAGAGCAACGGAGACAGAAGCGGCGCGTGTAACAATCTCACAACTTGGGAGGTGGTTTCCAGCCCCCAGATTATTTAAAGAAAACAGGGTTTGCTGTAAATTCCAGTCGATTCTCAGACAGAGATGGAGACAAGGGCTACCTCGTGCCCGGGCTTTCCTGTACTTCTGTGGACCTGGCTTTTGATCTTCGCTCAAATTCCGGCGACTGCCAAGGCAGAGATAACCTGTGCACCTTGCCCATCGCCAGTTAAAATAAAGCGAGAGGAGTTACCACTGGTAAAGCGCGTTAACTTGGCGGAGACGAGGACAACATTTTTAAAACATATCCCTAAAGAATCTCGCCTATCTGCAGATCTAAAAACGGGAGTAACCGGTGGTACCCTGGTAGCAAACCGTTTTCCCAAGGATGTGAAGAAACTCGTTAAAGATGGAAGAGTGGATGGACTTTTTAGTGAAATGTCCCCATACTGGTCACCGCAGGATGGTGAAAGCAAAAAACTATCAATCTCTCATCAAAATAACAGGGAGGCGGGAGTATTTGCCATTTTAAGTGATCAAGTTACTCAAAACTCTGCTAATCGCGCATTCGTCGACACTAAGAAAGATGCGCACGTTGTGAGGGCAAAACGAAGTGGACCAGAACTGTCCGAATCAACAAATGGTGTGAAAAGCCCCTTTCCTGGCGGGGCGCTTTTGGGTGAGGGAAAGAGCGCTGGTATCTCACTGGACGGGCACAGGCTGAGTTCCGAATTTAATTGGAACAGAGACGATGACAAAGTGACAAACCCTCGGAAAGATGAACCCAAACTAATCAGCACCACTTTCCCGCTGTCTGGGGATTCCGCTCACAACCAAGCAATGGTGCATTGGTCTGGACACAACAGCAGCGTAAGTTATATGCGTTCTAGTTCGTATTGATTACGCATTATGCAGCCTATCACATGTGTGAAGGGAATCCTGATACCAATAAACCCTGTTTAGAGCATTAAGTCTATCCGCAGTTTACTTGCGTAATGAATCTCCAGCGTGATTGTGTTTACATGTTTTACAGTAACAGGTGCGCAGATTTGGTTATGGCCTATATCCCCTAAAATAGAATTTCTTTTAGCCAAAATCGAACCCAATTTTCCCCCGAGACACAATCAAATAGTACATGCTGGCTATTTACATTTTAAAATTATGAAGATGCGCTCAGGTTTGCTGCAGCTGCCGCGCGCCACACGATCCAAACGTACATTACAGCAATCGCTGTGGCGCTACGGTGTTTTGCGTTCATCCAGCAGAAATGAAAAAGCTCAAGAAGTCTCTGAGAGCTGAATTTTGCACTGTATGCTTGCAATTACAGCACAGGACAGAGTATAAATTACACTAGTCATGCGTTGGCTTGCACGGATGCATAGTCAATAATAGATTATTCATGTAATGTGATGACAGTGAATTAATGAAGTACCATTACATGCAAGTAATTGGAATTATAATATTTACTGATTCCGACAAACTCAATGTCCATGTATTTGATTTGTGGGTTTTAATCAATTTTAATGAATATATCCATTTTGAGTATTTAGAAAAAGCATATAGCTTCTGCGTGTATATGCCTTAGTGCGTGTGAGAGAGAGAGATAGAGAGAGAGGGAGGGAGGAGAGAGAGAGAGAGAGTGTGTGCGTGAGAGAGAGAGAGAGAACGAGCGAGAGAGAGAGAGAGAGAGAGAGCAATAGATAGATGTCTTTAAATGGACAGAGGAAATTCACTGATACTTTTCCCTGTTGTATCTCAACATTGTTGTGATTAGAGATTGTGGTGATGATGTTTCAGAGTTCAAGGATGAGCCCCCTCCCCAAAAAAAGTCGATCTGCATAATTTTAACTGCATATCTGTATATGTAATATGTAACTTACATTCAACAGATCTTTTTTAAATAAAGGAAACAAATGTAAGATTTGTTCCCTGAAATGCAGTTTCATTCATGCTCTCTGTTGGAAGGAATATATACCATAAGTCAGAGATAATAATAATAATAATAATAATAATAATAATAATAATAATATAATCATAATCATAATCATAATAATAATATAATAATAACAAAAGAAAGGGAAATAAATATTCAAATTAACTAAAAATGAATATTTAACACGCAAAAGATAGAAGTCATATCACATCCAGCTTTCTAATTTTAACCTTTTTGGAGAAGACAGCACTATTTAAATGTAAAATATTCTATGTGTTTTCATATACATATTTCAGTTTGTGCTTAATATTTAGCTGGATGAAAATGTTTCTTACCTCATATTATAATAAAGGCTAGAAATAGCCTGTTTGTGTGTGTGTGTGTACATTATGTGCAAATGTGGTTTATGATTGCTAAAAGAGTGATTTTAACATGCATGGTTTCACTTTGAATGGGCTTTCAAATGAAACAATTTCAACCATTAAAAAAATGAAATAGCACATGTCACATTTCATGTGGCAGCCATTTTATCATTATTCCAGCTTCTGTCATTAATGTTCTGTTATCCAGCAGATAAAGTTGCTTATAAATGCTTTACAGTGGCATCCAGTCAGGGCAAGCTAGTCATGCACATTATCACCTGTAATTGTATGTATATTATCTTCACAAGTGATACTAACTGTGTTTAACATAGATAAAACTCAGCAGTAGCCTATTTTAGCTCTGTTATTTTTGTTTACTCTCCTCTGCGTTTCTTTGTCTTAGCATAGCAGCTGCAGTCAGAATAAGTGACCAAACTGCTTTAGTGTTACACACCCACTGATTTGCATAATGCTAAAATTCCTTGATATTGATTCATTAAGGGAGCTAATATACAGTACAGCATAGTTATTTCAGCTGCATTACCATGGCTAAGGGCTAGTCAGTGAGCCCGCTGTGGGAATGGGCAGCTTTGGGAGCCTGGTTTGCTGGCTAGCCATCGCTGATTGCACCTGAAGACCATGTTGCTTCGCCCTGTTGAAATAATAAAAACAAGCCATCTTTGTTTAACCTACATAGATGTAACTTGCTGTAATATGAAAAAAGGTCTGTGCAGTACCAGCAGGCATGGGTTGGTTGAAAAGACATCATATAAGCCTAGACATCCTTTAATGGGGTCATGACCAGGTCAGATCCTGGTTGAATATGGATGTGTTTCTCAACATTTTTCAACTTTCCTGCTAGCTAGTTGACCTTCTGGTAGTGTTTAAGGCTGTCAAAAGTGCCATGAAATTGAGTTCGAATATTAGATTTTGTAATTAGTTAGCTGTTCGGATATATTCGAATATCATTTGCCTATAGTTCACAAAAATAAGCTGCTTATTGTCGGGCGCAATATGCACGTGACGCTCCCTCCAAACTGGCCTACGCGTTATTTTCCACAAGCGGGCAGTAGAATAGAGGACATCGGTGAACTTTCATACTAGGTTACTACATCTGGGGGCCTCATTTATAAAACGTATTTTAGATGAACTACGTGGCGCATAGACTACGTAGAAAATCACGTCAAAGTAGTGTTTTTTATAAAATTTCAACATGACTCGAGGTAGAGACAAGCGTTGACGTGCACGAAGTTCATTTTATAAATGAGCCCCCTGCAGTTTCTATAGCCTAATGCGCAAATGAATAAAGCACTTTCTCGTGGATCTAATTTGCCACAACTCGGCATTTATGAATCACAATAATAGGGAAATGATTGTTTATGGGGAATCCTTGTTTAATTCTTAACACAAAAACTATTCAAACGGCTAATACCTGTAGCCTAAACAACATAATTTACTGTGTTTAGTTTGTTTAACTTCTTTCAACATCCAATTTCATCAAAATCTTCAGAACAGAAAGGAAACATAGCCTGCCATATGGGAACATTATTTAGCCTAAATTGTTAGCTGACCAGTAACGTTAGGTGTCCATGGAGCTGAAAGTATCACCGGAGGTTATTGGCACTAATTTCTGAAAGCAAGGATCAAGATAGCTTGCTACATTTGAAAGCAGGACTGTTGTGGTGAATCATGTTCATGCACGCAAAGTTCATTTCCTGTGTTAACGTTACTTCCCAAACAGGGCTTCCACTATTATTATTATTATTAATTACATTTATATAGCACTTTTCCAAATGCTCAAAGTGCTTTACAGTGAAGGGGAACTCACCTCATCCACCACCAATGTGTAGCACCCACCTGGGTGATGCACGGCAGCCATTTTTCACCACAACGCTCACCACACATTAGCGAAGGTGGAGAGGGAGAGAACATTTATTTAGCCAATTAAATCTGGAGATGATTTTTGTAGTGGCAAGTTTGCGAGTGCCAGATCTAGGATTTGGCCAGGACACCGGGGAACCCCCTACTCTTAGCGATAAGTGTCATGGGATCTTTAATGACCACAGAGAGTCAGGACCTCGGTTTAACGTCTCATCCGAAAGACGGCATCTCCTACAGCACAGTGTCCCCGTCACTGCACTGGGGCATTGGGGTTTATTTGACCAGAGGGAAGATTGTTCCCTGCTGGCCCACCAACACCACTTCCAGCAGCAACTCATTATCCCTGGTGGTCTCCCATCCAAGTACTAACCAAGCCCACACCTGCTTAGCTTCAGCCATTTGGCAGGAGCAGAGTGCATGGAGGTATGGCTGCTGACTACCAGCTAGTGGGAGCAACTCCTCTGATGCTGCTGCCATTTTCACCGTTAGTTTTCAATATTTTTGATGTGACAGAGGAAGTAAGGTTAGCACAGGAAATGAACTTTGAGTGCATGAACATGATTCGCCGCATGAAATTAAAGCCTGTATATTTATGTTAATTACAAAACGTGGAATCAAAAACGCGGGATCCAAAACTAATATTTGAATGCTCAAATTTAGGTTTGAACTTAAAAAAAAAAAAAGATTTTCAAATAGTTTTTGAACTTCAAATATTTTTTTGACAGCCCTAGCAGTGTCCAATGCAATAATAGTGCTGGCTGCAAAATGAGACTGAAACATTACATATTAAATGTTATGCTACATGTTATTTGAACCAAAGCATCCTAAACTTTCGGCTTATCTTAATTAGAAGTATAGGTTTTTTGTCTGATATATGGGTCAGGGTTGCTCATTGCTGTTAGCATGTTCTTGATTTATGCCCCCATGCCTTCATTATAGTGATTTTTCATTTTTTTATAAGTCACACATCTTTATCACAAAGATGTATTGTTATATTGTTTATATATTTTAAAATTTTGATTAAGATATTATAGGTTATATTGAGTTTTTTGCATTGATTTTTTCTGTATTGCATTAAAATCCCAGTAATATCCTGGGTATATTTGACCCAGGCTAACAGTTCCAACATGTGCTAATAAGAAAACAGAACACAAGAATTAAAAGGTTGCTGTTTGCAAAGACTGTTAACTCTTGAGATGGGTTTAGCTCAGGCACATCCATTTGGGAGTTGTTGTTCCCTGGCAGTGCAATGCCTTTTCAGACCAGTTTTCAGAATCTCCCCCCAACCCCCCGCGCTCCCCAAAACCCGAGCGCTTTGTCTTCATTGCTATGGCCCTGACTGTGTGTTTGATTAATCTGGATAGCGAGATGGCGCCTGGTTCCTTTGTTTAACCGCGGTGGACTCCGCACGCAGGCTGTTCCCTTGCTGTACCCTCTCTCTAGCTGCAGAGGCTTCCCCGGCTGACCAGGGGAGAGCCCCTCTCCTTGTCTCTGACTCCCGCTTTGATGCAAGAGCTCTGGCACCACGGTCTTCAAATATGAAGGAGCCAACTGGCTCGATGGCAGAGGAGGGGCAGGTCTTTCTACATTGTGTCCTAGAGTCCGCTGTTCTGTGAGAGAAAATCTCGAAAGGGAGCTGTAAAAGCACAAATCAATCCTCTATGCTGGGGAGTATCTTTGGGCTTTGTTAATGTACTGTAGCGTTGTCTGCAGATTAGGTGCAGATTAGGGTTGCAGTGAAGCAAAGGAAAACATGTAGTTAAATACTGTATTTTACTGTAGTAAAACTGGGGGACCCACAGTGTGATTGTACTCATAACTCGTTTAAATGGAAACTCTGAGGTGTCATACTTTACACGTCTACTTCTCTACTTGCCTTGCATGTGAGCTATGGTCACGGTCTGCAAATGAGCCTGTGGATGGAAAGACTACATTATCACTGAATGCTTATTGTCTCAGGTTTGTTCATAGCCAAAGATTTAGGAACATGTAGGAATTCTGGTTAACAGGAATTCTGTTACTCAAGCATGCATATGGGCATTCCCATGGTAAAACCAGTGACGCACACTATAAGTGCAGTTATTGGCATAGGCAATTATGAATGCCTGTGTAATGCTTATTATGGTCTATGAGGTGTCAATGAAAGATATATATGGCTCAAATGAAAAGTCTTAGTGAAATTCACTTCCTGTGAAGAAGGGATAGAGCTCACTACAGAAGGGCACTGAACATTATCCCTGGAGGACCATTACCTCCCAGTCATGTGTTTTGACGTGCTTCACCAAATACAACAGAAGCAGGTCACTATCAAAATTCAACTCAGGAGTATAACTCGTGTACATAATGCAACCTAATGTGGAATAATGTATAGAGTACACCCGAGTATAGTTCATTTCAAAAGGGGACAATGCGGGACAGTTGGAGAGCTAAGGACCTATGCTTTGTGTCCATGAGATCGGAGTCAGTGTGTTCTGCAGAAGAAATAAGCAGGCTTCGGGCTGGTGCTTATGAGGTAGGCACAGTTCATAGCATCAAATGCCATTACTCTATTATGATGAGGCTCATGTGGAGGATGGTAATGTATAAATAGTCGCTCATGCGGATATCAGCATTTCTCAGTAGGTCAAAATGCCAATAACTATGCAAATATGCGAAGGAAAGTCAAGTCAGTTGGTATTTAATAAAATTCATTTTAAAAGGATACCCATATGCTTCTCTCTCTCTCTCTCTCTCCCTGTCTCTCTCTCTCTCTCTCTCTCTCTCTCTCTATATCTCTATATATATATATATATATATATATATATATATACAGTAGGTACCATAGTGTTTGGAACAAAGACATATTTTTTCTTGATTTTGCTGTGTACTCCACAATTTTAGAGTTTTAATCAAAACAATTCACTTATGGAATTGTGCACATTCTCAGCTTTTATTTAACGGTAATTTTTAAATCAATTTTGGCTTCACCATGTAAAAATTGCAGCACTTTTTATACATAGTTCCCTCATTTCAGTGCATCATAATGTTTGGGACATATCAATATTATGTACTGCTGTGTGGCATATACATGCAATGACTGCTTGAGGTCCATGACCCATAGACATCACCAGGTGCCGAGTCATCTTCTCTGGTGATGCTCTGCCAGGCCTGTACTGCAGCCATCTTCAGCTCCTGCTGGTTTTGGGGGCAAGTTGCCTTTTTCACTTAAGCATATGAAACACATGTTTTTTGGATTCATATTGGGGTTAATGACTTGGCTAGACAAGAATTTTGTTGCTTTACAGTATGTTTTGGATCATTGTCTTGCTGTAGGACGAAGAGCCGTCCAATGAATTTGGAGTCTTCTGACTGAACTTGAGCAGATAAGATGCTTCTGTACACTTAAGAATGAATTCTGCTGCTGCTATCAGCAGTTACATCATCAATGAAGACAAGTCAGCCAGTACCTGTGGCACCGTACATGCCCAAACCATGACACCCCCACCTACATGTTTCCTAGATGAGGGGTGGAGGTGCTTTTGAACTTTCCTTTTGGCCCCCACAGTTTGCTCAAAGAAGTACCTAAAATAACTCTGCATGCTATTTTAGGTACTTCTTAAACCTTTAACTTTAACCTCTCCATCCTGTTTTTGTGGCCTACTAGTGGTCTGCATCTTGCAGTGTAGCCTCTGTAGTTCTGTTTTTGAAGTCTTCTGCAGATAGTAGGCACTACATCCACACTTGCCCCCTGAAGAGTGTTTCTGATCTGTTAGACAGGTGTTTGAGGGTTTTTTCTTCATTATGGTGAAAATTCTTCAGTAATTGTACATCATTATATCGGATTAACAAATTAAAAATAGCAAAACTAAGGACCATATTTACTAAGTATGTCGCAAATTACCTTCAGGGCTGCAAAATTCTCTGTCGCTGCGTGTTTTCAATTTAGTGGGGTATTTACTGAGACTGGTATGTAAACAAGCTCAGCCACAGCCTGTTTATTTAAATGCACTGCCGCTATTTGAGATCTGTTTTTCGCATGGCAGGAAAACAACATTGTTTCATCGCTCCATCTCTGGTTTTGGACGGATGTCAATAGACAGGCACTGTCCCCTTTTAAATGTTAACACGTCTCATTAGTAAAAACTTCAGAACACGGTTTTAATGTTTCAGGTTGTTTAATTCCGTACAAAATAGCCAACCATCCCCAGAGTCACTGTTTCGCAACTGCCCTAACAGGCAGCTGTTCCTAAAGACGAAGGAGTCATGTGTTTAAAAAAAGATTTAAAAAGATTCTCTCCTTTCTCAAACATAGGGGAGAGTCGCCATAAATGTAGTGCTTGATTGATGAAACACGGTCAATAACTTAAAGTACAGTGCAGCTACCACAGCCATTTCAGATTTGTACATGTGCAGTCCTCTACCACCGGCCTAAGGAACGGAGCAATGTGACGTTTGCGGGAAATATTTCCAAAAAACCGTTTTTGAGCGAGCTAAATAAAAAAAAAACTGTTCCAGAAGTAATTTATAAGGGTATAGGGCTGTATTTTTATTTGCAATGAATCAAATCATACATCATTTAGAGAAGTTACCTGTCCTTGAAAAGTCAGGATTTTCGTATTGTATCCTAGCAGGAATTGTATGCTAGTTGGCCAAAAAATGTCCCTGTTTTGCCCCCCCCCCCCCCCCCCCCCCCCCCCCCCCGCCTCTGAATTGCTATAACAAACAACATGCTTTTTTGCTTTATATGTTTATGGAATGGCATCTACAGAGAAAACGAGAGGTTGGTACCCATGGAGGTCATGGAGGGGGCTTCAGATTTGCAGATTAGGGACACTAGATTGTGTTATTTTGAAAGTTATTTTGGGGAGACCTTAGGCATTTAAAAAATATATAATTAAAGACATTCAATTGACTCATTAATGTGTTTGAATTTTTAAGTTAGTTCAGTGTTTAATGTTAAATGTGTTCAGCTAATTTGTTGGCTATGTTGACATAGCCTCATCTTCTGGATCACACCAGCCACCTGGTCACAGGCATTCATAATAAGTACACTCCAGATTGGTCCGTACAGTCGGCTATTCGCTTTGTAAAAGCTTACCTGGGTGTTAAAAACAAACAGAAGCAGATTTCCTCATCTATTTGGATGTTACCATAATTCACTTTATGGTACGTTATGAAGTCGCTTGACTTTTTTCATGAATAAAGCCTCATGCTTCATAATCTGAGGATATGGCTGGTCTCATGTTACCACTGGAAGTGTGTTTCCTTGATTCACATTAGTATGTGCCAAAAATTAACCTGTGTACAAATATTACAGGGTGTTTTCATTTACTGTTAGAATTATTCCGCACCTCTGATACAATCATACCGACTAGGTGGCATGTGCCTGTACCTCGGTTTTAATTGTATCTGACTAAAATATGTTATGAATGAATTGCAACGGCTAATGACTACTGATATGTCAAAGTTGTTTGAAGTAAAATTTCATAGTGCTAGACTAAATATTTTCTGAATCTTCTTCTTTCGGCTGTTCCCGTTAGGGGTCACCACAGCAGATCAGATAAAAATAGTAATTATTTGCAGGTAATGCTGCCTTTAATTTCTTTATCTTTTCCTCACTACATCATACTGATGATCTCTGTGAACAGTAAATTAGCTCAGTGTTGGGTGGCGAAAGTCGAGTGTGATCTTGGCTTGCTTGTCTAAGAGTCTGGACCAAAATCACCCTTCTTCAAGTGTGGCGCCATGCCAAGAAACTGAACTTCGTTTGCTGGGGAAGAAGTCTGAGGAACTTGCTTGTAAACACTAATTAAAGGGGAAAAATGGACCCTTCTGGATTAATAAATAATTTATTGCACTCACTTCCTCTTCCTTGGCAGTGGGCACACCAGGATAAATAAAATAGGACTGAAATTCAGGGGAGCTAATGAATTATGGGGACATGTATTCAAGGTTGGAAAATAAGAGGGACTAAATAGGCCCCTCGTGTGCTTTCTAAGTTTCCTAAGTTATATCTGCCACGGTACTATTCACTGTCCACGGCAGGGTGTTTATGGGAAATGTATGCGTTTGAAATAAAATAGGCATTGAAGCACAGCCAAACTTCACTTTCTATAACTGGCCTTCATAAGCACTACATAGATATGCAGAAATGCTTATGTTAATAGCAGTGAATGGGGATAGGGCACATGCTATTTGGTATATCATGGTAATGTCACTTGCTGCATCTGTAGTGTCATGGTATGACTTAGGAATATTTGTGGTCTGTGACATAAGAATTTATGAATGCATGTCCAGTGCTTTTGGATAAGTCGTATGTCTGTTATCAAGGTAATATCACAATTTCTTATGAAGGTCATATAGATCACATGATCTCTTTAGGTAAAAAATCTGAATGAAAAATGGTTAGGTTAACAAATGTATTCATACATGACACTGTACTGTGTTGGTCTTCAGAGAAGAAACATTTGGTTAGAACAAAGCAGATGTGCATTTTAAACGGAGCACAATGCAGTTTTTTTTTTGCTTTTAGTCACGCCAGTATAAGCCTTACTCAGAAGTGCTGAGGCTCTGCTTCAGCGCAGTCTCATTTCCTGCACTGCGTTTAAGGAACAGGAGCAGGAATTCTGTTTGTCCCACAGTATTTATAACTGGAATATTTTGCCTCCTATCTGAGAAAGAGTGCAAACTTTATATAAAAGTCATACTCTGTGACAGTAATAAATAAATAAATAAATACTTGTTCTCTCCGCAGTGATCCGCAATGACTCAAATGAATGAGTCACTAATGGCATATAGTAGCATTTGCCAGTTTTAGGGATAATGAAACCCCCATCCTGCCGTCACTGCCTTTCATTACAGAAATCCTTTTGTGTTACCTGGTTGTGCAGCGCCATGTAAACGCATAAATATTACCCCACAGTGAACAGGAGAACAGCCCCATAAGTATTTAAAAGCTGAACTTCATTGGGTGTTCACTCAGTGGGCTAAGAACTTTGAATCCTGAAAGGTAATACTCAGAAATGAATCAGTGGGAATTTTAGAACAGCTTTATGTCCCTGGACCGCTCAGAGGTTGCTGGCTGGTGCTGTTATTGTCGATTGGTAAACCTGGCACAGTACGTGGGTTAAGGTGTGAAGACTGGGCACAATTCCAGGGTGCTCGCACCAACTTTCACCAAGAATGCCCACCATTTCTGAAGGGCATTAGGAGAGCTAAATCAGTGGAAGTGGTGTTGGTGGGCCAGCAGGGGGCAATCTTCCCTCAGGTCGAATAAACCCCAATTGCCCCAGTGCTTTGACGGGACACTGTGCTGTAGGAGATGCCGTCTTTTGGATGAGAAGGTAGACCGAGGTCCTGTCTCACTGTGGTCATTAAAGACCCCATGACACTCATTGCAGAGTAGGGGGTTCTCCGGTGTCCTCACTAAATTCCCAACCTGGCTCTCTCAAACTTGCCACCTAATCATCCCCTGATTAATTGGTCAAAAACTGATACCTTCCTCTCCACCTCAGCCGATATGTGGTGAGTGTTCTGGTGCAAAATGGCTGCCATGCATCACCCAGGTGGGTGCTACACATTGGTGGTGGTCGAAGTGAGTTTCCCCTAATCACTGTAAAGCATTTTGAGCATCTGGAAAAGTGCTTTATAGATGCAGTGTTTCATTCATTCCTTCAGATTGTGGCTCAAATTGTGTTTGATGTTAAAAGAGGGGGAGTGGCCAGTGGTGTGTGTGTGTGTGTGCCAAGCTCTGTCTGCTTCGTCAGTGACACCAGGCGGTCAAAGGTCAGTTAGGCCGACCAGACGTCCTCTTTTCCCCAGAAACGATTTGTCACTGCCATTGCAACTGCTGCGCGCTCATTATTTAACAAAATGGCCGCCATTAATGGCCGGTTGTGGGAGAGGTGACTAAACTTGGAGGCAAAGTCATCCGAGAGACACTCTTCACATTGCGTGATGATTATCATAATAATCATGCAATTCTGAAGCAAACATGGTATTAAAACGAGCGCAGAGTGTGTGCTTTAGATACTTGGCTGAAATTGTGCCTCATTATAAAGTGCAATAAAAATGTAATTTAACACTTTAGAACTGCCTATTCTATAATATTGTGTGCCATTCATGTCCCATATATCTATCTGAGGCAGAATAAAATGAAGTGGCTAAAAGCTCTCCCTCGCTCCCTCTCTTTCTCCTATGTCTCTCTCTCCCTCTCTTTCTCTTCTCTGTCTCTCCCTCGCTTTCTCCTCTCGCTCTCCCTCTCTCTCTTTCTCCTCCCTCTCTCTCTCTCTCTCTCTCTCTCTCAAACACACACACACGCACACACACACACACACACCTGGAAAGTTATGCTGTCAGTGAGCAGTGTCAGCATGTGTGTCCTTTCGAGGCAGTAAAAAAATGACCTTTTGTCCAGTAAATCTGGAGTTCGTCCAAGTACTCAGCTGAATTCTGATCCCGTTTCCCATCAATTAATCACTGTAATTAACAGCTTGTGGTACCAGGGCAGGCCTCATTGCGCCAAGTCTTAAATACTCTCCGGACTTCAGTAGGAGTGTTAATGCAGTGTGTGTAGGGGGGGGGGGGGGGGGGGGGGGGGGGGACGGCTGAGGCACGCAGTTCTGGAGCGCTTAACCACACAACAAATAGCACAAAGAACAAACAGTCAGACGTTTTTGCTACATTTCCGCTTACCCGTCGCTTTGTTTGTGCCTCTACATCAAACTGTCATCGCCGAAAGCTAGCGCACCGCTGATGGCAGCACATCGCGCTAGCCGCCGCCGCGTGGCCTCACCGCCGCGCTTCTCGTCTGCACAGCGCGTCGCAAAGTACAGGCTCACATTCAAAAGGAAGCTCATCAATTTGTAATAGCTCTTGTTTTATTTTAATATTCATGTTTTTTTTGTGTTTTGTTTTGAGTCTACCGCTTCCCAGTATTGGTTATTAATGTGCTCAGGAACTTGTGAACACGTGTCAGTAAATCTGTGATTCGTGGGGAAGTTACGCTAGCACTGCGAAGCGAGGCCTCTTCTCTTTCCACGACCGTCTTCGCTCTCCGCTCGAGCTGAGCGTTTGTCTCTGGCCGTAACGTACTGTAAGATTTGTAGAGACTCTGCCTTGAGTTGCAGACAAGGAATTGTTAATTGCTGAAGGAATTGATCCAGAAAAACTGTTGGGAGCAAGAAAATTGATCTTAGATTGAGGAGTAATTACCAACTGTGGGATTTGTCTGTTGGATAAACAGCAGGGAGTTCAGCAGCACACTTAGAATGGAGATTGTTAGAAAATGACGTCGTTCTGATGTTACAGCTCATAAGTAATTACAAGGTTTTGTATTCTTTTGTGCTATTTGGCATAAGCAGTTTTATTATAGTTTTACTATTTCTTTCAGAATTTGAGTGACATGAAATCCAGAAGAACAAAATATAATTTCACTGAATACATACAGAATTTGGCATGTTTTTCACACTTATTTAGTCTCACTGTGAAAAAAATGTAAATCTTTCTGGATGGGAACTGTGTTATTTAGTACATTAATTATGATTGTGTGATTTTACTGAGAATTTAGGAATAACCATGGATCTTTTAATTAACTTCTGTGAAAATATCTGGGATTCGTTATGCATTTTATTCTATCAGATAAAACCCATCACTGGGTTTAAAACAAGTCTTTTTAACATATAATTACGATTGAAAATTACTGAAAAAAATTCTTAAAACAATTTTAGTATGAAAACATTTTCACTTGGCATAATTAGATTAGTGTAATTAACATGTAAAAAAATACTTATATAATCTGTAACCCCTCTTCTCCCTTCCAGTTTGACCCATGTAGTGAAAGTGGAAACTCAAGGGGTACAAAAGTTTTCCTTCTACTGTGTCTCCACCCTCAGACCCCACCCTAGTGTCCCTCTGTGTCTCCACCCTCAAACCCCACCCTAGTGTCTCTCTGTGTCTCCACCCTCAAACCCCACCCTAGTGTCTCTCTGTGTCTCCACCCTCAAACCCCACCCTAACCCTCAAACCATCTTATCTCCATCCCACACCTCAGCATCACAATCCAACCCCCAGCCCACATTCACACTGACAGAAACACACACATACACACACACACACACATACGCACACACACACACACACACACACACACACATATTTGTTCCTATGGGAATATGAGAAACCAACTCTCCCTCTTTTACTTGTGAAGTGCAGCAGTTGCAAACATTGCTCTACCAATGCTGGGAAACTTGTACTTTATTTCCTGTGGGAAACCTCCCCCCACACTCATCTGGGAAAGGCTAAAAGTATGCCATGGGGACATTAAATCAATTCCATTCGCTGTCCTGTCCTTCAGGTGTTTGCACATGCATAATTAATATGCACAGGTCTGGATGCAGTTCTGTGTCTCAGGCACCAGTGTGTCCTAAGGCAGTGCTCAGTTCCACCACTAGAGGGAGTGATTCCATTATGCGACCTACAGTAAATAGAACATGCTGCACAGAAGCTCCCGGAAGATAGATTCACGCAGCTGGCAGAATGCACACAACGTTTTATCTTTACTCTGGGGTCGAGGTGTTGGAAACACCACCTGCTATTTTGAGAGCCCTGCCTGCGTCAGTCCACGTCTTCTGCTCCATCTTATGGTTATCTTTGCTCCTGCCACACTGTATAGAGTGAGTCAGAGAGAGAGAGAGAGAGAGAGAGAGAGAGAGAGAGGGAGAGAGAAGGAGGGAGAGAGAGAAAGAGAGAGAGAAGGAAAGAGAGAGAGGAGAGAAAAGGACGGAGAGAGAGAGAAACAAATTTAAAACATTTAAAATCTCTCCACCAAGTTTAAGTCAAGGAATTTTCACTTTGCTCATCACTACTGACATTACATAAGGCTGTAGCTGCTAAGATCAAAGCTGTTCTTTTCTCTTGTGAATTGAAAATGAGTGTGCGTGTATGTATGTATGTGTGTATGCGTGTGTGTGTATGTAGGGGTGTGTGTGTGTGTGTATGTGTGTGGGTGTGTGGTGTGTCTGCGTGCGTGTGTGAATGCACGCGTGTGTTTATGCGTGCGTGTGTGTGCTCCTGTGTGTATGCGTGTGTGTGTGTGTGTATGGTGTGTGTGCATGTGTCTGCGTGCACGCGTGTGTTTATGCTTGTGTGTGCACCTGTGTGTATGCGTGTGTGTGTGCGTGTATGGTGTGTGTGCATGTGTCTGCGTGCACGCGTGTGTTTATGCTTGTGTGTGTATGTGTGTGTATGTGTGTGAGTGAGTGAGGTGAGTTGGAGTGTGGGGACTGTGGTCTCTTTGGCCGGCACAAAACATTTGCATGAGATCTCATTACTGTAAGCACATTTCTACACACACATTTGTGCCCAAGTTGTCCTGCATGTGAGCAGCTTCCCTCCACTGATGACTAATCAGGACCCTGGAATATGCACTGCAGCTCTAAAGAGAGGGGGAAGTGGAGGAGAGGAGATTGTTGAGACTTTGCTGAACTCAATTTCGGCAAAGAAGGACTACCTTCTAGAGCCAGAGAACAGTGAATCCATAAACATAGAGAACCTGTGGGTAAAACAAAAAGATTGTATGATTTAATCTGTACAAATTGCCAGTTTTGCTCTTACCTATATTTAGCAAGTCTAATTTGCATGGCTAAATACACAAGGCGTGCTTTTCCAAATATTCAATTCAAGCCTTCGGTTGATGGATTCAGACTGTCTTTGGAATGTGCCTGGATTCTTTCCCAGCTGTTAAAATGATGCAACAAACATCCTTTTAAGAATAAGAGAGTAAAAGGAAGCTTTCTAGCCCACTGAATGGATCCTGGGGCTCTGGTGAGCTCAGATTATAGTCACAAAAGAAGCATTTTCAGTCATATACAGTCTAACTTGCAGGGTAGTACAACAGATAGAGGGAATTATTTGTGGCAAACGTACTGTGTCAGAATTGTTGTTTGTCAGGAATACATATTTTGCTGTTTTAAGAGCCATAATGCTGTAGTAACGATAAGGACCTGGTGTGTGAAAATTGTCAAGTTTTACACCCATATCAGGACCATATAAAGGCAAAAGCTAAATTGATCGATGGGGGGTGGGGGGGGGGCATGTAACATATTACGAGATCAGACTTGAATGAAAAAGGCAAACTAACATTTGGTGTGTGAAAGTTTTAAAAGCTAAATTGATTGATTGGGGGGCGGGGGGGGGGGGGGGGGGGGGGTGAAAGATGAGTGTGGATCATTAGGCTCAGTTTATTAAATCCAAATTTGGCATAAGGATATTAAAGGTAAAAGAGCACCAAAACATTATGGGAAGGATTTAAACAGAATCACGGCTGAACTGGTGCAGAATGTTGGAGTTATATTGACGAACAAGGCAGTGCTGCACAGCCTGCATACTTTGGCTGGTTATACACTGTCATGTGATGTGGTACATTAACCCAAAAACCACCCAACCGGGGTGTAATGTTCCCACCCTCCAGACATATAGGACATAAATGTAGTAAACTGCTGAGAATGAACTTTCTATGCAATAGATGGAACTTTCAAAACACAATGGAACGGTTTCTCTCCTGAAAAAGCCTTAAGGTGGCAAATGATGTCACAAAGGATGTGTGAAATGAAGTTTAAATTGGACAGCAACACCAGCTTTTGGCCTGCCTCTGCCCCCTTTTGAATTTTGAAGGCAGACTATGCAGGATTTCTTACTTGAAAATATTATAAAATAATCATGCTAAGGCATATCTATGATGCACTGCAAATCTGTGTCCCTTAGTTCCACCAAATTCCGGCACCTTTTACCTGTATTTGTTATTCTAAAATGTGTTTGGGACATTTATGGGCGTGGCAATCTTTTCTGTGTGGTGAGTGGTGGGTGTGGCCGTGGTTTGGGATCAGATTCCAGAAGTGCTTGTTGCTTGTTAGCTGCTGCAGTGATGGATGCTAAGAAGATGAAGATACAGCAAAACACAAAGACAAGCCAACCAGGGCTCAAAAATTAGAGTCAACCTCTGGGCTCTTGCCCCACCCTCGAGACTGCTTCGAGAGTCATCTGGTCTCCCCCACCTCTGCGGTCCAGCCCCTCTTTCGTCATTGCCTCCACCCTGCCCATATCTGTCGCCACCTGCTTTTCCCCATCACCGCCACCCGGCCCCACCCATCATCTGAGCCACATCATAAACCTTATAAAACTGATTGACATGTTGGTCACCAGTCGGCACCCTGAGCCGACCAGAGGAGGATGGGTTTCCCCCTTGAGCCTGGTTCCTTCCAAGGTTTCTTCCCATCTGCCACAGGGAGTTTTTCCTTGCCACTGTTGCCTTAGGCTTGCTCCTGTGGGGGTTTAGGCCAGGGTTGTCTGTAAAGCGTATTGTGACAACTGCTGTAAAATACGCTATACAAATAAAATTTGATTGATTGATTGATTGAACCTTGTAATTACCTTTCTTTGTTGATGTCAGCTGAGGGGCTTTATTAGATTAGATTTTGATTTAATTTTTATTTTTAATAATAGGAGTAATGTGAGGTACCAAATGGAGATAGGATATTTGGCTTTAGAACTAAAAAAAAAAAACGTGATTGAGTTTTACCCCTTTAAGTATTTATTACCCCTTTAAGTAACAGGCAAGCTACACCTGTCTTTAGTTTAAGTGTTTGTTCAGTTTTCCTTGGGCTGAATAGGACTGAATCTGTTTTTGGAGTGATTTGCCAGAAGCATGTGCTATCCTGACAGCTAACGTTTAACTCTTAATAAAGGGATTTGGTTGTCCAATGAAAAATCTCCCGAGGGCGGCCTTCTCTCACCGTATCTGTAATCGAAACTAAAATATGTAAATAGTATCCAAAGCTGTAATTATTCCACAAGGTAAAATGAAGGTCTTTCACATTATTTCCCAATAAGACAAATGTGGGTTTTGAAAAATAGAAAATTAGATGATCACTCAAACAGTACAGCTGTCCACTGCCCTGGGGCTCAGAGTGCAGTGGGAATTCTACCCTGGCATTTCTTAGGCAGACATTTAATATTCATTTTCTACATCTGAAAAGGGCAGTTCCTTGAAATCTGTATCTTGTTCCGCCCGTTTCCCTGTTCCTTTACTTACTCTTACATGGGGTCTATTTAAGGCTCGGTTTTATGGCTTTTGGAAAGGGAACTGTTTGAGCACTAATGTTTGTGCAGCCTGTCGCCTGGATCTGTGGGGAAAAAAAAAAAATTAAATAATTCTTCTCAACTCCCCTCGCTCCGGTTCCAGGGAAGTCAGCTTTCAGCATCGACAAATCCACGGCTCCCTCCTCCTGATAACGTGCTGACTGCAGCGACTCACACAGATTATATTATTTTCCCCCTCACGTTCCGCACAATCCATTTGTACGGCTGGATATAAACTGAAGCAGCGCAGGTGAAGTGCCTCGCTCGAGGGTATGGCGGCTGCACCCCAGCCGGGAACCCAATCCACAGCCTTTTAGTCACAAGCCCACTTCCCAAAACATCAGGCTACGCTCCGCTACTAATGGAAAAGTTCAACAATGGAACTTAACTGTACAAAATGGGGGATGGCTTTGAGAAGCTGAGAAGAACAGACTGATCGCTAAAAATGAGTCATGTTTACTGACAAGAAAATGTCGATATCATGTGAGATGTGTTTAAAATATCGCAATCATTTGGCGATCGTGTCACCCAGGATGTGGAAGGGTTCAGTCAGTTAGGGGTCCGCGTCTCAATGCTCTCCAGCGCCCCTGCTGGTCGATTGAGTGTCTGTGGACTGCATGTGTGAAGCCGCATATGAAAGGTCCTCCTCTGACTCTGCTCTAAGTGCACTTGGCTGTAGTCAGTGGTGTGAAATGAAGCATGTTTGTGACACCACGTATTTCAGTGCAGAACCACAGATGTCTGCATTGTCCTGAATCAGCTGTGGGGTCAGCAGGTGAACAGGGCTGTGGTTGGACATTTTTTTATTTTATTGAAAATTAAAAGTTTTTTTATGTCAATGAAACAAGCGTCTGTCACTGGTTGGAAGAGAGGTGTATTCAAACGTATGACCACTGGTGGACTGTTGCAACAATGTGAGCACTAACGCCATGTTGATTCTAAAGAATCTTGGCCAGTTTACACTCACACCTGACCTCTGGCAAGGTAAAGCCATCCGTTTCCTACCACTGAAAAGTCACAGTCAGTGACGTAGCCCAGGCTGAATTGTGTGATACCAAGTCTACAGAACCCAGTCTGTGTTTGTGGCGACTGAGCCACTGAGGAAGAATATGTTTTTATTAAAGCTGTTGGGTCTGAAAACAAATATATGACTGGCATTGTCAAAGTATACATTTTAATGGCTGCTGGTGCTATTGTTTGTCGGAAGCCTATGTGAAATTGTGAAAACTTACTAAAAGTACAATTTTTCACTTATGATGCAACTCTCTAATGCATAATAATCTTATTTTTTGGCTTCAGAAAAAATACTTTTAATGAAAAAGGGAGGGCGTGATTGCTTTTTTGACTGACTGTGTCTATAAACTGAATGTGAATACATTCAACAACAAGCATATTATTTTAAAAAAAATACAGGGGCATAAAATGTGATTACCATCGATGGTGCTCTGCACAAAACTCATCTCTTCAGCAAGTGTGATCTGAGTGTTTGTCTGCCTTTCTAGACATACTGCTTTATAAAACTCCCTGTAACATAAATAATGTGTGAAAGTAACAAATCTAAATGGTTGGGAAGAGATACAGTCTGTGTGTGTTAACCGAGCCCAGTGTCCCAGACCATATTCAAATCATGCAAGTCTCTGCATTTACCTGTCTTTCATTTTTACCAAAACGGTAAGAAGCAGAAAATGACTGCAATGCTAGCGGTTCTAATTGACACAGACACACACACACACGCACGCTTGCACACACGCACGCACGCACGCACACACACTCACACACACACACACGCACACACACACACACACACACACGCACACGCACACTACGCAAGTGGAGGAAATGAAACAGGCTCGGAAGCTGTGAATATAAATGGCGTGTAAATCGTCTGCTTGTGAGGAGTTGTATCATTTGTAACTGCATCGCTTTTGTCTCTGCCCTGCTCCATGTCATCTTCCCTGTGTTAGACATCAAAAGGCCTTTCTGCTCTCGGCCTGACCTTGAGGAAAGAGTCATTTTCTCTCCTCAGGAAAAGAGAACATCTTTGATCAGGCAGCTACCACCTTGCGTAACGTCCGCAGCGACGAACCCGTGAAAATCAAACCGACCCCCTTTTGTTTCTTCACTTAAACTCTGGTGGAGAGATTTTAAAATTTTCGCAAATTAGCATCGCTCTCCTTCTCTGTCTCTCTTTCTCTCAGATGCGCACACATGAGTACATGAACGCATGAATAAATTCTGCGTACTGTGTGCATAATCAGGTACGTGTCTTACTCTGCGGTAAAGTTAGACGGGTTTGGAACTGTCAGGGTAATTCATCAAAGTGACGGACTCACCGCGGCTCACCTCAGAAGCTCCTGGCAGATCGCACGGCCTCCTTTCTCACATTTCAACAGAGGGACACATGAAAAAATAATGAACTTTGATTTAATTAGCAAAACTAGCTGTTTCTCAGCACGTATTTCATTTTTAAATAGTGACGGCGTCGAATGCGTCGTCACAGGTAAAGACACCGTTTGCCTCAGCCTCAAAATAAGTTTTTACGAGGGGTCATAAGTTTGGCAACCTTTGGTGTTTTGGTTGTGTCATGCAGTATGAAAGTTGTTTTCAGATCACGATTCTGATAGAATGTTTAAATGATGTGATGTTCAGACGATCCACGCGCCGAAAGAACAAATGATTCGAAGTCCGTGTCCCATCTTTGACGCTGGCCTCGACTGCTGGCGTGATCTTCAGTAATGACTTCAGAGAAAGCCTGTGGGAAGCTGTAATTGAAACACAACATTATACCGGCAGGCCACCAAGCAAGCCTCTGTCTGACCAAGGTAATAAGTACATGGACTCTACCAAAAATATGCTGTACCGCACACCACCAAATCAGGGCACTTTCTCCCCTCCTTTAAATGAATGATTGCCACAGGCTTCCTTATTTTACGGCTTGTTGGTTCTGCATGTGTCCTCATGTGTGACTGTGAATTATGCTTGTGCTAATGTGACTGTGCATTATGCTTGTGCTTATGTGACTGAATTAAGCTTGTGCTAATGTGACTGCATTATGCTTGTGCTAATGTGGTATGGGATAACATTGCTTAATTTTCAACTTGTTCAGCTAATTCCTTCCTCAGGCAAAGGTTGTTACTGATATAGATGTAAATAATAAGGTACTGCTTTACTCCAGTTTATAAAGCCTTCACATATGCATGCATATGCAGTTACATAAAGGTATGTATAAATATTAATAACTGTTTATAAGTGTTACAAAGGTATAATGTTGGATGTATAAAAATATGCTACGGCTATAGTTTATGACAGCTATTATAACAACAACAATTACTGTCATTACTTGTGTGACAAGTAGATTTGTTAGAATAGATTATGTAAAGAGGGAAAAAAGATTATGATAAAGATTATGTAATGGTTGTCAATGCACCATCATGGTGGAAAATAAGTTTTTGTTTTTGCTTTGTTGACAATTTTCTATTAAAAAAAATGTGTTAGTTTATGGTATTTTCATAAGACCGGGCAGGAAAAAGCTTCATTATCACTTTTAAAATTAAAACTCCTTACAATTGTTTTGGTATGGAAACAATATTCATACTGCATCAAAACTCATTTTAAGTCCTGCCGGAAGTGTACAACTATACAATCAACGACTACGCAAAGAACTGTGAAAGGTCCCCAAATTTCCATTTAATACACAGAAATGTAGTTCAATTTGCAGTGTGTACTGTCTTATTAAGGCACCTAATAGAAAAAAAGTGTTATCGTCATCCTAAATGAGTTTTCGGAAGAAGGGAATTAAAGCACGCTTTGGGAAACGCGAAGGGAGCGGTGTGAAATTTCATTAATAAAATGTTTTACTCGTCCGTTTACACTTCCCTCTGACTCGGGCAGCGATTCGCAGCCTGGGGTCGGCCGGTTCCTCCTCAGTCTGGACCGAGCGAGCCGCGTTCGCGGGACCCTCTGTGAGCCTCGGCGAGGCAAGCCGCTAAGTCCCGAGGGGCCGAATGGTAATGGGTTTTGGAGACGTTTATAAACCCGTCACATTATTGATTTTACAGCAAAGTCGGTCTGCTTTGCATAAACACACACCTGGGGGTATTGCATACTTTAGGTGCTGTTGTATTATTGGAATCCAACTTGAAAATGAACATGGTTGCTTACATTATCATAAGGCTTGTGTTCTCCAGCAATGTAGTACATAGAATATTATATTGAGATTGAGTTCTATGAAGATACAATTATAGAAGATATAAAATTCATATTTGAATATCTGATTGTATAGTATATGGCAAAAATATACTTTAATTTTTGTTCTTTTTGTTTATGCTGCTGTTTTTACCACATTCACTCGCAGTACGGTTCTATAATTTCACAATGCTGGAGCGTAAATGTAATTTTTCCTTACAGTGGACAGAAGCATGAACATTGGCAACACGGGGATGCTATTTCCAGCTGTAAGAAAAGCAGAATCAGAGAGAATATTCAAAAATAATAAAAACGGTTAAACCTCGTAAAGCCTGGCAGCACATTGCGGGCACATTTGAGCCTGGCTGGGCATCGGTAGCGAAACATGCTCTGTAATCTCCCGATTTTACTGAGACTCACTGCCACATTATACTGATACCTCCTTTTCAGATAACTGTCCTTCTTAAGAGCTATATAACAACAAGAATTAACTATATATGTAGCACCACATTTCATAAGCACTACGTACACATTCATGAAAGTTTGTACCAACAGCTTCAAATACGCATATGGGACCCTATTTTTGCAAGGCACAATTGTGAAATGCTAGTGTAAGGAATTGAATTTAGTTGCAGGGAGGAAAACATGTTTATCTGACTCCATTAACTTCAAATCCTGTGAAGTGAAGATGTATGTGAATACGGGATTGCGTCTACGTGCATTGGCTGCTCTGAAAAAGGAAAAAACTGTTTATTATGACACAATATGATTGTTGGCGATAACCAAGGATAGGCAGTTTCAATGATAGAAACTTTATTTTACAAAGCAAGACAAAAGACCGCTATGAAAAGAAAAGACATACAAACTAACAAATTAGGACAAAGAAAAGGAACACAAAGTGAGTTTTGATGAATGCCCAAATATTCTGTACAGCAAAGACTATGGTACCAGGAGAACTGTTAAGCAGATTCTCCCCGAATGTTTCTTTGGACTTCCCTTAAATCCAATCCTGAGAAAGCCTTCCACACCCCACAGCTCCCTGGGTTTGCCCAAATAAGGTCTGGACACATCTGCCCCACCAAGAAACCCCCCTACTCCTCCAGAAAGAGAGAAACTGCACTTCCCCCCTACTCTGTAGACAAAGGAGAAGTATCAAAATC
The DNA here is from genome assembly GCA_025169545.1 of Anguilla japonica. Classification (NCBI taxonomy): domain Eukaryota; kingdom Metazoa; phylum Chordata; class Actinopteri; order Anguilliformes; family Anguillidae; genus Anguilla; species Anguilla japonica. The sequence goes on along the minus strand of CM045900.1, from coordinate 27,609,626 downwards.
CAGTGACAGTGATAAGATACTTTGTACGATGGCACGTGATCCTATGATTTTACCTATCAATTCTCCAAATACTTCTCTATGGGAGTCCATGGTGGTGACCCATCTGTGACCCAGACACTTATGTAGGCATACCTATGTATAAATATACTACGCTTTACATACTTGTGATCATAACCCCATATACCATGTCATACCTGTTCAGTGTGCTTGTCTATGTATGATATTATTCACAGTCCCCCACATTTATCATATGATCCTTAGTTATCTGCATGCAAATACATATGATGCATTCTTTCAGTCCATGGTAGTAGTTTTGTCTGACCCAGGAGAGCCTGGGCCATTGTCCATGGATTGCAGAGCAGCAGTTTATGGCCCCCAATTGAAGTTCTTCTTCACCTGCTATGGCCACAGCTCCAAGAGGGTAATATCCTGTCATCTGAAGTCTCCAACTCTTCCAGGAGGATAAGCCATTTGAAGATTGCAAAAGACAGCCCCATGCAGCTTTCAGCTGCCGTCCCTATCCTGGGGCATTTCATGGCTCCACTCAGCTCCACTCATGTACGGCAGTGGAATTTTTACAACTCCACCTGTGTGCACGCCATGGAAGAATATGTCCCGTTGTGAAGGGAAAATAGAGTTGATTAGGAAAATTGAAATTTTACCTTACACTAGCGATAAGTCAAGGTGATGGCGAATTTGGGCGTGTCCAACTCAGTTTGGGTAATTTCATGACTCTAGGGCATTAGTGCACTGTGGCGCAGTTGTAAAAGAGGCTGGTTCAATAGCATTAAATTAACTGCAGCTGTGATTAGGGGTTTGGTTTCATTATTGCCAAACAGATCACCTCATTTCCTTTCCTTTAAACAGCAAGTTAGCACCACAGCCAACTGCTAATTTTGTCCTGGCTAGTGAGCTAGTGCATTATGAGAGGCTCTGTTACAATAACCACAACACACCATTACTTATGATGTCCAAAGAAAGGTTGGACTGAAATCGCAATCACAAGCCACAAACGCGTGTGGCAAAGTGCGTTCATGTAGGCGATTAGGCGAATCGGCTATCGTTCTCATCTTCCTGCCCCATTCTGGTTTTGTATGGAACTTTGTGCACAGCATTGCAGCTCTCCTCAGCTCTGCGTGGGCTGGCCACAGGGGTCAGGAGCCAAGGTATCAAGGGCTGTCTAGGGGGTGGAAAAGCTCAGCCTGCGGTCAGATTAAATTGGAATGACACTTTGTAATGTAAAAATGTCATATTAGCTATTTATTTTATTTGACCTATTAATTCAAGTAAACTAGACCCAATATAGCCTACACTTTATAGTAACATTAGGCATTTTGCTATTTATAATATTTAAATTAAACCCATACCCACTGTCTCCTAGAACCCATTCATCAGGACACAAATCAGAGTCCCTCCAAATGTTGATGTGTCACTGTTGTGTGTACTCCCAGGGTACTTATCCACAGTATCTAATGCATTATAATTGGCTTCACTTACAGTTTGTACATTTATCGATACACAGAACAATATACACAGAGGTGTATCCATTCTCTGTCCGTGCTGTGATGGGAATGTGCAAACTATCAATTGCACTGTAGATTTTTGGGAGACCATACAATGTGTAAAAGTTTTACTTGATGCCTGTATTGGGGTCGGCAAACTGAATGAAGTCAGTATTTACAAAGAAAAGAGCTTTCGTCACTTTATAGACACATCTGGATGTGGAGGCTTTGCGTATTCCATGGCATTGTTCAACAACCTCAGGAAAGCTGGCAGTTACAAAGAAGCACAGCGCTGTAAACCCTTACAAAAAAGAAGCTGCCTTAAGTGCACTTATTCTGAACTAATTCCCAGGCAGTGTACTTAGAGTGCACTTTCACTTTCCTGAAGTAAACTTAGATCACGATTTTTACTCCATATATATCGCCCGCCTTTTTAAACACAAGCCTGAACATGACATACCCAAAATAAAATGGTTACTATTCTGTACCGTTTTGACTACAGACATAATCCTGGTCTCTTCTGAAAGGTAGGTTTGTTTTCCAAAAGCCAGAATTACTAAATGTTACTGAAACAAAGTACAAGCTCACAATGGACATTTTTTTTTCAACTAAAAGGTTTTTTTTTTGAGTGGATACACATGCTTGAGGCTGTGCCTGATGAGCTTAGAAACACAATGCAGACACAGGCACAACGCTGGGCAAATCCTGGCTCAAATTGATAACAATACTACCGCAAATTAGCATTCTGCATTGTTTTTATGAGCTATGACCAGGCAGGTTTCCAAAAAAGCCATTTGGAGACTCCAAAAGGACACTCGGTAACCAAATGTTATTATGGATTATTAGCGGTGTAAAATTCTATACACTTTATACTATATGGTTGTGGAAGCAGGAGTGGCTTGCTTTCTCCCTGCCTGCCATCCTCCCTCTCCCTGTCTCTCTCCCACTCTTTCCCCCCCTCTCCACTGCCCTCTCCTTGCTCTTGCCGTACGAGTAGCAGGTCTGGAGGATTGTACAAAAAACAAAACAAAACAAAAAAAAACACATTAGCTATCTAGTTTCCTAATCCATTTATTGAGGTCTATTGATTGAAGTTTGCACCAGATATCCCCCCCCCCCCCCCACCCCCCCACCCCCATCAACATGTCAAAATATTCTCAATTCTGAATATTGTCAAAATTATTATTTAGTATCCCTATTTATAAGAGTTCATTGAACCTGTCCTCTGCTGTGGAGGTAAAGCCATTTTTCATTGTATTGTGATTTCATCCAATACCCCCAAATGCTCAGTCTTCTAAACAGACTTAGGCTTTGCAAAATAAACGTTTGCTGTAAGACAACCTTTGTAGGCATAAAGACTGAAGAACGTGGAGATGCATGCATAATGTTTTCAGCATGCCCACTGAAAAAGATATGGTTTGTTTACGCAGGAGAAATAATGCGTGTCCTTTTATGCGAACCTAACAACTCATGCACGGTTTAAAATGTAATTTGATTATTTAAATTGCTTCTCAGTCATCACTGTAATAGCTTGCCACTGGCTGGCAGTGTACTGGGCAGAAGTTATACCGTCCATGTTGACTTGTTGCGGGTTCCATTGGCTATATTGAGGGATTGCCTGGCCAGTACTGGGCAAAGAAGCTTATTGGTGGGCTATCTGTAGAATCTATACAAACCACATTCTTTTGTGGTTTGTATAGAAATAACCACGTGTACAAATTTTTCATTGTGTATGCAATGGCAGAATGGACAACAATATCCAATTCTAAGAATTTCCAAATAATCAATGGACATTATATTGAGATTTCTCTGAGCTAACATATTTCTGGGAATAAAAAGGACAATGGATTTTTTTTGTTGATTCTTGCAGTGACAGTATTCTAGTGTCATGGAATTTCAACTCTGTGTCACGTCATCATCAAGTAAAGTTGTCTATCAGTGTTGAACTTTGCTTGACCTACCTGCACAATCCCATCCCCCACACTCCATCTCTCTCAGACCATTGCTGCTGTCATACTCACACTGCAAGCATCACATGTCAGCTAGGCACCACCGGTCAGGGCGACATGAGCAAAATTGTGAGGTTTGTAGCGTAGTGTGAGCATTGGTTGATTTTATAAGTGAACTGGGCGCATCAGATGGCACTTTGACAGCCATTTTGATGGCCGTTTGAGTGTAGATAGGTGGCTCCCAGGTCCCTGCTCTCTCCTGCACTCTGTGCCTCTGTAATATCCATCACACTCATCTCATGTGACTCTGCCTCTGTCCATATCAGGGGCCTGTAATGTGTCCTTAGTGAGGTCGGTGACATCCAAGGTGTATGGCTATGTTGGAGCAGCAGAACACAGCATCCACAAACAATGCACTGACCTTCTGAGGCCTGCATTGTAATGTACCACCTGACCCGGCCAAACGTATGAAACACATTTTAACATTTCAAAGGCTCACTCAAACACTGACCTAGCCAAGCCAAACACTACAGTTGTGACAAATGCATATCTTACACTATTTGATGGATGCAGAGCCAGTCTTCCACCTCTCTTGTGACTCTCATTGAAGTAGCTTAATCGATTAACTCCATACAAATTTAACATTGCCTAAATAGCCAGCATTGGACTGTGTAAATGAACACACCTTTACATTTCAATGTTGTCAAATTGCATGTGCATTGTCACCAAAATTGGGCCCATGGTCTGTGCCACCTGGTAATTTTTGTCATGGTGATGTCACTTTCTGCACCCGTGGTAACGTAACACATCATATACCCTTATATGGAACACGCCATATGCCCATAAATCGAACACATCATATACCCTTATATGGAACACAGCATATGCCCATAAATCGAACACATCATATACCCTTATATGGAACACACCATATGCCCATAAATCGAACACATCATATACCCTTATATGGAACACACCATATGCCCATAAATCGAACACATCATATACCCTTATATGGAACACACCATATGCCCATAAATCGAACACATCATATACCCTTATATGGAACACACCATATGCCCATAAATCGAACACATCATATACCCTTATATGGAACACACCATATGCCCATAAATCAAACACATCATATACCCTTATATGGAACACACCATATGCCCATAAATCGAACACATCATATACCCTTATATGGAAACACACCATATGCCCATAAATCGAACACATCATATACCCTTATATGGAACACACCATATGCCCATAAATCGAACACATCATATACCCTTATATGGAACACACCATATGCCCATAAATCGAACACATCATATACCCTTATATGGAACACACCATATGCCCATAAATCGAACACATCATATACCCTTATATGGAACACACTATATGCCCATTGAGAACCAATAATAGTTTTTTATTTCCTTTGTCACTTGGGTTTTGATCATATTCCTTTGTGACATGAGAGTTATGATTTAAGGGGTCACTCATCTGGGGTACTTAATTAGCATAAATTGCAGTGACCAGAGAGCATTCTCAAAGAAGTACAGTCTGATGGCTGTGTGGAGACCACCTCTTCAGAAAGGCTGCTAATGCAGACACTCATTGCAAACTATGAGAGCAGGTTTGACTCAGCTATGCATCTCATTCAGTAGTTGAAGGCAAGTGCCTATTGGCTCTGCCATAAGCGAGAGGCCAACTCCATGAACTTGTCCTATTATGTTACTAATGGGGTGGCACAGGTTGGCGGTATTTTAAACACATATTTTAACAAAAAAGATTATATAAGATGGATAATTATGAGGAGCTGTCCTCTTGGTTATGCCTGATAAAATTAGCCCTAAAATCCATTTGTGTCTACCAAACAGAACATTTCCAATGCTGTATGAAAATTGCTGTAATTATACTTAAAATGGAATAAAACAGGTTAATTGGCAATGTGGTCATGCATAACATTACAGTTCATGAAACTGTACACAAAGTGTACTTTTTTTTATTTAAGCCCAAGCCATATAAAGCATGGTTTGTAAAGAAACTATTTCTTTCTTGGAGCTTAAGAGCAGCATTAATTATATAGATAAGTGACTGTGAATAGACATTTTTAATATTTAATATATCCGGCAACACAGCAGTAAAACAATATGATTTGCCGGAGCCATAAACTCGTATCGCCATGGAGATAAGCAAAGTGTACATTCCGATCTGATCCAGCTCATAACGGCAACTCCATAGAAAGGTGCGAGGGTAAAACGCATGAATCAACGGTTCAACTAGAATAAAATAACAAAAATATATTTTGTGAACTGACATTTTAAAAGCTGGAAAATGGGATTCAAGGCAATTGTTTGGCGATTCTTTTAAGTCCTTCGAGATGCTTAAAAGATTATGATCTGAAAAGCTACGACTGTAACTTGATGAAAGTATACTATATAAAGCTTTCTTTCAGCATTTTCTGTGAGAAAAGAGTTGCCTTTGTCTTGCCATGAATTTCATGTCTTAAATATATCCCCACTTTATGAAAATTCCATGTGAATGGTCGGCCAAGTGTAATAATTTATTCTAAATTATTCTGAAGCCCGAGGAAAACTGGGAAATTGTTTGCGGTCATTTGAATTGCAGCTTGGAAATTTACATCTTCAATAAAATCACATTCTTATTTAAATAAATCATTTGCATTCGATTGTGACTGCTGACTGTTTTATTCAATTTTCTTATTTTTTGGCCATCTGCGTGTGTGTGCATGTGATTGTATGTGTGTTTGTCTCTGTGTGTGCGTGTGCATCCATGTGTGTGTGTTTGTCTGTGTGTGTGTGTGTGTGTGTGTGTACATGTGCATGTGTGTGCTATAAAAATAAGAACATAGAATGTGATCTTATTGAAGATATGACTAATTTTGCCATTGTGTGTAAGCTATGAACATTTAAATTCAAGCACATTCGGCACTGTACTATAGAAGTTACCACCTCTTTTACTTATTGCGATTTAACGCAGTATATGCGTCTATACTACTGGAAATACTGATTCTCTGGATGCATTACCATTACAGGGCACCATGCTGTTTGGTAATATTAACATTATGTAAATGAAAGTAGTCATGATTAGTTTGTCTTATATCCTTTGATGCAGTGACTGCTTGAGGTCCATGACCATTAACATCACCAGGCGCTGAGTATCTTCTCTGGTGATGCTCTGCCAGGTCTGTACTGCAGCCACATTGAACTCCTGCTTGTTTTGGGGCCTAATTGCCTTAAGTTTTCTCTTCAGCATATGAAACGCATGTTCAATTGGATTCAGATCAGGCGAATGACTTGGCCAACCATGAACTCTCCAGTTTTTGGCTTAGAAAAGCTAGCTTGTTGCTTTAGTATTTTGTTCAGACCCTTTGCGATTACCAGCTTGCCAGAGCACTCTTACTTCTTAATGATGTTTCAAACTGTTGATTATTATAAGCCTAAGGTTTGGCCAATGTCTCTGACTTTTTTTTTTCCTTCTTATTTCTCACATTTGTAATGGCTTCCTTGACTTTAATTGGCACAGCTCTGGTCCTCATGTTGACAAATGGCAATAACAGACTGACAACCAAAAGTATAGAATTAAGACTAAATATCGAAAACTCTTGTACCCGCCCTAATTAAGCAATTGAACATACCTGACTGATCAGAAACACCTGTGAAGCCACTGGTCCCAATCATTACGGTTCCCTAAATTGGTATGGTATGTATAGTGATGCAGGGCTGGGGGTGGCCACTGATCACATGGTGAACAGACAGAAAAACTAAAACATTTGGCTTTCTGCCTTTAATTGCTAAAACATTGGCAACACAACAGAACAAACAAGGAGGAAAAAGGCCGATCTGGCAATCAGACACCTCCCAGACAAAGTAATAACAAAAAAATCCCATAAACCAAAAACCTTCTATCCACCCAAATCATGTGTCCAACTCACAGCTCCCCCCTCCCGCCCACAGCTACAGTGAGTACAATGCAGCACAGCTGTGACCATACCTGTGTGTGGGGCTGGTGCTGCCCCCTGGTGGACAGCACCCAGACCCCCTTGCTGGCACCACAATATATGTGTGTGTGTGGGCATGTATTACTATCTTTGTGAGAACCAAATGTCCCCACAAGGATAGAAAGATGAGGAAAATTACACAAGGTGGGGACCTTTTGCTGGTCCCCGCAAGGTCAAGAGGCTGTATTAGGGTTAGGACTTACAGGGTTAGGGTTACAATTAGGTTAAGGTTAAGGTTAAGGTTAGGCATGTAGAGGTTGGGGTTAGGGTTAGGGTTAGAGGTTAAGGAATGAATGTAATTCAATGGGAAGTCCTCACAAGTAATACGCACATGAGTGTGTGCGTGTGTGTATATGTGTGTACATAATTTCGGAACACACATTTGGTGCAAAGATCCATTGGGTATTGTTTTGTCACCTATTATTTTGCTGTCTCTTTTTTATTGAGTAGCTGGAAGGTTTCAAAATGCCATGTCAGGGAGAACTTTGAAAGAGGTGCTTTGAGTAACTAGTAATCTCACAAGGCCATAATTAGAGGCTTATTGAGCGTGGGTGCGGGCCTCTCTCCCCGTTCTGATTCCGTTCTTAGACTGTGAAACTAAATAAAATGATAACTCAGTTCTCCCTGGAGCTGAGTGAAAAGTTCTTTCCTTTGTTGTTCTTTGCATATGTTCATACTTTGAACTTGGGTATATATAATTAGAAGTTGACTCCTGTAGTGGATTTGAAACACTTGTACTTCCTCTGTAGCCAAGAAATGGGCTCAAACACCCGAGACAAGTTGCAAAAAACAGTCTTTATGGGTCAAAGGTACAGTCAAAAACTTTTTTTCATGAAAATGTATTCCTTTTCGTGTTGATAAATATGTGAATTTCTTTCTGAATAAAGCGCATATCTGGGATTTTGTGTGTGAAAATAAGGAGATTGTAGGAATGAACTTTGTGAAAAATTGAACAATTAAACAAATTTCTGTTAATATTTTTGAAAATACATCAGTAATTCCTGTAAAGTTAATTAATTACTGATTGGCTGTACAACATTACAGGAATGCGACTCATACTCTTCATCGTCCATGCTGTGAATGCCACAAGTTGGGACATCATCAACACATCAAAAAGCCAGTAGAGAGTCCATGTCAGAGAGTGAGATTGAGTAGTTTCACTTTTGAAAAGGATAAATTATGAAAAGTGACCGGCTCAGCCATTTTGAAGCCTCCTAAGCCATTCCTGAGCCGGGTTCCGCCTGAAGATACAGCGAGCTGCTAATCGCTCTCTGACCACAGCCCCCCCCCCCCCCCCCCCCCCCCCCCCATTCCCACCCCCCTGCCACCCCCCGCAGGCCCCCCCAGTCTGCCAATCTTTCACGCCCTTCTAAACTCCATGGGGCCTTCTCTCCCCCCATCCCGTTGATAATCATATTACTCCCCAAGCACAGGCTTCAGCATTCATTCAGATGTTTGCGATTGAAGACCACACCTGGCTCCTTTCCCCGTGTGAGGTGTCACGTCCACTTAATGCTGACTCTTTGGCTCAAACTGCTTCTCCTCCGTTCCCTCACATGCTGCTTGTTCATTCTGCAGTCACTCCACCCCTTTCTTCTGGAGATCAGTACCATAGGATCCATTATGCATTGCTCACAAACTTGACGTTCATACGGGTCTCTAATTTCTCTAATTGTAGCTGGCACTGATCATTTTATTTTGCTGCATAAGTTAGCTGTGTAAGAAATCATTACTAGTCAAGCTTTTCATTGAAGATCTAATTATTTTAGTTATCAATGGGCAGTCTATATAACAATTATTAAAAAAAGTTTTTTGTAGTTATTTTATGAACGGGGCTGTGATTAATTTCTTGTTCATCATTATCCGTGTAAAAGAAATGAAAGGAAATCATTGTATGTTTGAATGTTAATCACATGATCATTCATTCACTGCAAGTAAGTGATTGTAATTGGGACAGGAAGCCAGGTCTCACGTCCAGTGATGATGATGTCATCATGTGATAGAGATGGTGGACTGCATCCATTTAGACACAGCGGGGTGAAACTGCTTTTCCATTTCAATTTACCAGAACATGAAAAATCTGAATGTGCATAATAAATTAACATGAGTAATACACAAATATAATAAATATCCTCTTTTTCATCTCACAATCTATATTCAACCTTACTTTCAAAATTAAAATTGAATGGATCTCTATATGATTAGTCAATCTTAGTATAATGCTGTTGAATAATTTAAAAAATATTTTGAGATCTTGTTCTGTACAGTATATCTTTCATGTTTTGCGTCTGGCTTATGAAACGTACTGTCAAGATGTTAATTTTTCATCAGGACAAAGGACTAAACTGAGGTGTATGATATGGTATTTAGGAAGGTTCTATGCAACCTGTGTACTATCCCACAGTTTTAAGTAAAGAGGATATTGACTTTTTGCTGAGTACTCAAAATACATAAAATATCTACAGAACATTCTTGTGACCAACACTTACTTTCAAATGCAAAAGTATTGGGACAGTGACACAATTCCTGGTGTTTTGGCCCTGTACTCTGACATATTGGATTTGAAATAAAACAATGAATGGCTTTAAAGTGCAGACTGGAAGCTTTAATTGAACAGTATTTACATCCACAGTGGGTGATCTGTGTAGCAATCACAGTGCTTTTATACATAGTACCCCCATTTTAGTGGAGCGTAAGTAATGAAACACTTGGCTGCTCAGTGGTTTCTTGGCCAGCTGTGTGTCCTTGTATCATTCGTTCATGCACAAGAAAGCAAAAAAAAAAAAAAAAAAAAGTTTAGAGTTGATTCTCGGTGTGGTGTGCATCTAGAATCTGTAGTTTCTGTGTTTCAACATGAGGACCAAATAAGAGCAATGCCAGTAAAGAAGGCCATCATGAGGCTGAAATATCAGAACAAATTGATCAATATCACCAAAGTTGACTATTTGCTGAAAAGGCCACTCTGTCGAGAAAGAATCGAACCCCATTATGGCCGAAGGTCATCCACATGAGGGACATTTTAATGTTTTAATTTTGTTCCTCCCCCTTTTTCCTGCCCAGTTTTGGAACGCTTAGTCTCGCTCATGCAGCACTGCTCACCGCTAACTCCGACGAGCGTGTGATTTTGGCTGCCACTCCTTATCACACCACAGCTCGCCAGCCACGCCCGCACAGACACGAGGCGCTGGATGGCAACTCCACAGGAGAACTTGCAGAACCAGCGGGTTTGCTGGTGCCCGTCGATACGCTGCCGTCCCTGAGCATTGCTAGAGTCACGTGGGCGTGGCCACGGGAGGCTGGCAGCCACAGCCGGCGCAGGCGCGGTCCGGACTCTAAACCTGACTGTGGGGTCCAGCCGTGCACTGGAACAGTACCTTAACACCAAGCCACCCAGTGGTCCTAGTTTTGGTCTTTGAAAGTGTGTGGTGTCGCATACTGCCAGTATATGGTGTCATAAAAGGTTGTTTACCTTTGCAGTACACACTAAAGATTCCATGCCCTGGCTTGGGTGGCTAAAAATATGTTTGACAGACAGGCTGTTGTGAGGAGCAATTTCAGTTTTTGAAATACTTATTTGTGTACACTAGAACTTATAGCTGCGAAACACAAAGCCGCCGGACACTGGGAAACTGGGCAAAGCCGTATCAGACGTGCTAAGCTTACCTCTCGGTGCTCCGAGATTCCATTTCACAGCAAATCACTATGTTTTCTGTAATCACCAAACACTTCTAAATGATTATTTTTGAACAAAATGCCGCACCAATACTATAATTACCACACTCGTAATTAGCCAGTTGAAGGAGAAGAGGTTCTCGATATCATTTTATGTTAATTTGCTGTATTTGTTGTACATCGGAAATGTTTGCGACAATAATGAACAAAAAAAAAACAAGCTCGGGACTCAAAAAACGAAAACTAGTCATTCACGTGGGCCGCTGATAGGCTATCGAAGGGAAGCGGAGCTTCGGGGGGGGCCCTAAAGCCTCTGGGGCGGGGTCGGGGCGCGGTAGAGGCGCTGTAAACGGGCGGGCGGCGCGACAGATCGCGCGCGGCCGGCGGAACGCTGATGGATTCTCGGCGGTCAGGGCCGCTAATCGATCCGGCGTTAGAGAAAAAAAAAGAAGAGAAAACGAAAAGGTGCTGACAGGCACTGGCCCGGACAGCCGGGAGCCGTGTTCCTCTGCACGGCCCCTCTGTCCTTAATTACAGAGCCGGGCAGAGACGTCTTCGGCCGGTTTCTCCGTAATGGCCGCAATATGTCACCATTACAGTGGCGCGGAGGTACAGCGCGGCGCTCGATGAAGACGTCTCTCTCTCTGTCCTCCGTTTACAGGGCCCTTCATGGGCCAGGACGAGGGCCTGCGCTGAGGTCATTTCACTAAGTATTTTGCCTTTTTTTGTTTTGTATGTCTCATAGCAGGAGAAATCAATCACCGCGCTCATCCGTTTTAATTTGCTTGGTGCGTTGAAACCAGTGAAATATCGTCAATTGAAAAGAAATTGGTTCGCACTCAAAAAGTGGCTACAAAGCTGCAAAAAAATGTCATTATTCCTTTTTTTTGTTTGTTTTCTTCAATGCAGAATCATGCACGAACGATTTTGCATTGAAGAAAACAAATAAAAAAATAAATAATTGCATTTTTAAAAATTTCTTTTCAATTGTTTTGTATGTCTGCAAAAGTTTCCCGAGATTCTCTGTACTTGTTTAAGCACAATATCATATGAAAGAAACGTATTGTGAAGAAGTTCTTAACATGCTTAAAATATAAAAAAATGAACAGAAACTTAATAACATAAACATGAATAAATTAAAATGATGGAAGTATGGAAATGCAGGATAAAACCATCGGTATGGCCACAATGGGGAAGACATTACAGCCGAATACTCAGCCATCTGACAGGTGGTGAGGTGCACTCTGATCATAATTACACCTGAGTCACCTGTGTAATTATGGTCAGATAATTCATATTAGATCCAGATCCTCATCGGTATTAGGCCACTGCAATACATGCTTATGGAAAAAATATGAGTAACTCCTCTACTGTTCACGTAAACATACATCAATCAGTTGTAAGTGTAATAAACTTCACTTAGTTATTTGCAAGCAAAGTGTATTCAAAATATTTTTTGCACAATTTGGGTGTGTCTTGACTAATTACATGCCGTACATGAAGGCATTTATATATTTAAATGTTTAAATATATGGTTTTGAGAACCCTCCGCTAACCGTATTGTAGTTGTTATAAACAACAGGCCTTTATTATGTTCACGATTATTACTTATTATTTTGTATTGTAATTATTTTATTACGTTATTTTTTTAAACCAGTGGTATAAATATGTATTTGCAAGTGATGTAGCACTTATATATACATCCACTTTTCCCTGCCACTTTTCATGTAGTTCCTGTACACTCATCATGGCAGTATGGCGGATAACCTGTCACCTGTTCATGGCTTGCTTCTACGAGGAGATGCCATAATACAGGTAGAGAGTGATACCATTTTGTACAGGTTCTAAAAACAAGGACTGCTCAGATATCCATAGGGGAAGCATCTTATACAAGACAGCATTTCCATCTCTCCAGAGCCAATCTACCCCCCCCCACCCCACCCCCCGGAAAAATGATAGTCAAGCATACCTGCAATTCACCGTCTTTCAAGACAAGACACTCACGCAAAAGGAACTTATGCGAATGTGTATAACTGCAGAACACACATTAGCATTATGGTGTTGTGAATTGTGAACCATAATGTTCAAGATATATTAGTGCAACATTATGCAGACATTATGCAAATAAAAAATGGCTATTTAATTCAATGTCTTTTTGTTGCTCGGAAAGTTCAGAAAAATCAATGAAATGAGACTCTAAAATAGATGGTTAGTGTTAATTGTCTCTAAAATCACCAGTTGAACAACACACAGTAATTCACTCTATTCTAATTGGTCTCAACAAAGTGCAAAACATAGGTCTTCAAATCCTTACATTCAAAATAAGAGAATGCATACCACTTTAGACTAAAATAAAAACTTTTGACTTTTTGCCGCTAGTGATTAAAATGAGCAAGCAGGTTGAGCTCTTCTACATGTACCAGGCCCCTATGCTCGCATTACATAACGTTACAAACGCCTTGACCACTGTTTCAAACGGTGTTTAATGGTGATGAATCTAAACTGATACTCACTCAATTTTTAAGCAACTAATTTTCTTAGCGGGAGAAAAAAAAGAATGAGAATAATGCAGGTGGTCTCTATAAATAAGTCAACTATATTATATACTAAAATATGATGGATTTATACTAGGATATGGCGGATTTAGACTATAATATGATGTATTTACAGCAGAATATGTTGGATTTATACTAGGTTACGATGGATTTATTGTAGAATATGATGGATTTATACAAGGATATGATGGATTTATAGTAGAATATGATGGATTTATACAAGGATATGATGGATTTATAGTAGAATATGATGGATTTATAGTAGAATATTATGGATTTATACTAGAATAGGATGGATGGAATTAAATAATTTCAGCCCTGAATTCATTTTCTTAATCATATTTTTTAAAAACTCATTAGATAAGTTTGGTTTGTATAAAAATGTCCTTCTATTCTATTGTAAAGCAACAAGATTTGCAGCTAGTTAGCGTGTCGAAGGTATTAAAAATACAGTGGGTTCCACCCATACATGCAGAGTGAATGTTACACCTTTAATCCTTAAAGAGTTACAGTAGAGATGTGATGGAGTTGCCACCGATGCAGTTTCCGTGATGTGAAAACGCCGTATTTAAGAACGAACAGCACAACAGCGCGGCTTTTCACAAGCGGTCGCCGGGGTCACGGTGTGCATCTGTGAGAGGTCGGCCGCTGATTGGGGAACGGCAGGCTCTCTCCTGCTCTGTAAGTGGCAGACCCTGGAGCACCCGGGCTGCCTTCTGACCTCAATCACGCGGCGGCCATGTTTCAAAGGGATCGGCAGAGACGGCGGCCGCGGAGGGAAACAAACGAGCGAAGCAGACATCGAGGCATTCAGAAGTCCGGCGGTCGGTTAATGGACTGAAGCTGGAGGAAGGGAAGGGGACTCGCTCTTGGATGGAGGGTTACCGCCTCCGACACCAGCAGGCAGAGCGAGGGCCACGTGGTCCCGTTTGACATTCGGGTAAAAATTGCCGCTCGAACATTTCTGCATCACGGCACTGTTCTTTTTTTTTTTTTTTTACGCCCATCCGCAATAAATGTTGAGCCTTTGAAATCGTACAGCCTCACTGGTTTTGCTGTTTTTGTTAGTGTGAGCAGGTTCCCTTTTTGGACAACCCGAGAGTGATGTTGAGTACAAAGTGCACCCGCATTAAATCATAACCAAAAATGGCTGCAGGAATTAAGTGTAATTTCTGCCATGTGCTGGAATTTCCGTACATTTACAAGCTTCCAGTAAAACTCACTTCCTCTGATTCAGATAGAAAAAAGTCATCTGTGTGAGGGTGGGGACAAAAAAAGAAAAAAACTAAAACTAATCTGCCTGATGGAATTGGGAAGTGTAATTTTGTAATATAAAATGTAGTATATTCCATCCACAGCTCGAGTTAAAAGCTCTTGCCATCTGGACGGGCTTTCAGGGAAAGCAGGCGGAAATGTCAGGGCAGCTGCTGTCAGCAGAAACAGTCCAGCAGTCCTCATTCTGCACTCCCCGTTTCTCCATCCCCTGAACCACAGGGTTTATGCACATCACCTCTCTCTTATTTTTGACACTGTACAGCAGGTTATATGATCAAACTTAGTTAGGTTTAGGCTGGAGGAAGCCGTACTCAGTCTGTTCACATTGCCTTCAAAAACAAGTCAGACATACTTTGACAATGATTTTTATAGGGAATAATAATCTACACAATGCTATTTTTATGTACGGATATTGATAGTGGAATCTTGGAGTGCAATGCAAGGGATATGGGAAATAAGACCTGCAATAGTTTTCAAAACATTTTCAGTTCCAGAAGCTGTTAGCTGTTGTCTGTCAGTTTGTCAGCTTAATGGGGAGGAGTCTAGCGCTGGCCTGTGTTAGGGCCAAGTGACTATGCCTAACCGTCTCCTCATCATCTCAACCAATCGCCATGTGTCTTCTGCGCGCCACTCCGCTTGGGATTGGTCGAGGCCAGCCCTGCGTTGCGCCTGGTTAGCGCAAGCAATAGCACCCGCAGCCGCACGGACCTGCTGTTTGATCTTTGCAAGACGCTAACGCTACACGCCGATTGAAAGCGCACTGGGAGACAATGCCCACGCCCGAGCAGCTCCCTCATTGGCGCGCGCCCCGCCTGACCCAGGCTGATGTCAGACTGAGGTGACCCTTTGCGCTAAAGCGTCTTTGTAGCTGATATTTCCCCGTCTGTCGCACAGGTCGAGCCTTTGTCCATCGCTCGCCTCGGCTCGCTGAATGCTGATGCCCGCCGCCTCCGTTTGAAGTGCTTTCAATAGCTCAGCTAAGCGCCCTACCGAACGTACTGCATCAGGGGGCTTCTGCCTTCGACTCCTTCCAGGGGACTGCAGCGAGGCAGCCTGGCGTGGGTGTGGGGGGGTCAGGCTGGAGGGCAGCCTGGGCTGGATGCATGACGGGCTGCTCCCCCCCCCCAGCCCCCCCCCGTCCCCCAGCCCCCCCGCCCCCCAGCCCCCCCACCCCCCCCGCCCCCCAGCCCCCCCACCCCCCCGCCCCCCACCTCCCCGCTCGGACCCAGACACGCGGCGGCCCTGCCTCCCATTCAGAGTCCGCCGGCGCAGCAATCGGGCGCCGAGCTCCTTCTGATTCCACACCATTCAGCGGCGCCAATTTTCAGCGACACAGAAATACCGCGGGCTGATGAGGTTTTCGATCGAGAGCGTGTAAACAAGCGCGGCAATCAACCCAAAGCACCGCTTTCGGACAACGGCAGGAAGGGGAGAATGCTTTGTGGGGAAAACTAATCGCACGCGCAAGTATAAAGCTAATTGGATACAGCAAGTATCAGACAGTATTGGCTGGAGATTATTCGTGTGGATTTGTGCCCTGGATACTCCAGGCAGCGCTAGTCAATAATAATGTTCATGCTTTGTTTGCGTGATTTGTTCCTGTCAATTAAGGCATTAGTTCAGGTTTGTAAAGGAACTATTTTATTAAAGAACAGAGAACATGTGTATGCATTGTTGATGGCCTAGTAAACAGGATTAAAAATTGTTCATGCTTTGTTAAATTGATTTAATTATTTATTCACGTGAGTGAAGACATTATGCCATGTCTGTTAACATAGACTTATGTGTGACCATACAGAAACAGATTTCAATGCATCTCTTAAGACCAAGCAAGAACGTTCTACTTTAACTTTTTGACATAATACAAATACATTTTGTATTTTCATTTTGCAGTGAAAATATTTTGAAAATATATTGTATTTTATTCATATTGAATGTCCTTTGTAGTGTAGGTTTCAGCTTAGTAGAATATATGGTTCTTGGGATTAAGACCAGAGAAATATGTCCCCTACGAGGGACCAAAATGAACAGCTGGGCCTTAGCAGGATATGACTCACATTTGTCACCCATTCAGACTGCAGTTGTAGCACTGGAGCGTCACACATATTCCACAGCCAGACCTTTGGTGATTTGAGTGTTTCACGTGATTTCAGCACAGTGGATAAATTTAGGAACACCATAGTGGGTTTAACTCTTCATTTTACATTGGGTGCTTCCTTTGGGCTGTGTAATACGGTCAAGTGCGCTGAACAGTCCAGACGATTAACACTAACGGTGCTGAGTATTGCAATTTACGAGTGCTCACATTTTCAGAGTTTAGATCTCACGTTAATAATGTAGAGACAGGAAATATGGCTCCTTCTTGATGTTTGTAACCTTTGCAAAGTAGGCATGAAGCTGCTGGAGCATTAAGCAAAGTTGTCGCAGCTTCGCCAGAAGACACGTTTGACCTTTATTTCTCCTTGAAATTGGCCGTGTCTTTCATTTTTCACGTGGTTTATCAGGCCCTTCAAAAGAGGCATTAGCAGCAGGCTTCTTACTTTCAGCTTTCGGAAGTAACAGGGGACGGCTACAGTGGGATTAGCATCTCTTTTGAAGACAAATCAAGCAATATGCTAAGCTCCAGTAGTTTAATGATGCGTTTATATAAAAATTTCTTTGACCATTCCCTTGAGTTGTTTTTTTTTTTTTTGCAGTTTTAATCAAATAATTTTAGCTTCCTGCGTTCACATGTGTCTGCTCTATAAGACAATACACACGTGCATTTCAGTGAAATCATTCTTCTCCATGATGGCTTTATTTGTAGAGACTGAACTGAGTTCAGACAGGCACAGTGTTCGGGCATTAGTAACATTTTCTATACCTGGTTTCTTGGACCTTGTTGTCTTCTTGGAATATAATTTTCATATACTGTATAGTATTAAAGCATTAGGACAGTTTTACAGTTTCACAGGTTTTTCGTTTGGTAAGCTCCAAAGGCTGTGCTGTATAGGAACTTTTCCTTCAAGTTCTCGTCTTCTGGTGAAAGAAATGCGGTGGACTTTAAAGCAGTCCGTGGGCAAGGTCTAGTGCCTATCAAATCAGCACACAGGGGATGAAGGAATCAGGGCTGCTATTGTACCTGCACATATGTGTGGACCTAAGCAAAAAGAAACAGGCAATAGCTCTGTAATGGGTTTGGGTGGATATGACTGCACTGGCCAATCACATTGTAGCTTTCGAATGGTGAAATTTGTCTTAGATGTGCTTCTGCGCTCATTTGAAAGACTTTTCTTTTTAACCCGGCAACCCCCGAGCTATCGTCATGACTGGACTGGCACCATTCTACACACTTCCACCATTTGCTCCAAACAGTACCTTCCTCCATATTTCACCACATTTCATATTTCACCAAAACTGGGCCCTCTGTGTTTGCGTGGATATCTGGATAATTGCATACAAACCAGCAGTTATCTTTCTCATGGTTGTTATTTCCTCCTTTCTTTCAAATGAACAATATTTTTAAACTTCAGTGATTTTTTTTTTCCTTTCCATGAGATTATCTGTGCAATGAAAAATACCTGCTGCATGGCATAAAGGTGAACAGAGATCACAAGAAAGATGTGAATGAATCAATTATTCATACAGTCTTCTGATCACGCTCTGTGACAGGAGATCTGGGGAGAAAGTTTTTCTTTTGAAAGTTGTGCTGCAGAGGACTGAGATGGACTGAGGGTACAGATTCACTCTGAGGGGTATGAGCACACTGTGGATTCACTCTGAGGGGTATGAGCACACTGTGGATGGGGTACAGATTCACTCTGAGGGGTACGAGCACACTGTGGATGGGGTAGATCCACTCTGAGGGGTATGAGCACACTGTGGATTCACTCTGAGGGGTATGAGCACACTGTGGATGGGGTACAGATCCACTCTGAGGGGTATGAGCACACTGTGGATTCACTCTGAGGGGTATGAGCACGCTGTGGATTCACTCTGAGGGGTATGAGCACACTGTGGATTCACTCTGAGGGGTATGAGCACACTGTGGATTCACTCTGAGGGGTATGAGCACGCTGTGGATTCACTCTGAGGGGTATGAGCACACTGTGGATTCACTCTGAGGGGTATGAGCACACTGTGGATTCACTCTGAGGGGTATGAGCACACTGTGGATTCACTCTGAGGGGTATGAGCACACTGTGGATTCACTCTGAGGGGTATGAGCACACTGTGGATTCACTCTGAGGGGTATGAGCACGCTGTGGATTCACTCTGAGGGGTATGAGCACACTGTGGATTCACTCTGAGGGGTATGAGCACACTGTGGATTCACTCTGAGGGGTATGAGCACACTGTAGATTCACTCTGAGGGGTATGAGCACACTGTGGATTCACTCTGAGGGGTATGAGCACACTGTGGATTCACTCTGAGGGGTATGAGCACACTGTGGATTCACTCTGAGGGGTATGAGCACACTGTGGATTCACTCTGAGGGGTATGAGCACACTGATGGGGTAGATTCACTCTGAGGGGTATGAGCACACTGTGGGGATTCACTCTGAGGGGTATGAGCGGGTGGATTCACTCTGAGGGGTATGAGCACACTGTGGATTCACTCTGAGGGGTATAGCACACTGTGGATTCACTCTGAGGGGTATGAGCACACTGTGGATTCACTCTGAGGGGTATGAGCACACTGTGGATTCACTCTGAGGGGTATGAGCACACTGTGGATGGGATACAGAATCACTCTGAGGGGTATGAGCACACTGTGGATGGGATACAGATTCACTCTGAGGGGTATGAGCACACTGTGGATGGGGTACAGATTCACTCTGAGGGGTATGAGCACACTGTGGATGGGATACAGATTCACTCTGAGGGGTATGACCACACTGTGGATGAGGTAGATTCACTCTGAGGGGTATGAGCACACTGTGGATGAGGTAGATTCACTCTGAGGGGAATGAGCACACTCTAGCTGGGGTACAGTCTCACCTGGTTAAATAAAAGGTAAATTAAATTAAATAACAATATGATATGTTAGAGAATTCTGTTTGCATCTGTTAGTTAATGACTGCATGGCATTCATTTTGAAAATATTAGTTGTACTGTCAATCTAATAGAGAGCCCTACATTTTTTATTTATTTATTTTAGCGCAAGCACTGAGCCAGTAAAATGCAACAAGAACCCCAGCCATTTCAGCGCTGGACCGTAGAGGTCAGATAAGAATTTAATTTGAGCTTTTGATAGTGGCTGGAGGAAGGGACTCCTGCCCTCTCGGATGGTGTGCTGAGGTTTCTTCAGTACATAGGCAGGTAAGAACCCAGATAACCCTCCTGTAGAGAGGGATATATCAATGCCCTGATACCATGTACTGATTTCATATCACATTAAGCACGATGTACAGTGTATTCCCACTTAAATGGTTTACCGTGTGTTCTGATCTACAACCTTACAAACCTCAGGGCATTAGGATAACTGTTAATTATCTGAAGTGAAGCTCTTAAATGTTCTATACCTTGACGCTGAACAAATGGTTAGAAATTGTGCGCATACATTTATTTTTCTACAATATTTTTATGCGATCATGGTATCAGTCTGCTTCATACGAGAGGACATTTTTATGTTGCGAGCTGTAAATATTAAAGGAGGTAATGCTGAAAATATGAACGGAGGTAATGCATATGGTGGCCTACTTCCTCTTGACTGTTTAAAGGCATACTATGCAGGATTTTTAGTCTTGCTGTGGTCCAGTGTTTACAAATAAAGAAGTCTTCTCCTCTGTCTTCAACCCGGCCCACTCACCCCTGAGTACTCGACTTTGGCCATCACGCTACCTAACAAAGCTGCCTGGATAGCTAGAGGTGCATAAAGACAGAGATTCGCCAGTGCCGCACACATATGCCTTAGCATGGTTATTTTATAATACTTTCAAGGTAAAAATCCTGCATAGTATGGCTTTAAACTGCTGACTGACAGCACTGCTTCTAAGATCTTGTTACTGAGAATAGCTACACATAGCCTGATCCTGATGCATTCAATAGGAGATTTTTCAATGACAGCCTTGGAAAAAAAGATTGTCTGTAAAATAGATAGCCTCGTGAAATGTGGCAGTTTCGGAAGATAAATCCATGATTTGAAAGTTACTTTGAATGAATCCGTAATTCTATAAAACTGTAAATGCTGATATGGGGCATGTTTTCCTGGGAGCCATTTTCCTGGAACTTATTATTCTGCAGTTGTGTCCGCGAATGACAATTATATACAGAAAATGACAAACAAGAATAAACGGAGTACAACTGAACACAAAATAATCCATAAACGGGAAACCCAAGATAAGCCCTACCTCACCGCTTACATTCAACTTAACTGGAAGCTAAACCTGTGAAGTCTCGGCTGTCGTTGGAAAAGAAGAAGACAGGTTTTAGGACTAAACCATGCCAGAATGTGTGTCTCAGAACACTGTACAGGGCCTTATACGCTGGCTCTAAGAGAGGGAACAAAGAACAGCGAAGGAAGATGGATCATCCAGAACAGCGGCTATGCCAAGACATGTGGAAATAGAGGGCTTTGGGTTTCAACCTGGTTTTCGAAAAGTAATCAGGATTGGAGATGTGTGTAGCGCTGTATGAAAAGGCTGTCTTTCTTTGGGGTGGAACGGAGAGTTTTATCCATGTGCAAAGGCTGGGAGAGAGAGGGCAGAAGGATGTGGAGGTCTATGGCGCACGCCCCTGCTCACCCGTCTCCGGTCTGCTGTTAGCGGCTCGGCGTCGATTCAAATACTTTTCTGTGCTCTATTGATCTTGCCTGGTGTAGTTGAGCCTGCCAATATGACCGGAAGACAGGGTTCGCACTTTTTGAGAGTATTTAATTGGTTCCAATACACCAGACAAGATGAGTAAAGCGTAGAAAACCTATTTGAATCCATAACAAATACGTATTTGACCCAGGTCTGGAAGGAATCAGTGCGTACTGGCGTTTACCTATCATCAGCTGGATTATAAGTGAAATGAAAATCTGTGTTTCCGTGGAGTTTGCACATCCAGGCATATCGACATATCACACATATCGGTGGAATAAAAATCCCTAAAGCCCTATACGTTTAAAATCTTCATTTATACACTCTTAGAGGAAGGGGTTCTGAAAGGGTTATTTGGCTCGTCTTCTTAGGAGAACCCTTTCTAGCTATTTATGGAACCCTCTATGGTGGGTGTGAAAGCTAACAGATTGAACCATTTTGCCCGACAAAGAACTCTTGAACTAGACAGGGTTCCTATGGAGACGCAGAGCCTTCTGGGACTCTTTCTTCTGAGAGTATGCTGTCGTAGTACATATGTGACAGGGGAAGAGTTTTGAAAAACAATTATAGTGACTGTCAGAGATATGTATCTCATGTTGTTATGTATGACACTGTAATGTGGTAAAAGGTGCTCTTTCACTGCAGCATTAGGCTAACGTCGTTAGCGTGAAACCAAAACTCGCTGCATGCACATTTGCACTAGTGTTGGCCAGTGAATATCACAGTCTGGGTGCCTGAAATCTCACTGTCCCAACACTAATACAGACCAAACAGCTTCATGCAAATCATTTCGTCATTGTGTTTTCAGGGGAGCATCAGCATGATAACATGACTTGCGTACAATAGTTTATCTGTCAAGAAATTATGCGTTAATGAGGCAGAATTTATTTGTCTAATGTTCAGCAGTGTAGTGTGTGCGTTTACAGTATGTGTGTGCATGTATGTGTGTGACTAGCTAGATATTTAAAAGATTAATTTTAAAAGGCAGTTTATACATATTATGTACATTTGAGAGTAACTTGCAATTTGTGTACACAAAGTACAGTAGGACAGCTTTTTCCCAACCTTTTTCCTTCTGCGGCACACTTTCGAAATTTACAGAATCTCATGGCACACCACTCTCAAAAGCATAAAAAATAAACACCCTGCAGCCCCATTAAAACATTAAAAAAAATTTTTTAAGGATTTTTCACATGGCACACCAGTTGGGAAATGCTGCAGTAGGAGACATAACAGAGCAGGATAACACTTCCTGATCATGTGGGGTCGACTGCAGTGGCCCTTCAGCTTTTAGCGTGCAGCTGCATAAAAGTGGGTTTCCAGAGTACTGTACTAACCATAGACTGTAGAAAAATGTGGACCAGGTCACTGTGATGTCACCATGGGCTTGGAATTTTGAAACCGCAGAAGTGCAGCTTTCTGGCACTGCCATGTTGTACAAATTGGAGCCAGGGACTGCACAGTAGGGAAAAGGGGGACCCTTATATGGGCGTGAGGTCCGGTCATCCACTAAGCGCCTGAGATACAGTGACTCTGGTCTTACGCAAACTGTCCCGGATTCATCCACAACTGAACTGAACAAATCAGCACGTGGGGAGACAATAGACAAAGAAAAAACACCTATCGCAACTACATTTTCTCATGGGAAAAAAATGATTGAGTTGAGTGTATTTTGACCGCATTGCATTGTAACCATTAACTTACGTTGAAATGGGTGGCTGAAATGCATGCACTGGAGCCAACCGCACTGGCGCTAGTGAGCAACATCTCCCAACAAGCCCAGGGAGTGAGCTTCAAAAATGAAGCCCGATTGTGGCTGCTTGGCACTAACGTGGAATTTGCTGGAAATATTAACTTTAGGGAGGTCTTGATCGCAGTGAGCAGTTGGAGTTCTGTATCATCCTGCTCTTCCTGAAGTTCCCTGTCTGTGTTTACCCCGCTGTTGTGTGCATGCTCCTGAGTGGAGTTCGGAGATATTTAAAGCTCTGGTTCTGTGAGGCACAGCAAAAGCAGGGAATGGAAAAGTTTTTATAGACTGTATGGTGTGGGATAATTTTTTAAAATTCCTGAAACTTCTTTCAACTGAAACAATGAATAAATGTAATCACTATAACCCTGTAAAGCCTGACATATCAAATAATAGCCAGAAAATTCTAATTTTTTGAAATTGAAGAGTTTATTGGATCCTTTGACAAAATCAAAAATCAAAAATTCAAAAACTAATTTGCATATATAATATTTTTTATGTATCATACTTGAATCACCAGGCATTTAGGCAATTTATTGATTTTCAGTTTTTTTTTTTTTTTTAACAAAAACATACATTTTTCATTGCATTTGGATGCTTTGGAACATTTAAATTGGTTTTGTTCTTTTTTTTCTAACATGAACCATTTACAACCTTTTTATTTCACATTGTGGTAGGCAACAAAACAGTTCCTGTCCTTGTTCAGGCAAAGATGGTCTTTACATTTCCCACAGTAGACATGCGAGAAGTGATTGCCTGTGCAGTGCTTGCATCTCTGTCGGGTTTCCCATGTTGGGAAATGATCAATGCCATCCTTTCTCACATCAGCAGGTACACTAGCAGTTGGCCTTTTGCGGGGGGGATAGATGGAGAGGATAGTGGTCTGCCACACTTGATTTTGGCCTTTCCTGCGCTTGTGAGAGAAGTGCCAACAGAAGCCTGAAACCTTCACAGGGCCATGGGTTTCTTCTGGGGCTCCAGTTTCTTCTGGTCTCTTCTGTAGAGGTTCCATGCATTGATGACTGCCACTGTGACAGTGTGCCACCAAATGTACAAATACCATCTTCGGGATTTGAAGCTGAACTTGTAAAGTGCAGCCAGCATATCAAGGAGGTCAACACCTTCCATGAATTTGTTGTATGATTCAACAATAGCTGGTCTGGGAACCATTATGCGTGTTTTGGATTTTCGATCCCAACGTTTCACATTTCCCACTGGTTCGATGCCAACAAAAGAAGAAAGTAGGTTCACAGCTTTGTTGTCACACCATCTTACAATGATGTTGTTTTCCTGGTTTATTCTAAAATCGAGTGACCCTCTTCCCCTTTTCTTCAAATCTTTTTCATCCATCATGTTGCATTCTTTTAGGCCTGCCCTGTTCATTCGTACTGTGCCTATGTAGCAACATAACTGATTATCATGCTTGTGCCGGTTGGATATAAAAAATACATCTAAATATCTCAATTTCCACTCCAAATATATCTTCATTTCAATCTTTAATTAGTTAAATTAAATAATCAAAATAGTGTATTTTACATTGTGGTAGGCATAATGCATACTGCATCATGAAATGCACTACAATGACAATTGAGGAATTTACAGATAAATTACCTTATATACCAGCTGTATTATATTTAATACACACATTTTCAACACGATTTTACTATAAAATAATGTACAAAATATTAAGTAATTATAAGTTTCTTCAGTACAGTGAATATTCATATTGAAATATTAGTAACAAAATAAATGTTATTCTTACCGTAACCTTTTCAAAATTAGAAAAGATTCCCCAGAAAAACACATGACGCTCGCTACATGGACATTACAACTGAAAGACCCCCTACTACCTGCAGTGCACAAATAATCCACCAGAGGGCAGAATACATGTATTAGGTTGTCTACAACAGGTTTTTCAGGAAAGTATTGATTATGTTGGTGACCTAGAAGTCTCAGAAACTCATGTATCATATGTGATACAAATGGCGATATAGGGATAATTGCTGATTACTTCATTTGAAAGTACCAGACAGTTGCAGATGCGAAAGACGTGGATGAAGTAGGCTATAAAGTATAGGCTAACGTTACTCCTTTCAGCTATCTGCCCCAAACGTTAGCCAGCCAGTGTTAACCGAATAGCTTTGCCTGATTTCTCTTAGCTATGTAGGCAGATACTTAGGTAAGGTAACCACCATGTTCGCTCAAGCTCCTGTAGTAGGCTCATCATATCAAGACAGCCAAGAAACAAGCAGTTGTCTGTTGTGCTTATTTATCGCGTTGTCAACCCTGCTTTTAACTTTAGGCTAATTTATGACACAAACTGGCCTATCTCAAGGCTGACAGTGCACTTATTGATTAAACTGAACTGTATGGCAGGGCCATATTATTATCAACAGATTCATTAAAATAGTCCCTTTCTAATGAGACCCAACAGTTCAGCCATTGAATACCTATAAAAAGCATGGAAGTTTACTGCTGCTTATAATCATGGAGGTGAAAATTGTACACAGTGAATTGTTTGAAAGCAGCCATCTGTACTTTCCATTTTCAGGCAAAATATTTTCCATGTAACAAAACCATTGGTTTCCGCTTGGAACTGGAACCGCTCTGAAAAATATTGATTTCAGCTTGTAGGCCTCAACAACCATTATCTTTATCGACATTCATATTTTCAATCAATGATTTCAATTAAATGTCAGATTGCATTCAACTTAAGACCAAAATGATGTTTGTTCTGTAGCCATGCAGTGTCTCTAGCCCTGTAGACTGACTACAGAAAATGACCAAAAATATCTGGACATACCCTTGGTCTGGGACTGTTTTTCATGGTTTGAATTGTCACAATGTAAACGATTTGGTGCTGCCCCAACAGTTTGGGGAAGGCCCTTTCCTGTTTCAGTCTGAGAATGTCCCCGGGCACACAGCGTCCATATAGAAAGGTTTTGTCTAGAATGGTGTGGAAGAACTTGACTGGCCTGCACAGAGCCCTGACCTCAACCCCATCCAACACATTTGGGTTCAATTGGAAAACCAACTGCGAGCCAGGCCTAATCGCCCAATCCTCACTAATGCCAGTCCTCACTAATTCTCTTCTGGCTGAATGGAAGAAAATCTCTGCACAATGCTCCAACATCTAATATAAACCCTTCCCAGAAGAGTGGAGGTTGTTATAGCAGCAAAGTGTGGACCAACTCCATATTAATGCCCATAATTTTGGATGAGATATTGGATGTCAGGTGTCCACATACTTTTAGCCACGCAGTGTAGCTTTGTGTTCTGGTTTGTCTCTTCCCAGACACACTAGAGGAGGCGAGACCTATAGGTCACCTGCCTAGATTAGGGTATAAGCGCGACTTTAAATTGCCCCAATCATGTTTGCTTTAAAGTTTGTGGAGGGGAGGGCAGGTAGTATTCTTCAAAACAATAATGTATTGTATCAAATTCACTGTTTCTCTTTCTAAGACAATAATCTTGACACTAGATATCTGACAGCATTTTGTGGGCATAATTCAAAACACATCTTACATTTAACATTTTGTCCAGAAAATGCAAAGCATCATATTTTACATTTCGTACACAAAATTTATTGTTCGGTTTGGCACCCCATAATCAAGCGTTGTCTTGTAAAACATGGTCAGCATGCTTCAATCCTGTCGATTAAAGCATGCTGCGATCAGGATTAGCCTGGGACTGTACAAATGAGTTTGAGACCACACTGCAATCGGGACTAAGACAATTTCATCTGGATCTTGATCTACATTTGGGAAATACTGGAAGTGTCAAGAAAATCCCGGGCCGGTCTCTAACTTAACGGCAGGCTGCAGTCCACCTGTGGTGATGTTCTGGCAGCACACGTGTAGTGGTTCTTACGCAATATGTTGCCATAGTAACTACAGCAATGGCACCCTGCTTTATGGTGAAGCCATAAGTGCTCCACAGGTTAAGCTGCTCAAAACTGACCACCTGACCTCCCACTCTATCGTTAATCGATGCAGCCCACATACCAACAAAACAGGCCAAAAGTACCAGGGTGGATGTACACATTTTAAGTCAATATACCCTGATATGTATCATAGATCTAACTTTTAAGTCAAAATATGAGCAGCAATGCAGTTGTACTGTATAATACAAACACATTTCTTGCTCATTTTGGTGATACTGGGGTTCCATAACATATATTTTCTATAAACTTCCTCTTAAGAGCTCATAAATGCCTGTCTACCCCAAACTCCCATCTCTGTGTAGAATTTTAAAAGGTAGGCTTAATACTTGATGCAATGACAGAGAGCCCTATAGAGTATTTACACTCAATCGAAGAGGTGCTTCGGCTTGTAAAATATCATGTTCACATTTTTTGTTAATGTTCACTCTCAAATCCTTCCATATTTGAAAGACATTGTAAGCATGACTGAGCTTTATAGCATTTGTGACAAAGACATATTTTTTTTTATTTGGCTTTGTACTCCACAATTTTTGATTTGTAATCAAACAATGCGTGTAAAGTGCATGTTGATTCTCAGCTTTTATTAAAGAGTATTTTTATACACTTTATACACTTTGGAACATCGTTAAAAGGAAAGAGCACTGTGAACTCAGTAATCACCTAGGGCCTAGTAGTCCAAGGAAGACCTCTACAGTTGAAGATGGAGGAATTCTCACCCTAATGAAGAAAAACCCCAAGGTTTTCACCGTGGAGACATTTTCTGTGAGTGAGAACTGTGATTGTTGAAATGACTTTGTCAATGATGTACTAATAAAGCCCATTAAAACTCATTCTAACTATAATCATACAACGGAAAATTGAAACTGCAAAGAAACTTTTTAAAATCCAGTAAACCCGGCAACGTTGTCATTAGTTAGTTAGCCTCCAAGTGGAAATTGATAAAGGAGTAACAAACAGATGATTTTTCATGCTGTGCTTGTTCAGTCCCAAACTACAAAATACTTTAACCTGGAGGGCATGTACCATCAATTAATGGCATAAATCTATCCTGCCTCACACACTGTATATTTACTTCCTACAATGGACTACTGTCTGGGTTCACTGGTTATAATGGGCGCACTTTCATCACGAAGGGTGCAAATGAGTCTCAGCATGAACAGACACTTTGTCTCCAATAATGTGCGCTTTGACAAGCGCTCTTAGCAACAATTCATCCTGGCGCTAATTCGCCTCCATGCCGATTGGTCCCAGAGTTATCATAAACACAACTGCCTGGGCCAGTATTCATAAATGGTCATTAAGGAAATGAAGGAAAGCAACACGATGCGCTAGGTTTGAATACGTCTTCATTAAATGGCGTAACGACAACAGCTGCTCTCGTCATAAATTAAAGAGCACGCAAACGGCCTCAAATGAGGGCCTCTTAATTTCACGAGAACATTTACATTCCAGAGAACGTTAA
Source organism: Anguilla japonica (assembly GCA_025169545.1). Taxonomy (NCBI): domain Eukaryota; kingdom Metazoa; phylum Chordata; class Actinopteri; order Anguilliformes; family Anguillidae; genus Anguilla; species Anguilla japonica. The sequence continues at coordinate 27,580,699 of CM045900.1, read as the reverse complement.
TTCGGCCTGCATGGGCCACAGTAAAACACCAGTTTTACATGCTTGAAACACCTCCATGCTTTTACGGAAGCCATTTCTCAAAGAAATTCTATTCCAACAGAATTCTTAATACAGAGTATGTTAGAAGCTCCCAATAAAAAAGGACAAGCAAACCAGTGCTCATTTCAAAATGAATCTTTTAGCTTTAAAAGTTGTTATCAGCCATAAAGGTTACATATTGGAAGTGATAAATACAGTTGGTATTTTAAAAAAATTGCTTTTTAGCAAGTACATATTTTTTAAGTCAGTGAAACCAAAGGTTTGGCCTTTATTCCAAGGTTTGTAGATATACTTGAGACAGTTCCTTATTGTATGGAGAACGCCGCACATCCTCCACACTCCACAAAACTGCAGCGCAAAGTGTCGTTTCAGACCTTTCTTTGGCACTTTGGAAAATCACAATGAAAGCGTTTTTATTGAGCCATGCTCCAGCGGTGTAGAGCTGATATTGTGTGTTCTCCCCCTCACACGCGTATCTGCAGCACAGCATTTTTCTGGAATAATATTCCAAAGTGCCGCAATACATCGCTTTCTGGGACGGAACCCGGGAAATATTGAGGTAGTGTTTTAAGAAAGCATTACTATAAATGAAATTGCCGTGGTTGTATTGTTTTAAACTGCGCTCGGCTTCCCCGACTCACATAAACACGAGTCAGTCAGGGTTGGCATTAGAGAAGGAGTCCACACGGCCCAGACTGCCTCTGTCTGCGGGCTCATTTGGGCTCTTACAAAATGCTCATTTCCAACGGAAGTGACACTTCCAGAGAATTTGCTTCATGCATTTGTATAAGTGTATATTTACTAAGTTACTCCCTCCACAAAAAAGTGCAATTCCAGTTTAAGATTCTGGTAGAATTTTTAGGTGGAGTTCAGTTTTACAGTTTATATCCTTTAAATTGTAAATATTTGAAAATGCTATTAAGGACATTAAGCAAAAGGAAGTTCTAAAGTGTTCAAAGCCATATTTACTAAATACAAACAAGGATTTTGTATGCTCTGCAAAAATAAAAACATTTTTTAAAATGCAAGACAGATTCAGGAATTATAGTTTCAACATGCATTTCTTTGGGTGGTGTAGCTCCTGTAGTATGCAGTATTTTGGAAATGTAACAAAGGCTGTATTGATGTCAGCAAATATGATGTTATTCATCTGGCATATTGCCAAATATTTGGCATATGCAACAACTGTTTCTCCAATAATATACTGCTTACTGCTTTAGCCTTATCTTTAGTGCAGTAGATGTAATAGGAGAAGCAAAGTAAAGATATTACTGAGAAACAACAACAGATATTGAGCAGTACTATTTCCATTTTGCATTGCCTACTATAAGCAGGAATGTTGACTGCCTCTGATTCCCCTCTAATATGCTGCATTAATCCATGTTCATTGATGTTGGCTCCTGACATTTTCATGTGGGGAAACAATTGTTCCAAGTGCTTTTATCTCCAAAATTTACAGCGGGGGGGGGGGGGGGGGGGGGGGGGGGGAGTGACACGGCTGACTAGCGGGGAGAACAGAGAAGAATAAAATCAATAAACCTTTGTGTAATGAAACGCAGGGAAATTGTGTTTGGTTGGAGATCAGCGATAGCTTTGCGGTGATTCATTCGTCCCCCCGGAGTGGTGACTGTTTCCTGAGGAAGTGAAATCCCCCGGTTGTGCATCGCTTGTTTGCTGGCGCCCAATGGTGGTTTTTAGAGCGCGCTGACAGAGCCGCCGTACGCCAGCGCGATGCCCACAGCTGAGATCACCCCGCAGACTGGCATCAGCTGAGATCACCCCGCAGACTGGCGTCAGCTGAGATCACCCGCAGACTGGCGTGCCAGTGACAGGAGAGGGGCCCTCAGTCCTAGCTGGAGCCTGTCTGGAGACACCCGGTGGAATTCGGCAGGAAAGGGAGCCTGGTAATTGGGCAAGCTTTGCATCATGCGTAACTGAGCCACACCTGACCTGAAGGCGTTTCCGCTAAGAGCCAAAATGGCGCCATCCCTCAGTGATAATGAGAACTCACCCCGGAGACGTGCTTTGTCTCGGCGGCTGCGCACATAATTACACCTGTCAGTCTCCATTCCAAGCCCAGACAGCTTTGTTAACCCCTGTCTATAGAATAGCGACATTTGACTTGATGAGATGAACAGCTACTGTGGAAAAAAAGGACTGCTTTTCTTAACGACCATGATGTGCGTTTCCCAAACTGCACGCTCTTGTGCACACTTGCGCACACCGATAGTGCTGCATCAAACTTGTGTCATGTGCTGCTAACATTATCTAGAGAATATTCACCGTATTCACACGATGGTGGGTTCATGACCTGCGAGCACTATTAATGATTGTGTGCCCAGACTGGCACTATGGGCAGCACCCATCGTGTAGGGTCTCAAAAGACCAGTTGAAGTGGTGCCCCTGATTTCATGGGTTCTGCGGCTTTAAATGCCAACGGGAACAGAACAACGGTTCTGAAGGAAGGTCTCGTCAGGCTGCGCTGCCGACACAGCTATCTTTAGTCACCCGGCAAACACATTTCAGAAGAATATTGATGTTTAAAGATGTCTCATGCGATGACGTTCAGAGTTATTCAGAGCAGTGACTAAGACAGCGCTTACTTTAATCTCTACCCAGGTCTATAGTACACTGTATATATTGAATCCACCCAAAAGTAAAGTAAACGTAACGGATGTTTCGATTATCGTGACTTCTGAGACTTTTCTGGGACCGCGGTGTTCATACCTGTCGTTTGACCTTGTGATCTGTGTTGCGAAGACACTGACTGCTCATGACCTATGCACACACAGACACAAAGCCTGTGTCTTCAGTGGAGGAACATGGGACGCATGACAGCGGACACAAGTTCCCCGCCGGCATGAAGATAAAAAAGCTAGCGGTGGGCGTAATGCAAAGCGCGCTGGAGGAGTGATTTTGAGCCTGGAGGAATATCTACCTCAGCCTTTAAAGCAGTAAATATGTGGGATTTCTGGATCGATATTCAGCTCAATAACTGAGTGACTTAGTGAGCGCACCTTAGAACACAGAGCAGCATTTAGATTGATAAACGCTCAAAGTGGGTTTGAGAAACTCAGGTTGTCAGGAAATATTGATCATATATAGAAGCTTTGGGAGACGGAATGTGCAGCGCTGTATCATAAACATATTATGTATGCTCTGTGAAGGCCTTATGAGGTTATAGCTATTATAAAGCGAGTGGATATATTTTTACGATGCACGACAGATCGAGGCAGATAACCCTGAAATCCGATTTCCCCTCAAATCTGTAGCGAGACTTCACACCTCGCTAATTCCAGAAGGAAATTAAATAGAAAGTGCTTAGTAAAAATCTGTCAAATGAGCAGGGCTTTAGTTTTATATCCTTAAAATAACAGCTATTATAGAAATGCACACTTTTCCTTGCAAAGCTGAGAATTTTTTTCTAAACAGTCGAATGCAGAATGATCATGGACTTATCTACCTTCCCCACAAATATGTTGCTATAGATTACCAAGATGGAAGATATCCACAGACATTCATTTAATTTAAATACATAAATACTACATCAATTGTGCTTGAAAATCTATTTTTATTGAAGTTTCATTTTTCTCTGCATCATTAGCAATGGTATTAAGATGCTAGACCAGGGATTGGGAATAAATTTAGAGAGGACCATTTAAATGCAACATGGCAAAGATTTATCAAGGTGGAGATTCATAATCACTCGATCAGCAGAAGTTTAATGCTTTGATAAGACCAGAAAATGGGTGTCCATTTTGTGTGATAAAACTCAAATATACCTTTTCTGTTTAACCATATTTTAAAATATAGCTGGAGAAACCCTCTCTTTATGAGAGCTCTTCTGTTCGTTTGTGGGCCCACTGCTTCAGCAGGATGTAACCCCTGGAAATGCATTAGACGCATGGATCAGTGACTATGGCAACTGCTCTCTCTGCGCACAGGAAGCACATAAGAAACTGGGGCGGTGTGGAAAAAAAAAAGAATGGAAACTCCAGAAGATTTAAAAAAATGTTTTCATGTGAAATGTCACAAGGTTAATTGTGTGTTATTGATGACTCCTGTTTGGGTAGTAATATGTGAAAATGAACAGTCTAAAAACACAAGGACTCACACACGCTTGTGCGCGCGTTCACACACAATATTTTTGGTACACATATTCCATATTATTTAATGTAGGGCTGCTTTGTGTAGTAAATTAAAAGAATAAGGGAAAAAAGGAAAAAACAGAACAGCCAACACCACTAACCTTTTCAGAGAACAGACAACACCACAGCCTTATACAGGGAACAGCCAACACCACAGCCCTATACAGAGAACAGCCAAGACCACAGCCCTGCACAGAGAACAGTCAAGACCACAGCCCTACACAGAGAACAGCCAATGCCATAGCCCTGTACAGAGAACAGCCAAGACCACAGCCCTGCACAGAGAACAGTCAAGACCACAGCCCTACACAGAGAACAGCCAACGCCATAGCCCTGTACAGAGAACAGTCAAGACCACAGCCCTACACAGAGAACAGCCAACACCACAGCCCTACATGGAGAACAGCCAACACCACAGCCCTACACAGAGAACAGCCAACACCATAGCCCTGTACAGAGAACAGTCAAGACCATAGCCCTACACAGAGAACAGCCAACACCTCAGCCCTATAAAGAGAACAGCCAGCACCACAGCCCTATACAGAAAACAGCCAACACCACATCCCTATACAGGGAACAGTCAAGACCACAGCCATATACAGAAAACAGCCAACACCACAGCCCTATACAGAGAACAGCCAACACCATAGCCCTATACAGAGAACAGCCAACACCTCAGCCCTATAAAGAGAACAGCCAACACCATAGCCCTATACAGAGAAACAAACAAAAAATGAGTGATAAATTTACTGTTCTAAGATTTTAGAAAGTTCTTCCCACATTGGAGTTCCCTGTAAGATGGCGACAGTTTTAGAGATTGTGGGGCATTTCTGAACACATTCTGCCGAGGCTTTGGTCTTGACAGGCTTTTCTGCATAATTTCAGGACCAAACCACGGCGGCTCTAGTAAGAAGATTAGTCTCACCTCTATTTCTCGAAGGTCTGAGTGCCAGCATTATGGTGGGAGAAATCTGGCTCTAAAATAAATAAATAAATACAATCAATTTGGCTGTGAAACACTGGGCTGAAATGAGAAAGGTTTATGATTTTAAAAAATTCATTGAGAAAACTGTTGGTAACCTGCAGCCAAACCAAAATTCAAAAAAAAAAAATTTTGTTTGGGGGGGGGGGGGGGGGGCACGGGGGGGGGGGGGGGGGGGGGGCTGGTATTGGGAGGGGTGTAATAAATACTGGGGTAATATTTTTGTCTTCTCAACTCCTGAAAAAGCCTAGCTGCTAGCTAGCTCATCGCGATCCAAACTGGCATGTACTGCCATTCCGATGGAATGAGCAGTCGGCGCGTTTACATGGGTTTTAATTAGGGGTCTGCCCGACACACTGTGCCATTTTACCATTTCCGCTGATGAATGGTTTGCGGGAAAAAGACTGGCACCTTGAATTATGGAGCCCCTGTGAATAATGCCGTGACCCACACGCCCGCCATTTATTCAGGAGGGAAAACAGCAGCCTGGCTGGAGCCGCCAGATACCCCTGCTCCCGTCCTGCACTGCGGCGGCAGGCTGCTGCCATGTTAGCTTCAATTTACTGGCGCCATTAAAATGTGTTGAATGAAGAGAACGTTTGGCAGACATTTTGATAATTATATTCATCAAACATGCCTGCCTTGTTGCGATATCCCGGTTGATAAACACATAGCGATGATGTGTGGGTGTTATTTCAAAAGGTCACTGAGCAATGATTGGAGCTTGTCTTAATCACTTGCTAGCATGGAGAGTTACATGATTTAAACAATGCACGGCAGAGTTTTCACAGGATCCATCTACACTATACTGTGTGCAGAGATGTAGCAAGGCTGGAGTTCTTATCCAGGCATTTATAAACAATGTGATTAGCATAAATGTGACCAGCGATGAATTATTAAATAGATTCCGGCTGCATGGGTTTATTAAATTCATATTGTGGTCATTCATACTGTTTATCACTTAACGTTGCAGCTTTTCATTACAAGTACTGTGAAAAATAGTTTTCCAAAAAAACCTACAGTGATTCATTAAATTGAGGAAATCTTTACCACAAAATTTACTACAGGGCCAAAACAAATCAATATTCAGAATTGAATGTAGATGGTTGTTACTCAAGGGCTCAATTTAAGGACTCAACTGTAGTTGTGAAAGTTCTAGTAAGAAAACATTTTCATCAGATAAAAAGGCCTACCCCATCAATTTTGTAAACTAGTAAAGTTTAGCAAGCAAACTAATAATCTACTAAAAGATTGAGTGACTCAAACTTGTCTAATGTAACAACACATTCTTACATAATTTCATATGGTTTTTATGTCACTAAGTTCAAAGTAATGTTGACAAGCTGAGGTTTGTTAGACAGGGAAACAAATATTTTTTTTCAGTCCTATCGAATGTTTACTGAACTGCATACTCAGTGAACACATTCATTTGATCTTTGTAGAAAAACATTTTAAAAAAAACTAATGCAAAAAAGTGGTAAGAAAGAGAAGGCGTATGACAGTGCTTGTCCTTATTATTATGGGGATAATTAAGGGACTGGTGTTGAAACTTAGCCCTGGCTCTACATGCATGAACAGAGCATTCAACGCTGTCGTTGAATTGGCTTCAGTGTTATGTGTGCTTTTTGAACTCTGTGATCATATCATTATTTCGGTGTGTCATCTCACAGATGGTTAGTACCATTCCTGCTTCCTGTCACTTCCTGTCCCGCTTCCTGATGAATGAGTGTCCGTTATGCCCCCAGTAATGATTAACTTATCACCCCGGGCACCTGCAGCTCTTCTTGCAGATCTTAATGTCGGGCAGTATTTCAGTACATCCCCGAACCCGTCCAAGGAGCAGATTTATAATTCCGTCGAGCCGCCATATTAACCTTGCCAAGACCGTGCGGAATCAAGGGCCACGCCGCCAAGCCTGATGGGTGGACGGACCGGTGAGGGTGTCAGATTTACGCGGCCGATGACGCCGCGTGCATTCGGCCGTCGGTCGTCCCGCACCGGCCCGTTTGGTGCGTTTGAGAGCGAAGACCGGGGGGTCGCGTGGTGCGGGCGCTAACGGGGACAGGGCGCGCTGCGGTGCGGGCGCTAACGGGGACAGGGCGCGCTGCGGGTGTGCGGGCGCTAACGGGGACAGGGCGCGCTGCGTGCGCGGCGCTGCGCGGGCGCTAACGGGGACAGGGCGCGCTGCGCGGGCGCTAACGGGGACAGGGCGCGCGGTGCGCGGGCGCTAACGGGGACAGGGCGCGCTGCGGTGCGCGGGCGCTAACGGGGACAGGGCGCGCTGCGGTGCGCGGGCGCTAACGGGGACAGGGCGCGCTGCGGTGCGCGGGCGCTAACGGGGACAGGGCGCGCTGCGGTGTGCGGGCGCTAACGGGGACAGGGGCGCGCTGCGGTGTGCGGGCGCTAACGGGGACAGGGCGCGCTGCGGTGCGCGGGCGCTAACGGGGACAGGGCGCGCTGGCGGCGCGGGCGCTAACGGGGACAGGGCGCGCTGCGGTGCGCGGGCGCTAACGGGGACAGGGCGCGCTGCGGTGCGCGGGCGCTAACGGGGACAGGGCGCGCTGCGGTGCGGGGCGCTAACGGGGACAGGGCGCGGTGCAGGGGCGCTAACGGGGACAGGGCGCGCGGTGCGCGGGCGCTAACGGGGACAGGGCGCGCTGCGGTGCGCGGGCGCTAACGGGGAAGGGCGCGCTGTGGTGCAGCGGGCGCTAACGGGGACAGGGCGCGCTGCGGTTCAGGGGCGCTAACGGGGACAGGGCGCGGTGCGCGGGCGCTAACGGGGACAGGGCGCGGTGCGCGGGCGCTAACGGGGACAGGGCGCGCTGTGGTGCGCGGGCGCTAACGGGGACAGGGCGCGCTGCGGTTCAGGGGCGCTAACGGGGACAGGGCGCGGTGCGCGGGCGCTAACGGGGACAGGGCGCGCTGCGGGGCCGGCTTTGCGCCAGCTGTCTGATATCACGCAGGGATAATGCGGGGAAGGTCGCGTGTGAGCCGGAGAACAGGTAATCAAAGAGTGCAAACCCTCAGAGGATCTTAGGGACACTATGGCATATGGAGCAGAGTAATTACACCGGTATGGGGGGGGGCAAACAACCAGAACGGAGGCGGAAAAGGTGTGAGGGAAGACATAAAGGACGAGCCAAGACACAGGTCAGAACAAAATGCCTTTCCAGAGGCTCGTAGGGACGGCTCCCAGCCGTCAGCTCATTGCGTAGCGGTGAGGGCCGAGCGTCGGAAACGAGAAATCTGACAAATAACCACAGCCGTACGAGGGGGCAGGAGATCATGAGAAAACTTCAAGAGACTATTTGTATTTTCTCACCCACGGCAATCTTGTAGATTAGGAGATCTTGTAGCGCAATTTCCAGACAGTGTGCCCTGCATTTTACCTTGGGGGGGGGGGACATGGGTCAGTGATGGCGTAGCAGGAAATCCATTAGAGGTGAAGTCCCCTGCAGCCTCATTAAGAGCAGGATTAATCCCACTTCTCTTAGCTTTCGGTCAGTGGCTCCACGAACCAGTTGAAATGTTTACTGTATAGATTGGCTCTCGAGGACCCCACTACAAACCTACATCATTTACATTTAATTGGCCAAACTGGTCCTTACAATGAAGCCAAACAGGCCATAGATTACAATCTGCCTACCTAATTTACAGTAAAAAGCCAGTGTTGTTCAAACTGCTTGACCTTCGACTGTTCATGATGGAATAATTAATTTACTACAATTTTTTTTCTGATGCCAAAAAATTCCTTGTCTGTATGACCTGTATGTCATCTGAGACCCAAGAAATATTGCCAGAAAGTATCCACCAATCACTGTCTGTGTTGTTGTGTTTCTTATTTCTCATTGGTGGACATCCTGTCTGGTTTCTATGGGAGTTGTGATGACACTATCTCCATTGCTTCACACACCTGTAATATGAGGTCAGTGGCCCATCCAGAGCAGTGCACAGGGCTCATGTTAAATGTGGTGGATTTGCATTATGGCTGCAAAATTTAGGAGTAGATGAGTTTAGGGTACATTTGAAAAAGAAAGTAAAATTCAAAAGTGAAATTAGACAAAATTGTCACATTTCTGAACTGGATTTTGTGTGTAGTGTGTGTTGTGTATGCATGTGTGTGTGTGTGTGTGTGTGTGTGTGTGTTTGTGCTGCTGTTGGGCCTTTCTAATGAACACATTTCTTTAACTGAAGCCTCATCATTTTAATAGTATCATTAAACAAGCCAAAACTCATGAGCGTTGTCTTTTCTGATTTACACTAAACATGAGAATCACTGAAGCATTAAACGTTTCAGGTACTCCTGCTTTTGAATGTTTATGAAGTTGCACTCTACCATTGGAAGTATGAGAAAATTTGTTCGATGGGACAGCAGTTTGAATCGCCATCAGCCTAGATCCAAGGTTTAAATCGCAAATATGGCACAAATCATTGGATGCTATTTTATTATACAGATATTTTATACTGAAATTTCCATTGGGGAAGACTGTCTGTGCTTGAAGTCCATATTTCAGTTTGTTTTCCTTGCAATGACTGATATTTATTTTCAGACAGAAAGCAGAAATCCAGCATTTGAAAAGTATGCAGCTTTAATCTACTTTTCCCGCTATCAGGCTCTGTGCTATTGACCCTTTCTGATAGATACGAGCAATCTCGGGAAAGTCAAATTAAAGCACTAACAGTGTAGTGGGATTTTATTTATTTATTTATTTATTTATTTATTGTTTTCCGATAAAAAAAAAAAAAAAAAAACCCAATTAGGGCTGACACTGAAGCTGAATCCCTAAATCAGGATTGATTTTGCCGTTTGAAAGTGGCCTATCTGGACAACACGCTTAGTCAGGCTGGTAATGTTTCCCCCCCAACAGCTTGTTCATTTGAGCCTGAATGAGGGTGATCTGATGAGACTGTAATGTTCACCTCCGCAGAACGGCAGGCCTAATGTTTTGTTTTGAATACCGGGCCCATAACTGAATTACGAGCCTCTCGTAAATCTTTGGTTTATTTATTAGGTTTTCTTTACGTGTATGAGTCAGTAAAGAAGAATACGTGGAGTAATCATTTAATCTTAAAAGCACATGAGCATAAATGTATAATTTAAAGGTGCAGGTATCAGTTAGATGATATGGTATATGACCTTATCAATAACCATAATCATAAATGCGCATGTAAAGTTTTTGTCTTCCATTTTGAAACAACTCCCATTTTTTCCTCCTCACTAATGTCCAATTAGATAGCCTATGTACAGTCTCATTCCTGCTGCCAGAGTGTAGATATTCCCGGTTCCTCTCGGATAAATGTGGTGGCACCAGCCTGCTTGTTAGCACACCACAGCCCAAAGGCCGAGCTTGCACGGAACCGAGCTGGAGGAAGACATTTGATCTGAACTCGGGGACATGATTGGTCAGCAAGTGACAAAACATACAGCCCTAACTGACTTAGCCCCTCCTTTAACTTTGAGACACGGTCGAACCAGAGCTGGCACGGTCCGGATCCGACCCATGGCCATGGAATTCGACCACGCGCCGCGACGGTTCTTTAACCGAATGGGTCTCCCGGCAGCCCGACAGCTGCTGCTACACAAATAAATAGATAAACAAGTTTAGCTGTGGCACCTGCTTTTATGGCTGTGTTTCTGCATGCTAGCTCCTTCACACAGAGCGCTAATGCCTTCAGCTCCCAGCAGGTATCCACTTCCTACTCCCAGCCCGCTCATTCACCCCCTGCAGCCAATCACGTCGCTGCGCTTTTATTGGCTTGGCAACATTCCGCCAGCAGTCATTGGCTCTCCTTTTAACCGCCCTGCCTTCTCCATCGGTGCGGTGTTGCTTGGCTCGGGCCATCTGTCCTCCGCCTTACACAAACAGCACTGTGACGGCCGCGCCCTCTTCCCTGCACAAGGAGTTCCTTTAGGACCGCGTGGGTCAGGTACTGGGGTACGGAGCGAAACGCCATAGTTCAAGGCCAATATTAATGAATGAATGAATGAATGATGACATTTTTTTAGCACGTTTCTGAACGCTCAAAGTGCTTTACCGTGATGAGTGGGAAGTCACCCACCACCAATGTGTAGCACCCAGCTGGGTGATGCATGGCGGCCATTTTGCGCCAGAACCCTCACCACACATTAGCTAAGGAGGGGAGGGAGAGCCAATTAAATCAATAATACTTAGATCTGGGACAAGGTGCCAAGGTGGGTTCAGGCTGTTATTTCTGAGATGTTTCTTGGTGCATGGGAACACCTTTCATGGGGAAACACAACCGACCAACGGGACGATAAAAGCTCTGTGATTGTTAAAGCTGGAAAAGCGTGGAAATGGTTTGTGTGTCGTGAATGTAGCGAGGAGGCTTCGAGGGCACTATAAACACAACTCCCCATCCTGATCAAACGGGCTTTTTTTCATTCATTTATTCTATTTTTTCATATGGCTTTGCCTTGAAATGTCTCTGAAGGTTTGTTTCCGTGGTCCAGATCGGCCTACAACATCCCATTAGCGAAGGTGTTGGGCTTTTACGCATGGTTCTGCGGAGATGAGAAGCAAAGGGAGAGGGAGAAAGACGAGGGTATTTTAATAAATGCTGTTAAACACGCTCAGAGCTGAGACTTCATACACACATCTCATTAAAATAGCCCAGTTCCTTTATTAAGCATTACTATGCAAATGCAATTACTGCCGAAGGTGGCCGTGACACTGAAACTGATGCTATCTACAGTGTTATTTGAAATGCGATATGGCTCACATTTCTCTCGACTTAAGGTCTAACCTAGAAAATCTAAAATACGTACCTAGTTATAAATTACAGTCAAACGTATTGGGTCAGTGACACAATTTTTGTTGTTTTGGCTCTGTGTACTCCAGCACATTGGATTTGAAACTGAACAATGAATATGAAAAAGTACAGACTGTCAGCTTTAATTTGAGGGTATTTCCATCTATGTGGGGTGATCCATGTAGGAATTACAGCCCCTTTTATGCATAGTTTCCCTATTAGAGGGGAGCAAAAGTAATCGGAAAAATGAACATAATCTGAAATGTAGTAGTCATATTTAGTACTTTGATAGTCTGACTCACAGGATGTAGACTGTGAGTATAAGCCTGCCATTGGCCGACTCCTCCCCTTCCGCTATCTGTGTGTTACTGTTTTTGCAAGGGCACCGTCGCTGCATCCTGGGCTTAGCGCTGCCCAAGACAATTGTGATTAGTTTAAAGAAATACAAACAAGCCAGAGTGTTTTTTCCCCCTATACCGGAATGATAATGGGTTGAGCGAGACCTTTCTCCAGCGCTGGCACAGCACTGAAACAAAGTGTGGAGATAGGTCTGGCTATGCGAGACTAGTACTTTGATAACTGCCTGAAGTCCAGGAACCATAGATATCACCAGGTGCTGAGTATCTTCTCTGGTGATGCTCTGCCAGGCCTATACTGCAGCCATCTTCAGCTCCTGCTGGTTTCTGGGGTGCTTTGTCTTCAGTCTTGTCTTCAGCTAATGAAATAAATGTTCAGTTGAATTCAGGATGGGTGATTGATTTGTCACACTTTTCCACTTTTGGGCCCATGCTGCTGAATGTTTGGGGTCATTGTCCTGCTGCAAGGTGAAGCGCCATCCAATGAATTTTGAGGTATTTGGTTTGATCTATACACTTTTCTATTTCCATCACTTTGGTACAGGTTAATGCTCATTTCATCTGTCCATCTGTCTAAGATTTTGTTCCAGAACCCAGATTTTTAAAAAACGTAAACAGCAAACTCTGATCTAGTTGTGCTGTTCTTGAGGCTTACTGGTGGTTCGCATCTTGCGATGAACCCACTGATGTTGTCCTGGTGTGGTCTTCTCTTTATGGTAGTCTTTGACACATCCATGCCTACGTCCTGGAGAGTGTTCTGGATCTGTTTGACAGATGAAAAAGGTTTTTTCTTCACAATTGACAGTACTGTGTGGTGATCTACTGCTGTGGTCGACAAGGTTGTTTGCTATTGCTAAGCTCACCAGGGCATTCTTGCTTCCTAACAGAGTATTAGACAGGTAAGTTTGTCCCTCCTAATGTTTTGACTTTGCCTCAGATTGATTTAATCAGATTTTTTAGCCTTGTGAAGAAAGTGAATACATATTTTGTAAACCGAGTTACTGTGTAAAATTATTCAAACTGAGAGGTGGACTGCCATGGGTCTGCTTAGAAATATAAAACAGGATTTTCCTCAGTCCATTCTCATTTATTAATGCCTGCATCATCAATGTACCATTGCAGGAATGCCATGTGTTGAATAACAGCTTTCATGTTTCATCCTTAAATGCAGCCCTTTATAGACCTAGAAAGAGATTCTTCTCCAGTGTCAAATTAGAATCTATCTAACTATCTATCTATCTGTCTATCTGTCTATATGTCTATATGTCTGTCTGTCTGTCTGTCTAGTTAGCTATCTTTTGTTCTTGATTGAAATTCTGGTCACTGCGGTTCTTACTAATTCGCCTATCAAAGGTAGTAAAGCCAGTTAGCACCTTGATGATACAGCTACAAATCCATGACTATCCTAAATTGAAGCAGAGAGAGACACACACAGAGAAAAAGACTGGTAAGGTTTTTTTTTATTTTCTGCTCACACATCACAAGTTTGCATTCTGCTTAGACTCGTGGCAGACTTCTTAATATTGTTCTTTGGAAAGTTTGCTCAAACGGTTTGATCTGATCCGTCGCCACCCGCGGGCTTATGTGTCAGGATGTTTAAAAGCAGGCCGCCGCGCTCTCTGTTACTGTTTGACAGACTGTGAAAAGTCTGAGTACAGACGAGGTGGGTAAAACCTGGCAAAATATTTTTTTGAGAGTATATAGCCCACATAATGTGTGAACACCATTAATCTTCATAACCCCGTAGCTGACAAGCACCACTTATGACAGCAGGATAAGTGAGATAAGCAGCCTGTTTTAATGTGGCCTTTTCAAAGACGGTGATCTTGCCAATTATATTCAATTGGTTAACCAGATGTGTCTCTTGCTTTTTTTACAGGTGATCCTCATACTGACGAAGCTTTACGACTTTAACCTGGGTAGTGTCACTGAAAGCTCTTTGTGGAGGTAAGATTGCATTTTTAAGTATTTATTTCAGTATTTTTATTCCTTTTGAGTGGTATGATCACTTGGGATATGAGCAGCATACAGAAATACTCTGCCGACGATGGAATGACCTTTAGTGCAATGGACAGCTACATTTTTATCTTCTCAATTTATTTTTCTCCCTATTTATAATGTCACATGCAGAAGCACTGAAATATGCACAGCCAGTCGCTGATTCTCCTCACTCAGAAATTAGCTCCACTAATGGACATGCAAATTCAAGGAATACCCTCCTTCATTGGCCACAGTATCACTGCATACATTTTATATTAGCATAATCATAATTTTAATCTGATGAAATAAAGAGGCCGACAAGAATCAAAGTGCTGATAATTAATGGTACTAATCCTCCATTCAGCCTTCTTATCACGAGACTACGAGAATGAAACGCCATTTTGAACTATAATTGACTGGAAGGTTTATGTTTTTCCCTAGCCAGGGAAATGAGATTTTAGGGTGTATCAGCCTTCCCGGCGAGATCGAGACTTGAGCTCCTGCGAACGTCAGCGCGGCGAGACTGCAGCAGGTTTTCACACCTTTTTGTCGTTACTCTGATGAATTTGGGCAGAACGCGGCGTCTCGGCGGGGGTGCGGGTTCCCGCGGTAACCCTGAGCGGAATCCCGCCGCTTCATCCTTGGGCAGGGAAGTCGCCTCATCTGCTTTGCGGAAAGTTCGGCAGAACAAATCAGCCGCGCCGTGTGTCTGTACGCGCGGCATGATGCCCTAAATAAAGGCATCGCGGGCGCAAATATGTACTGCATTTATATAGCGCTTTTATCCAAAGCGCTTTACAATTGATGCCTCGCATTCACCAGAGCAATTAGGGGTTAGGTGTCTTGCTCAGGGACACTTCAACATGCCCAGGGTGGGGGATCGAACCGGCAACCCTCCGACTGCCAGACAACCACTCTTACCTCCTGAGCTATGTCGCCCCAAATAAAATTTAGCACGCAGATGATGACGGCTTCTGGGGATCCTGGGGAGCTGCAGCTGGCTTTTGATGTTACTGAGCAATAAGCTGACCAATCAAGGCGTACAGTATGTGCCAGGTGGCACGAAGAAGACAGGTGACAGGTGACAAACTGGCCAATCAAAGAAGCCGATAAAAGCTGCACATTTTTTACCTCATATTTTACTTTTTACCTTGACTCCAAATGTGGAAGGGGCATATTTTTAATTGATCCTGTTGAGCAACATCAATGTAACATCCAACATCCGGAACGGTATTGGATATGACGTGGAACTTGTCTAAATGTGAATGTATAACTTTACAATTGTATGGCTGTTCAGCCGCATTACTATGCTTGGCACCAATGACGTGGTTGTCTCACGCTGGAAAAGGAATGTATTAATCAAAGCAGGCCTTCTGAGCTGAAGCATGGTGAAGTGGAACTGCTAGGTCTATGGCTATTTCAGACACTGAACATGACACACTGATGGCTGCTCAGCAGGCTGTCCTACAACAAACATGTGTATGCATCAACCATTTAGAATGTCTGGACAGAAGCCTATTCTGATATTTCCTGTGCTATGCCTATAGAATTATATTATTATATATTATATAAATTCAAATGATAAAATATACAGGTTGTTTAAATTTCACCATGAGCAGAGCACAACCTTTGTTCATCCTCTGACTTAGTGCTCCCTGTAGAAGTGCTTATGTTTTTATTTTATTTTTTGCATTATCAAAGTGAAAAGAACTGCATGCCTTCAGAGTCACCACCAAGCTTAAAAAGGGGTATCTGATATCTGCAGGGTCTTTGCAAATTTATGTTAACAACAGGTTAACCAAATGCATATAGTGTGTTTTTGTGTGAGCCATATGACACCAAGTTCTGACATCACTTCCTGGTGACCCATTAGAAGAAGGAGATGCAGATCCTGGACACAGCTGGCATGGAATGCCCTCTGCAATTATAGAGGGAAATCCGTGAACCTTTAATCAAATGTGAATCTTCTAAAAATTTTATCTAACGTGAATCTTCCATAGAAGTTGTGAGTGTAGTACTGTTGTAACAATTACGTCACTCACATTGTCCCATAGAGCTAGTGCTGTCCAAATAAAGGCAGACCACAAAGGTCCAGGTCCACGAAGATAACATGGTGGCCCAACAGCCAACAGCTCTACTTTACTCACTATGCAAGCTTTATCTTCATAAAGCATTCACAATACAATCAGGAGGATTACAAACAAATTATATTTCAATTATGTAGACGCTAATGAATGTTTACCATTGTAGGCATGTCGTGGTGAATAATTACGAATGCATTTTAAACTGTTCCTAACACTTTAATTACAAATACACACAATGATATGTGTATATTATCTTATCTACAGAGCACAAGGCTGTGATGTTTCACTTAAAACATACAGGATCCTACCTTAAACACCCTAGGCAGCATCCAGAGAAGGGTAATGCGAGTCTGATCTGACTGTCTGACTGCTCCCCACCACAGAGGTGTTCCCTGATAGGCCTGTGGTGCAGCTGCAGCTCCGTGAGTAAGCCCAGCACAGGTAACAGCTTTTTAGTGCAGGAACAGGCCTTTGATCAGGAAACTGTGGAGCCTGAGAGGGGCAGGGTAGGAAGTGAGGCATGATGGAAGATTCAGTGTGGAACAGGCTCTGGATACTTGCAGGTGATGAATAATGTGACATCAGGAAAGGGAGAGAGAGAGAGAAAGAGAGAGGGGGGAGAGAGGGGGAGGAGAAGAGAGAAAGACAGAGAAGGAGAGATACAGAGAGAGAGAGAGAGAGACATAAGGGAGAAAGTGAGAGTGAGTGAGAGAAAGAGACAGAGAGAGCATTACATTTTCCTAAAAATAGTAATAAATAATAATAAAAACTTCTTGCCAATTACAGAAGTGTAGAAGTCAAAAGGAAGAAAAAATACGAGCTTGAGCATAAGCAGCTCTAAAATAAGGAGTCTTCTGTCTGTTCCCTCAGCTTTCCCTCCCAATAAGCCACTTTATGGCGAGCCATCTGTAACTCACAATGGAGCCATGCACAGACTGCCTGTCATGTACAGACTGCCTGCCATATACAGATTGCCTATCATGCACAGACTGACTACCATGCACAGACTGCCTATCATGCACAGACTGCCTACCATGCACAGACTGCCTATCATGCACAGACTGACTACCATGCACAGACTGCCTATCATGCACAGACTGCCTACTATGCACAGACTGCCTACTATGCACAGACTGCCTATTATGCACAGACTGACTACCATGCACAGACTGCCTATCATGCACAGACTGCCTACTATGCACAGACTGCCTATCATGCACAGACTGCCTACCATGCACAGACTGCCTATCATGCACAGACTGCCTACTATGCACAGACTGCCTATTATGCACAGACTGCCTATCATGCAGACTGACTACCATGCACAGACTGCCTATCATGCACAGACTGCCTACTATGCACAGACTGCCTATTATGCACAGACTGCCTGAGCTGATCTGAGGAAACCTTCACAGAAGTCTGAGAGCTTCCTCAAGTGACACAACCGTCCTCCTGAATCTGTCGTGTCCTTTCCAGGGAAGTGTGCAGCCATCTGATGGCATTCCTGGCTCCCCCTGTGTCTCTCACACGCCTGATATATCGCTGGCACTGTTACACGTCCCCAGTGCTGTCACACGGCTCACAGGTTCTCACTCCAGCTCCTCCGAATTCGATAACCCTCAGTGACGTCAGAATGGAAGCCAGAGTCTGTTTAACACAGCTTTCTATCCATCCATCCATTATCTACACCCGCTTATCCTGGGCAGGGTCGCAGTGGGTGCTGGAGCCTGTCCCAGCGTGCATTGGGCTTATCATTTATTTGTAGGCTTTTTAATATCAGTTTGACATACGGTATATGATTGTGATTGTTTTAAGGATTTTCAAGGCGAGATTTTTGTCATTTTTTCCAAATAGGGAAAATTTATTTTGAGCACCTACCGTAATGCTCTTCTTGTTGGATTTAGGTATTGATCCATGAGCTGATGTGATTAGCATTCAATGATAATACCACCATACCATACCACCACGCACTCTGCTCCTGCCAACTGGCTGAAGCTAAGCAAGTGTGGGCTTGGTTAGTACTTGGATGGGAGACCACCAGGGAATACTGAGTTGCTGCTGGAAGTGGTGTTGATGGGCCAACAGGGGGCCAAATCTTCCCTCTGGTCAAATAAACCCCAATGCCCCAGTCCAGTGATGGGGACACTGTACTGTAGGAGATGCCATCTTTAGGATGAGACGTTAAACCGAGGTCCTTACTCACTGTGGTCATTAAAGATCCCATGACACTATTCGCAAAGAGTAGGGGGTTCCCCAGTGTCCTGGCTAAAATCCCAGATCTGGCTCTCGCAAAAACTTGCCACCTAATCATCCTCTGATTTAATTGGCTAAAAAAATGTTCTCTCCCTCCAGTGGAGCTGCTCAGTGGCCAAAAATAGAGGATTGTGGTTGTACTGGGCGGCTTCCCAGGTGTGAATGTGTATGAGTGTGAAGCAGGGCGATCCGTGGTCAGCGAACCTACCCTGGGTAAATAAAAGGTAAATAAAAATTTAAAAAATACTTACATATGTGACCAGCATCTGCTGCCAGGACGCACTGGGTATAGCATAGCGAAAGCATCGTCAGTAAGTAATGTTCCTGTGGTACTTTCATCATGTTTGCAATGACATTTTACATGGTGATTAATGCAAGCCGAATGTCAGACATATCGGCTCCTTTGAGACTTTTTACCACTAGAGAGAGAAAAAAAAAACATTAATTACACATGCGTATCAGCATGCTCCCCCTGAATTACGCTCCGTTGCCTTTGACAAGTTGATGAGATTTTTACGCGGGTCTCAGACAGCGCATGCTTGTAAGAAGACGGCTTTTGAATCATAATGGTTTTGGATTCCCGCACCGCATGCGCTGTTAAACTCATGATCTCACGATTTTAAAGTGTGGCAGAAACTAAATTACAGAGAGCTTCAGGATATGAGGGGGAAAAAAAAGCCCCAGAGGATGTTATTAAAAGGTAGGAATTACAATAGTATGAAAAGGAAGGCAGTAAATTACCTCCTTAATAACAAAATGAATGATTTATGAATGTGGCCCGAGGCTCGCAGACGTAATGTTCATGAGAGTAAAACTGCTGCACCGAAGGTTCCCAGTAATCATGCCTGGTGTATCGAAGTGCATCTGTATTCACAAAGGTGAAAGCTTTCATCCGTTTACGTGGTAGATGCCTTTTTCGGGGCGACCGGCTGGGTATTAATGAACTGAAGTGGAAAAGACTACAATACAAATTCCAAAATACAAGTAAAACATTTCAAGCCATCAATAGTTACAATTCTGAAATCAAAACAAAACAAAACTTGCAATAATAATTCTACACTGTGTATTAACACCTTCTGTCATTGGAGAGTTGAGTAAGAGCAATTATAATTGACAACTGATATCCAGGTGTGCCTTCTGACTGTAAATCAGAGATGGATAACAGTGTAATTTAGAATGTCACCCACGTACCAGTGCAATCTGCCTGTTTACTGCCTTTTTTGTTGAAGATTGCTGTTGTTAAAGGTAATACACACCCTCAAAAACTAGTTTGGTATTTGTGCAGTGTGATTTTATGGATTGGTGATGGATTCTGTGGTTTTAGCTGGTTAATCTAATTCCAGCTACTCGGTTTTATTTGCTGTATGACTAAGGCTTATTTTATCGGGAACAATAATGGGTAATATAGCTTGAACAGCAATGAACAAGCTGAAAGTCCTTTTCTTACAACCTCCCCACAAGCTAAAAGCCCAGAATCCATCACCTTGTGCTTAAAAAGGAACCTTAGCAGGCATTCCTGAAATGGTTCAATATGGTATGTCATATCAGTGGGTCTAATTCTCACCTGAGGTTGACAGATTAAATCAAGTCTGTTCCTTAAAGAAATGAATTTCTTATTGTATCCTATTACAAGGTAGCTCTTTTAAAACCTTAAAGGAATCAGTATGCACAGGGTTTTAGGTATTTTGTTGTTTTTGATTCAATCCCATGCAAAGAAGCTTGTATGACAATGTTTCAAAAACCTTCCATCTTAACAGCTACCAACATATCCTCCTGACATCCCATTGAAAAAATAATTTTTTTAAATGTAATATAGGTGTCTTGGATGACCAAAATATTTTGCAGAGAAAATATTTTCAAACGTAGTATTTTTGAATGTGTAGGTTTCAGAATAATAGAAGCGAGAATCTGCAAGAGCTGCGACCACACACACACCCTCACACAAACACGTGATCTGTTCCTTGGCTCATGACCAACCTTTCCACAAAATCTTGTGCAAATCTGTGAATCAATTCGGGAGTTATGCATCTTTTTGTGATAGGCCACGCCCATCGCCACGCCCCCTCTTTGTAAATTGACCTTGAAAGTTACTCAGCTCTACCTTTGATCATGACCAACCTCCATGTCAAATTTAAGCCTGCTGAGGACACTTTTTGTGGACCAACCGACCAACCGGCCAACCAACCGACCGACAGAGTTATAGAGCTGCGGTCGCAGCTAATATATGGTTCTTGAGATTAAGACTAGAGACTGATGTTCCCCCACAGGGACAAAAATTGAATTGCCGGGATCTTATATATTTCAGTTGTTATTTATTAGAGTGATATGGAAAGTAATGACACTTTAACTGACATTTTTCAAACAGTTCTGTAGGTCCTCTCCTATGGCATATCCCTATCTTATAGTAGCACTGTAAAAAATAAATTCATAAATAAAAATATTCGTTTTAACCGTGCAATAAACAGTGCTTTAAATGTCATGGTAGCAAATATCATTTTGCTTGCTGTGATGTTGTTGCCATAGAAATATAATTTATTCTCATCTTTAAAACAGGATTTCATTTATGTGTTCATTTATGTTTCATTCGCATTCTTTGCCCTTTTTTAATCGCAGAAAGTTGAAGTGATATTTTTTATTTATGCCATGCTGATCTTTTTTAATGGTGACATCTTCTTATCAACTGCATGGAGTTTCTTTGTCCTGTACATGCTGTTTGTGTGCATTCCTAATTTAAAGCGTCTTTTTAACTTAAATACTTCAAATACACCAAATACCTAATAAAACAGTGAAAACATATTATATTTATAGACTTTTGTTTAACCAGGAAAACCTCTTAGAGCTAATTTATCGTGGGGCACTGGGGGCCAAACGGCTGGGAGGTCATACAGGATGTTCAGGCAGAAGCTGAAGGGCCAGGTTAAGCCCCACACTCCCTCAGTGAGAGCCACTGGATGTGTAACATCTGCCCCATACTCCCTCAGTGAGAGCCACTGGATGTGTAATGGCTGCCCCATGCTCCCTCAGTGAGAGCCACTGGATGTGTAACGTCTGCCCCTACTCCCTCAGCGAGAGCCACTGGATGTATAATGGCTGCCTGTGGGTCGCTATTGGGTGTGTTAATGATGACGCTGATACTGCAGTGCAGTCTTCTCATTGCTCATTGGTCTAAAAGGAGGACCTCCCACTGCTGACCCAACAACAGCTTTCAGCACTGGTCTGATTTTTCTCCCATTCATTATACTGACCAAGACTTGCCCCACCTATCTTCAGGCATGGGGAAGGAGAGGACTGCGGGGTGGAATGGTGACTGGAATCTGTCTGAGTTCTAGTGCGGAATCTCTGAATCCATTTTGTGCACCATTCCTGGAGATACCAGTAGAGGGCGCAATTTAAGCTTAATGGGTGTAAATGAGTATCCGTATACATGATTAATGGAGTTAACCAGGAATGCTATACGA
Source organism: Anguilla japonica (assembly GCA_025169545.1). Taxonomy (NCBI): domain Eukaryota; kingdom Metazoa; phylum Chordata; class Actinopteri; order Anguilliformes; family Anguillidae; genus Anguilla; species Anguilla japonica. Next base: position 27,558,628 of record CM045900.1, on the reverse strand, counting down.
AGTTTCATACAAATCCTAAAGGAATCCATGTAAAGCATTTTTCAGTCGTAGAGACGACACTAAAGTTTTGCTGGTCTGAACTGCCCTCAAGCAAAGTTCTTGTGTGCATAGATGCAAATGTGTTACTGTAGATTAGATGAGGTTTCACTGAAAATGATAACTAGCTGAGCAGAATATAGCTGAAAGAATAAATGCATATGTTTATGTCTCTGCTACTGTCAGTGCCTGAGATTTACTGAAGCCATGCGTTCATGGTTAATGCCATTCCATAGGGCTTTGCTATGAAATGTGGATAAGACTAATAAAATCACACAGCGCCAGGGGCCTCATCAGTAGTCAATTCATGGCATTTGAGGAAACAGTTTAAACAACAGGGTGAGTCATTTCACTTCACCTTTCAACAGAGGAAGAAATCTCATTAGTTTGAGAAAAGAGGGAACCACCCAGTTCCGCGAAGAGAAAGCCTCACAGCGCTCGCCATGAATGGAAATGCCTCTCGCCACGTCCCTTTTCTTTTTTTTAAAAAAACAACAAAAAAAAAAAAACAAAAGAAAACAGGAGGAAGGAGAGAGGGTGAAAAAGTTCAGCTGAATTAACGGAAAACGTGATCGCTGAGCACGTCCATTCCTCGCGGCTGATAAACGGCACGGATAAGTTCAAAGAAATGGCACCGCGTTGCGTCGTGCCAACCCCGCAGACTGGACATCTGCTCCCTGTAGACTCCTGACCGTTAGACATTTGATGGGAATAAAGACCATCTGTGTTGCAGCCTTTTTGGGGGCGATGCTCTTGAGGCAGGCATTGCTGCAGAGACGATAACATGGCTCTTTTGGAGCTGTAAACGGAGTAAGATGCCATACCCAGACGAGGTCACACCCACTGCAGAGGATATTAGGGGACTTCAACGAAAACCACTCATCCCTCTTGCAACTGTACGTCAATGTCAGGAGGATCTTCTTGTGAGCCGGTCGTTTCTTCCCTCGAATACAAGTTGAAAACGGGCCTCTCTCAGTCTCTTTCCTTTCGTGCTTCAGTGTTTTTGACCACATTGTATGTGTGACCGCATGAGAGCCACCAGAACAGAAGCCTCTCTAAAACTTAAGAGAAATTAGTCACAGTTGGCCAAGACACACAGAAACATGAATACAAAGGAATGCTCATGAATGGACTGTGCATGTTAATGTGAATGCTTTGTTTGTCATCAGTAAAAGTCCACAGTATGAAATAACAAGGGGCAAACCAGGGCAAGTGGGGAATATATGTCTGATTGAATATCTGTCTGATTGGAGATTCAATATTGTGGTCCACCATGTTGAAACAGGAGTGGTTATAACGGTACACAAAAATCCCAGTTTGGTATGTACCTCCATTTTGACTTCTTTGACTTTCGGTACAGCAGAAAAAATTGTGGAGTATAAAATTGTTTTTCATTCATTTTGAAAATGTAAACAGTGGCCAATTTGCCATAATTTCTTTCTGAACATAATAAGGCACATTTTAACACTGAATGATCGGGGGAAACTCACAGTTTTGAATTTTAGTTTCACACAAAAAGAAAGAAAAGGACTATTATTGTTCTCACTACTGGAAGCACATTTCTACACACACATTTGTGTTCAAGTTCTCCTGCATGTGAGCAGCTTCCCTCCACTGATGACTAATCAGGACCCTGGAATATGCACTGCAGCTCTGAAGAGAGGGGGAAGTGGAGGAGAGGAGATTGTTGAGACTCCATTAAGGCAAATAAGGAGAGAGAGAGAGAGAGAGAAATAAAATCTCTCTGCACAAATACTAAACTAGTTTTTGAGGGTGTGTATTACCTTTAACAACAGCAATCTTCAACAAAGAAGGTAGTAAACAGGCAGATTGCCCTGGTGCACAGGTGACAACATCCATCAGAAAGAGTCAATCAGTCGATTTTGGCTTTAATGGCATTCTGAACACCAAGGTGTCCCAGGGCGCAGAACAGCTTAAAAACAATTTACAAAACACAAACTCACGACACAAATCAGTCCGGGTGTGTAAAGATTACATAGAAGCTCGCAAAGAGAAACCTCTTGAATGGGTTTTAGAGCTGTCCTATAAAGCCATTGTTTCGGCATTTCGATCTTAGGCAGAATAAAGTTCCACAACTGGGGTACAGCAAGGGAAGGCCCTCAGTGCAGCTGAACTGAGTGCGTGGGTACCCCAGTAATCCCTTAAAGAGATCAGCGTGGCGCATACGGTGGTCATGACCCTACAAAGCAGGAGGGCCCTGTCCGCTTTAAGCCCTCACAGGCAGTAATGGTCGCCACGCAGCCTCACGTGTTCACACCTGCAGTATTTTAGAAAATTGCAGCATTATAGTTTACGGTCTAGTAATCCTCTAATAACATTTGAAAAGAGTCGACCAGCCTCACTACACCACTACCTCACAGCTTCCATATGTTCTGAGTTTTGCAAATAAATTTGGCATTGCGCAAATGATAAAAGGCTTAATTATCATTCTGGATTTGAGGACCAAATGAAAAATCGGAAAAAACAAACAAACAAACAAACAAACAAAAAAAACACCCAAATACTTGACCTATGGGGAAAATGATATTGGACTACCTTCAAAAATACATTTTGGCACGTCAGGTTTCGATTAATGGCTTTTTGATCCAGTCAGGGGCATCTCTATGGGTTTAGCTTGAGCCAAATTAATGCCACCCGTGTTTAATTTCAGTAAGGCACTTACTGAAAGTAGACGCTGCCAAGCCCATTTTGGCCAAAAATGAAGAATAAATCTGTGCGAGTTTAGCAGCAGACCCAATAATGATACTTCACATGGATACAAAAAACATCATTCATATCAAGACGTAATCCTGGGGAAGACTATGTTGATGATTTTGGTGGTGACTTAGCATTGGCTAAGGAATTGATGTTAAATGTTGTGAAATGCAAGCTACTTTCATGACCGTGGTCAAAACCTGTAGATACCCAACATGCTCAGAACCTGCAGATATTCAACATGCTCAGAACCTGCAGATATCAAACATGCTCAGAACCTGCAGATATCAAACATGCCAACATGCCCAGAACCTGCAGATATCAAACATGCTCAGAACCTGCAGATATCAAACATGCTCAGAACCTGCCGATATCAAACATGCACATAACCTGCAGATATCCAACATGCTCAGAACCCACAGATATCCAACATGCTCAGAACCTGCAGATATCAAACATGCCCTGAACCTGCAGATATCCAACATGCACAGAACCTGCAGATATCAAACATGCCCTGAACCTGCAGATATCCAACATGCACAGAACCTGCAGATATCCAACATGCACAGAACCTGCAGATATCCAACATGCTCAGAACCTGCAGATATCAAACATACCCTGAACCTGCAGATATCCAACATGCACAGAACCTGGAGATATCAAACATGCTCAGAACCTGCAGATATCCAACATGCCCATGCATCATTTTATTTTGTCATAACATTACCAAACGAACTTTCAGCATTTTTGCAGAGAATCACAATTTGTCTACAAATGTTTTGCTGTCTGTGTCAAAATGGAGGTCTTTTTATTATGTAAATATCCTTTTAACCTTAAATGCTAATTAAAGGTTTGTTAATTTTTGTTGTCTTTGCACAAAAACCTTCTGTGATATTCAGTTAAAAGATATTAAGTTAAGAGGGTATTCTTTGAACTATTACATTAATTTAACAAAATTGAATTCCATCTTATCATTTATATTCTTTAATGTAATGTGTGGCATGCTGTAGTGTCCTCTCGCTTTTCAATTAAAGGAGGATTAATTGCTAATGAATAAATTATTAAATTAAAATCAGGTTGAGATCAAAGGTAAGTTTTAAGATAAGATTTATGTCTCATTTTATTAAAATTTCATGAAGCTTTATGTGTGCTTCATAATGTTTCGGACAAATACTTTTTTTTTTGATTTGGCTCTGTGCTCTAAAATGTTAGATATTTAATCAAACAATCCACATGTGGTCAAAGGGCATATTTATACACTTTGCTTTTGTCATGTAGAAATTACAGCACTACAAAAATACCCTTTATTAAAAAGCTGATAACGTGCACTTTAACCACATGTGAATGAATTGTTTACTAATCTAAAAATGTGGAGTACAGAGCAAAATAAAGAAAAAATATGACTTTGTCCCTTGTTTATGTATAAAATATCAATATTTTTATTATTTCGATTGAAACTGTATTCAACAGTTCAATGTTCAAATACGCCTAGGTTCATATCCTGTTGTTTTCATTTGCATGAGAGGCTTTAGTCATCACAAACACAAAATTAGAATAAATCTCTTTGAAACAATATCCTGTTGAGCTAAAAAAAAAAAAAATATATTAAAAAAGATAAGTTTAGAGGTAAGATTTCTGGCTCATTTTATTTCAAGCTTATGAAGTGTGTGTGTGTGTGTGTGTGTGTATACTGTGTGCTCCATAATGTTTTAGACAAATACATTTTTTCTTGATTTGGCCACAAAAAACAGCCCCAGACCATTATTCCTCCTCCACCAAAATGTACAATTGGCACTATGTATTTGGGTAGGTAGCGTTCTCCTGGCATTCGCTGAACCCAAAATTGTCCATCAGACTGCCAGATAGTGAAGCATGACTCATCACTCCAGAGAATGCGTTTCCACTGCCCCAGTGTTCAATGGTGGTGTGCTTTACACCACTCCAGCCGACACTTGGCATTGTGCATGGTGATCTTAGGCTTGGGCGCAGCTGCTTAGCCATGGAAACCCATTTCATGAAGCTCCTGATAGTCCTTGTGTCGACGTTGTTTCCAGAGGCAGTCTGAAACTCGATAATGAGTGTTGCAGCCGAGGACAGAGGATCTTTACGCGCTACATGTTTCAGCACTTGGCGGTCCCATTTTGTGAGCTTGTGTGGCCAATTGCTTTGCAAATGTGCTGTTGTTGGTCCTAGATGTTTCCACTTCACAATAACAGCACTTACAACAGTTAACCAGGGAAGCTCTAGCAGGACAGAAATTTGACTTTTAACTGAACAGAAATTTTAACTGAGTTGTTGGAAAGGGGGCTTCTAATGAGTGTGCCATGGTGAAAGTCTGAGCTCTTCAGTACAGCCCATTCTACTGCCAATATTCGTCAATGGAGATTGCATGGCTGTATGCTTGATTTTATGCACCTGTGAGAAATGGGTGTGGCTGAAGTAGCTAAACACACTAATTAGAAGGGGTGTCCACATACTTTTCTATGTGTGTAATATATGTTATGTATGTGTTATGTATGTATGTATGTATGTATGTATGGGATTCCCAAGTTTGTCTAAAAAATAAGTCTCTATGTCTGTATGCGTCCTCACAGGTCCACAGACTATGGCACCACCTACGAGAAACTCAACGAGAAACTAGGAAGGACAGTGATGAGTTACCTGTATGTCTGTCCAACAAACAAGAAAAAGGTACGACTTCACTCCGACAGAGAGCTTTCCTCCATCAGTGCAAAAGGTTTGTGTGCATCTTTTCAAAAGTGCAGATCAAGCTGGATCTCCCGTTGCTCCAGATTTGGAGAGAACGGATTATTCAGTGTGTGGTCATAGTAATCGAGGTGGCACATTAAAATTAGTTAATTATTAGTCACAAAGTGTGATTTATTTATTTATTTATTTATTTATTTATTTATTTATATCAATTTATTTACATCAATTTAGGCGTATTTGCCAAAATGTGCTTTATTCATTATACTATGGTCGACTCTACATAATTAGACAAAATGCTACTGATTTCACACAATGACTCTTTCTGTGGCTCGTATGGATCCAAAACAGCACATAGTCTAGTTGGGCAAAATATACATTACCTGGCCCGGACTGATTCAACATCTATCCTATCATTCATCTATCATTAGTTTGATTACCAATTAAATGCAGCTTTGTAAATCATTTTTTAAAAATTTATTTATAAGTGCAATAATCACAAAAATGAACTAGCCAAATTAAGCTTGTAAGGAAAGTTCACTGCCTTTGTTTACTTGTAAGCTAAAGTTAAGGAAAAATATTAATTGACTTTAGATCTTAGTCACAACTTTTCTGTACACATGTGAAATGTGAAATGAATACTCTTCTACAGGAAAATTACTTATGCCAGATATGCATCGGATAAATTCAGAAGTACTAGCCAATTAAAAAAGTCCCCATTTACAAAGCTCAGTGTAGAAAAAAAACATTGAATACCTCCACTGCAAAATGCAGGGTCTCCCATGTGCCTACCAGCCCAATTTAGCTTGAGCCGCTTCCCAAGAGAAAGCTACATTATTTGTACAGGGAAATACACACTGGCACATGATATTTAGATGATGCATTACACATCTTACAGACCGTGTCCTGGCTGTAGCTTAGTAATTTGGATGACACGCGTGCAGGCAGGATGATGACAGAGTCATCAAGAAAGCAAGGTGAACGTAATTTCCCTTTAATAAACGCCCTCGCTGAATACAACATTAGGGGCGATGATTAGGTCATTAAACTGCAGCTAAATTAAATCTGACAGGACCCCAGATGGGGGGGAAAGGGTGTTCTGCCATCCCACCATTGTGACAGTAATGAATTGTGAAAAACCAGGTCTTGGTCAAGAGAAAAAAAACCTGGCTCTGAAGCCACAGCCTGTTTATTGGCTGTTAATGAAAAACAATTAGTCTAAATCAATACCGAGCTGGAGCTGTAGTTAAAGCCTTAATGCCACAGCCAAAGTGTTTGCGGTTGTTCCCCTGTCCATACGCTACAGAATGGCAATTTTTTTTTTGTTTCTAGCTGAACTATTTTCTTTTTTTTAATGCTCTAAAGACTGGGAAGGCCAAGCGAGGCCAACTGTCACTTAATACATATATATTTTTACTCTTAAAAAAGCCCCAACAACTGTAAAGAATTTTTACAGCCGAGGTCGATGGGCCAATAGGGTAGCTCACCCAATTAAACTCTGTACGTGTGATATCAGTGTCCTCCCTCGAAGGGCACAGGGTGACAGTGATAGCACTAAAGGCTTTGTGGGTGATGATGGGACTGAAAATGGGTTCTCCACGCTCTCCTCCTCCCTCTCCTTCTCTCTTTTCATCGCTCTCTTTGTCAGATTATGGTGCTCAGTGACCCCGAGGTCGACAGCAGCGTCCTGATCAGCTCAGATGAGGGAGCCAGCTATCAGAAATTCCGCATGAACTTCTACGTCCTGAGTCTGCTCTTCCATCCGGCGCAAGAAGACTGGATTCTGGCTTATAGCACCGACCACAAGGTGAGGAACTCCTTTTTCTGGACCTGAAGGGCGCCTGGCCGATTCGGCATGACCAGTTTGAGCTTGTTTAGGGCTTTGAAAGAAATACAGCAATGTTAAAGTCATTTCTAAAACCGGCCCAGCCATGCAGAGACATAAAGGCAGAATGGGCCTGCCTGCTGGTATTATTTCAGCTGTGTGTGTTTTCCAGTGGCCTGGCCTTTTTGCTTCAGATACGGAATAATGGGATGAGGTCATCTCCTAATGCCAATTTCTTCAAAGTAATCAATAAAGTTCACTGAAGCCATATATTATATTATATTATTATATTATATTATATTATATTATATTATATTATATTATATTATATTATATTATATTATATTCATGCTGGGTACACATATAATGTAGCCTACATATGAGAACGACAATAATAGATATGCAAATTGCTCGGAAAGCTGTATGAATCTGTGAAAATATATCTGTATTTTTCTTCAGCACTGTTGCTCTCCTGGTCCACACACTGAGGGGATTCTGGGGGAGTAGTGACTCAACTGAATATCACTTGAAATTATCACATCAGAAAGCAGTCGTTCACTAATTTGTGATTAAAAAGAAGAGATGGGAAAAAGACCAAAACCTTACTTCAGAGCCAGGCTGAGTTCATTGTTTCATGATTGCATTTTTGTTTTTAATCAATTCTCTGTGTGGTTCATCTCTGGAGAAAAGCTAAAAATACTTTATGAAATGCAA